>OZ022506.1:55952001-56284058 GCA_963989385.1 Ctena decussata
GTCTCACTGATGGTGACATTTGCAAGGGCCCTACAACTGAAATAACGCAGAAAAGCCTACCAAAGTGGATGATTTCAGTTTGAAAAATTATGAAGAATTTAAATATTTACAGAATCTTAGGATCCAAAAGAATCGTTTCCGCCGATGCGAAATTGAGGTGTAAACCCCAGTGTCCTTTATGTGTTGATGTAGGTCACGTAACCTGCTGTGACTGTTTCTGTTTAAGCTGAATATTGTCACTTGAATAGTGCTCTGTCAATAAACAACAATAATCTAACCCAGCCATTATTATTTATTTTTATACTCGCCTCTTTGCCAAGATATCCCCTACTTTTTCTGAGCAGTATATTTTTTAAGCCGAAGTGAAAATAACAGAATTACTTCTTCTTAAAGCAAACCATACACTTTGCTTCTAATAAGGACATAAATTTGTTGTTGTTGTTGGTTTCATCACATACGTTTCAAGTTAATTATGCGGCTCGTAATAGACAGAGTTTATTTGCCATTATGCGACTCTTGTTGGCAAATATAATTGCTTGTCGTTTATGTAAACATTAAAAATGATAATTTTTATTTCCTGCAAACAGACCTGTGTACACATTCCTGAAGATGTACTTATTTGAACCTTGTTTCATACAGTTTAGCCTGCAGGCACACACACAATGTTGAAACAACATTAAAGCAACGCGGATTCAACGTCATGTCATGACTAAATGTTGGCTCAACGTTGTGTGCCTTGTGAAATCTCAATGCATAAGTCAAAGTCCAGTTCTGCTTTAGTGCAGGTTATATAGCTTTTGGTTCTTTCATCACTGAACTCACCTGATTCAGTTTGAAAATAGATTTTCACTAAAGCCGGTGCTAGGGAGCATAGGTAATGCTGCAACACTACATTGCTGCACATGAACAGCCTCGGTTAAGTCGAGTCTGCTATTTTCGTTTCTCGGATGAGTTCCTTGTTTCCAGAGATTTTTTTACAGAATTTATGCGCCGGCTTTTATCACTGAATTTATGTGAAGGTGAACGGTTACCAGAGAAAATGTAGAAAAGTCGTCAAGAGAATAAAAACATATGAAGACTGACTGCAAGAAACACGCCAAATCCACAGTAACATATCTTTGGTCATTGTCAGATGAACTGCTCACACAGGCAAACACATCTTGTATACGCTTTAACCCATATTTACCTGGCGTCTTGGCAAGCAGCGCAGTCAAAGATCAGACGCCGCAAAACGCGGCGTCTGATAAGGGACTGCACTATTTGCTTAATACAAATGGGTATTTCTCCTTAAGATAGAAAAACAGTGAAAAAAAACTAAACCGGACACCCCTTTATGGGCAACGGGAACATCCAATTAATAAGGAATAAAGAAACACGCATAAATAGGTTTAACTAGGATAACCAACAAAACAGGCATAGAAAATAAAGAAACAAATTTCTACGGAAAAGGTATTGCCCTTTCCATTAGTTGATAAACAAAAGCAGAAATTATATATCACATACCCTATGTGAACGTATATAATATCCTCTTCGTTATAAAATTATCACTGAAAATAACTTGAAGAACTGCAGTAAATGTTTTAAAATATCCCAATATAGCACAACCAATGGTATATCGTTGTATCTCATTCGGGACTACCTCTTGAAAGCCAATATTTTTGTTCACCGGACTTTTAGTATCGGCTTTCTCAGCCTGCAATCAGAAAGTGATCAAAGTCAGAATGTTTGCAATTGATAAAATGTGTTAACAGACACTCAGTTTATAGGAGAGTTGTTAGTCTTAAAAGTGGTTAAATATCCTCCCAATAGCAGAAAGAAAAAAGTGCTCTAGATTACATTTCTAAGTACGAAGTTTATGGCGTAAATTCATAGCACGCCCTGATGTATTCAACCAAAGCACAAAATCGACACATATTTACTGCATCTCACAAAATATTCAGAAGATACTCATTAGATACTAAAACCTATGTGTGTCTGTATCCTAATGCAATGCTTGCTAAGACACATTAATTCAAAATGAAATACTGCATCTATGTAAGATTTCTATATAATACCTGTCGAAGTTTTCGGAACAAAAATATCTTAGTAGAGCAGGTTGTCAGTATTGCTTACATTCACATATCATCATATACTATTAACCTTTATAGACCAGTGGACCTCCCATCCTTATTATTTGGATCAGTCCATTTCTAGTTTTAGGGGTTTATGGTAAATGTTGACAGTAATATTGTACATTTTGTATTTTGCATAGAAATTATTCGTGTAAGCAAAAAGTGTTGACCCTGATCAGACGCCGCGTTCTGCGGCGTCTGAACTGGGTCTACATTGTTTGCATATGTCCAACAAAGTCTGAAAAGGGATCTCGGATGGATATGCTTTTGTCCAGTCGAAATGAACAAGTGTTAGTACATCATCATTTGAATAAATTATTTTCAAAATAACCAATCCATGGTTTAAGAATTTCAAGAAGTGGTTATTTTTCAAACTTACGTTTGGAAGATTTCAACCGATTGCCATTTTCAAATTTATGTTTGAACATTTAAACTATGGTTAAAAGAATCCATGTTCCAAAATTTGCTTTCGAGAATTTGAAACCTATACTGAGAGAATGAACCTAGGATAAATTTGAAACGCAAGTTTGAAGCTCAAACCTGGATTGGAAGATTTTACACCAAGATTGCCATAAAAAAAATATTGGAAATGGTTATCATTTATACAGCCAAACACCTACAAAATCGAGCAGCGAAAATATCACCAGGTAACGTCCATGAAGTATTGAAAATGCAGACATAGTGCAATAACTATTATCCAACAATTGGCGAAGGCCAGGCTATTTTAATTTACTTACATGCTGGAATATACAGATTTATTTCTATGTTTGTTTGATTAGGTATGCAGGTGAAAAATTTCGGAGTGTTCTGATATACCTGTAAAAATATTATAAACAGCCGGAACAGCTGGCATTATCGACCAGAATATGTACCAACAATGTGTTTTTATTAGCTTGGTACAATATGCCAATGCAATGACTGACCTTTTGCTGGGGTGTAATGATTCGCATGTGATAAGAAAAGGCCAACATCTGGTCTAACGCAAAAGCTAGGCCTTTTGATTACCGGTATTGTTGAGATATAACATCGGAATTAGTTCTTGATTCATATTTTCCAATTATATCCGATTTCTGTGAGCATTTTTAAGGATACTTTATGTAATTGTCAGGTCAAATCATTTTCTGGAATTAACAATGTTACACAGGTTGTCGATAGAGCAATAATTGTCCTATTGGAAGTCATACTGATTACAGTCGATCATGCTTTGGCCATTTTTATCAGTGGACTTGTCCATACTTATCATTTGGATGAGTCCATTTCTAGTTTTATGGGTTTCTGATGAATGTTTGTCACTTTTACTGTATTTTCCATAAAAATTCCTGCATATGTCTCCACAACGGGTATCTGTTCAAAAAAGGGTTACGTAAGGTTGAAACCAAGCCGAACAATGGACACTATATTTTAAATGAAAAAAAATGAAAGAAAACAATTTTAACATACTCAAAAAATAGAATAACTGTGGAGCATAAAGTTTGCAGTTTGTCCACTATACATCTGTGCTTAACTTTTTTTTCTTACAGTTTCTTTTCTTCGTATGTTTTATTTATTGTTTTCGTTTCCCACTTGGTGTCTACGGCGGGACGTGGAAATCTTGGGCCGTATTCATAAAGCCACTTAAGTCGTTGCTATGCGGTTGCTAAGGCTAAATATCTATAAAGGAGATTCCCTACAACTATGAAATTAGGTCTGGAGGAACAGTCTTTGTAAGACTGTTCCTCCAGAGCAAATTTCATAGTTGTAGGGAATCTCCTTCAAAGAAATTTATCCTTAGCAACAGCATAGCAACCACTTAAGTGGCTTTATGAATACGGCCCCTGTTGTGTCAGTTCTTGACCATTGCCTAATCTTCTTTGGTGTATTTCTTATTTCTTGCCTCCAAAATGTTATAACTTTAAGCACTTGCTTAGGATTAATCTTGGCTGTGCGGAAACCTTGTATGGTTCTGCCAAGGATTCTGTAACAGTTGTGATTTACAAACACAGAAGCTATTCTATTCGTGTAAAAGGCTTCTATCCTCTATTTAAGTATTTAAACAGCAAACATAATTTCGAATTAAATACCATGCTGAGACAAGACAAGATGAGCTCTCAACAGGAAGACCAACACAGAAATGCTGGAGCAAAAGAAGTCCAATAGTATACATGTAACTCTGATAGGCCCAGCCAAAGACAGATGAGCCGCGACACGAGTAAACCAACAAAGTCGCATCCGCCTAGTCTGATTAGAGTCTTTGCTGTTCGCTTAAATAGTAGCTAATGGGCTAAGCTACCTCTATGCTGATAGCGAAGGCTCTGCTCAGACTTGGTAGATCTGAGTCTTCGTGCGGCGCACGTGCCACTTTGTTGGCTTTGTCGTGTCGCGGCTCAGAAAATCAAGCGCCAACCGACACCCAAACCAACTAACTGGAAAGTTGATTGAACGGATATACATATCATACTTTCATAATCTGTACTCCCCTGCGATAACATGGCATTGCAATTTATACCTCTAAATATCACAGGAAGTATTAATATGCTTTGCTAAACAATACAATGTGCAGCCTTGTTCTTCTGTTTAAAATACAAACATTCGAGCCGTTAAAAGACAAAACAAACAAAAGTGGCGTGTGCCCAGTCTGATCAGACTCTTCGCTTAGCCCTTGAAGGGTAGCTAAGGGTCAACGCTAGCTCCATGCGGACAGCAAAGATTCTGATCAGACTGGGCAGATGCCCAGGCTGATCTGAAACTTCGCAGGGCGCACATGCCACTTTGTTGATTTTGACTTGTCGCGGCTCAAATGTTTTCATCAGAGTTATATAACATTATTCTATTAGATATCGTTAATATGCACATGCTTGCCGAAAGGATTTCCTAATATGCACAAAATGTTTAAAAGCTAAAAGCTTCAAGTCAAATAATAAAACAAGTTGATGCATTTTGAACTCCTTGGGGACAAACGTAGTTGATAAAGTGTTTTTCTTGCAGAATGTGTGTTTTCAAATATAAAAACAGATTTCGTCTCAGATAGAAATCGAATCGAGTTTCATCTTGTACAAGATTTGTAAACATATTCATAAGCGCATTTAGGTCAAGAGTTGTAGTAAATTTTCAGTCAGTCTGCAAACTAGAAATATCAGTCAAGGACTACGAGCATTGAGGCCACTTTCGGTCCCTAGATTTAACCGAAAAATCAAAGTATTTGATGGAATGGTTACAGTTTATGGATTGAATCCTATTTTGCTAAAGGCATGCTTATTCTCCAGGATAATATCAGATATATATCTAATGATCTGAATGTAATTATATAATTTTCTTTTTCAGCTGAATAAAGCTTCAAGAAACCTGAGTGTATTTAGTTATAGAAGAATCGTTTCGAGGGCACAGAAAGGCCAGTTTCCTACCCCACCCCTACCCACCTGTCCCCACCTACTCATCTTTCTCTTATGAGTTGGCCTGCCAGTAACCTCATGTTCCTACAGTTTTAGTGTTCTGGTCCTGATGGGATTGGTCAGCTCTTATTAAACTTTTCTTGATCTAACACTTACTATATCATATAATAGCTGTTAATGTTATCTGGCTGGATGCTGCTTGCTGCATTAGTTGTTGCCTTTTTTTTTACCTTTTTTTTTTTTTTTTACTTTTCTTTTTAATTCTTTACATTTCATAGCCATCCTATTGTGTGTTTACGTTATATAGAATTCACACCTTACTTTAATGTGTGTATCTTCATGTCATTGCCTATAACTTTGCATTATACATATGTACGGGGAGGGCCGTAATTAATGTTGTAAGAACTTGTGGTCCAACCCAATTGCTGTACAGATTATTTGGCAATAAAATATGTTTAAACTACTATTTTGTTCCAGATGACCAATTTCTAGGCCTGAAATATGCGTGAAACATGAAAAAGATAGTGGAAATATGCCATTTTCTATCCCGTATTTTTGACAGTTTCCAACATTTGGTGCACATACATCACAACCATGAACAAAAATGTATTGAAATATGTTATTGCTAGTGATAAAATCTACAACAGAAATCCATATCTTTTGGTTATGGTTGTGCTCTATATTTGCCAAGTATTGGAAATTGTCAGAAAGCCAAAATTAGCATAATTTGACAGGTTTTACAAATCAGTTGTTCAAAACAATTCCAAACCACAGTCTGTAATCATTCCCTTGCCTACCCAAAAGATAGTAAAATGTGGGTGATGTCTCAATTTTCATTTCAGCCATTTTTTCATTGTCTGTGAATTAAAAATTCTGATTTTAGACAATTTGGATGAGACTTACTACCGTTCTATCAACTAATGCAACATTTCTTTCTTGCGCCAAGGTCAAACACACCCAAAGCTGTCATAACGTACATTTATTGATCACTTGTCCCTGTCTTCGATTAAGAGCCGCCAAATTACGAGCGAGACTCATACTGGACGCTCAACGCATTTTTGATTGGCCTAAAATGAAAACAGTCCGATGAAACTAACCTGTGGCCCACTCAATTAAAATAATTTCAGCTACGATAGTTACAACTGAAATGAAGCTAAATCATTTTTCGGCAGATTCTTTGATGTGACAGCTTCGCCTATCAATATTTCAGATCAGCTGAAGGACCGTCTGTTGTATTTGTTAATGGACTAGAGTAAGTTTGACATTCAGTATTGGATGACGGACAGATTTTTTATTTTAAGATAATTGGTAATAGTAAAGCTACAAGGAGGGAGGGGGGGGGGTGCAAAATTGGCCCTAAGTGCATGTGGTCCCGTATACTTACACAATTTGGTGTACGAAAGGTGGATAAAGCGGAAAAAGAGTTGGAGCAAACAGTCTGTATAATGCTAAATAAAGTAATTTTACCTTTTTTACTTTGCAAACTAAATGAGCCGCGAGAGGAGAAAACCAACAAAGTGGCATGTGCGCTTAGTGAAGACTCAGATCAGCCTGGGCATCCGCCTAGTCTGATCAGAATGTGATGAAGAAAGCGAAGAAAGCGGGCATTGCGAAGTTTAAAAATAATTATAATCATTTTTTTCAAGAAGTAATGCAAGTCTGTAAAGATACAGACTGAAATGTCTTTAAAGTTTATCAATATTCATAAAATTTACAGACTGTCTGTAAAATTGGCACTTTCAAAGACCACCTACTTATGTTGCGCATGTCAAAACTTTGTTGGAATCTATACAGAAATAAACATTTAAATGAAAATCTTCTAATCGCAGACCGATGTTATTTTAAAGACTATTTAATCCTCCGTTTCCTTTGAAAAGTGCTTCGAATAGCATAGTTCTTCTTTAGATTTGCCAAATCTGATCGTATCTGTTCCTTAACTGTTTCATCTTTAACTCTCTTAACACCTCAAAGAAATTAATCATGCGGGTAGTAATTTATTATTTCTGTTGTAGCTAACGGTGAACTCTATTACGAAACGACATTACGTTTTATTTATTCCATCCTCTAGCATTTATCCGATAGCGGCAGACAAACGACATGGTAAACTTTTGCCATTGCCCCCGTCCATTAGCAAAGCGGCTAACAAGATCTATTCGCACTGATCCTCGCCGTTAGTACGGAGATTGAGGCAAGAGTATCTTGCACAAACAAGTATATAAATTAATAAATAATTGCAATGCGAACGAAAAAATAACATTTTCACTTAATTTTCTATATTTTAATTCTAAGAAGCCAGAACGAGATGATTGTATTGCAGCTCATGTCGATTCTATCACATTTCATTATTTCTTTATAATAGTTCTCGCGTCATCCATCCATCTGCAGTTGCTCTAAATAACAGGTAAGTATTCGGTATTCGATTTCCGATTAATCGAACTACTCGACCATGAAGCGTTTGCTGCAAATGAGTGATTAATCGATCTCAATTTTGACATAATCAATGTATCACGTTTTTAAGGTGTAAATTTAAAAAAGGATAAGCAATACAAATAAATTTATACAAATAAACTTATTCAGCATTAAACATTACAAGAACGTTTATAGCCTACACATGTATACTCGTACTGAGAACACAATTTTCACTTACTCAGAAATACCATTTTCAAATCATGTGTTTGCTGAGGAGCAATACATACTTCACTAGAATACAAAATAACATTGAAATACAGACTATACTCAACCGCAAAACTATTCGCAAGAATACAAAATAACATTGAAATACAGACTATTCTCAACAGCAAAACTGTTTCCTTAATTTGAAAGCAAAATATACGAACCTTGCTAGATTTAACATTGTAGATTTTGTTTTTGACATCATTAAACTTTCGAATTTATGTATATTTGGCCAATGGCAATAGTATTGTTTAAAATATTTTAATCTTAACTCCCAATAAAGTGGGCATACTAATAAAAAGTGATATTCATTTTCTATAACGTTCATACGACAGCTTTACAAATACGTTCATGTCTTGGTACATTATCATATCGGCCTTGCTCAATCATGAGACAAAAGCCTAAATCTTGTTAGCGCTACTCTATGTTGATTTTCTTTCAAAAAGTCTAAATAATTTTCAAATTCAAAATCATGTTTGTATCTACAGTACGCTATAAGCCTATTTGAGTTATTAATTTCTGAATACCAGCTCTGATAATACATGTCCATAAGTCTTTGTTTCATTATACCAAACGGAATATCTATCTCTTACTGGTTATGCCAAATAAAAGCGAGCCCGATGCTTTCCAATATACTTTTAATTTGAAATGCCGTATTCGATCCGCTATATGAGATATTATTATTAGCATCGTCTTTAAGTAGCAGATGAATTTTCTTGGGGATAGCAATGATCAGGAATTAATACAATCAAATCCCACATTCCGCTCTCAAAACCAATAGGGAAAGAAGCACATACACACAGAAATTCACACAAGTATACGAAAGACACGCACAGTAAACCGAATCAACAGCTCTTACCAAAACAGATGGTCATTCAGCTACCCCAATTACAGCATCAACATCTGTTTTTACTTATTTTTTATTTTTTTTACAAAACACAACAAAACAGAAGGCAGATTGGGCAGCAACACAGGTGACCATATCGCCAGAGACCATAGACAAGAGGACTCAGCACAAAACAACATCAAGGAACAAGTCCAATTTATGAATTATACAGATATTTAATGTTTCATTGAAGCTTCGACTTCGCAAGGACAGCGTAAGCTGCTCGTGCATCTCGATTCAGAAGTCCACAGAAAAAAATTGAAGCAATTTGTATCGACTTCTTAATGGAGATGATATTAAAAGAGTTTTTGACAGAATTTACTGCTGATTCTAAATAGGCTACTAACAGCCTCGATATTGAACATTTACTCGATCATCCATGATTTTCATAAACCGATGCTAGATCACAAAATTTCCGCTCAGTCCAACCAGTAATATCCGAACAGCGTAGTGGTCGTCTAACGTATCAGAGAAATATTAAAGTAATGCAATCACATTTATCATATCACGTCGCTGTAAATCATTTGATAACGTCGTGTCATAAGAATCATATGACCACACGTGTAATAACACGTTGGCACGTACACGTAACGACATTGACAACGTCCATGTCAACAATGCGTTTTATTATTGAAATAAAGTTTAGTTTGAAGGCGTTAAAATGCCATTTTAAAGGGTCATATATACAGAACCTTACACTCGAGGTCATTTCATATAAAAATGAAACTCGCCAAAGTCTCGTTTCATAAATTCCATATGAAATGACCACTCGTGTAAGATCCTCTATGTATACGTTAAAGTATGATGAAAAAAATAAGGGCTTTATGCCTATCTGAAGCCAGAACAAAAAGAAATCACTAATTGGATAAAAAAAAAATCACTATTAGAAATATGTTTTACTGCTGAATATTAAGGACCTCTTACAGTTGTAATGTAAATTTGCCTATAAAAATGCTGAATATTAAGGACCTCTGACAGTTGTAATGTAAATTTGCCTATGAAAATGGTCAAAACTGAACTTTTGCTACACTTCAAAACTTCCACTGAAATGTTTTCCTCGGAACTCCCCTCGGAACTTGGTACAAAATCAATTTTTCGGCTACTTAACACATAGAATGAGATTTTTGGTGTAAGAAGCAAGTTTTTATGATTAAATGTATGGCAAATAGGAAAACTATTATAAAGATGCTTTCCCCCCTGTGCCTCAGCTAGCCACTTTGCATGTATGTGTGTACTGTCAATATACACATTAAATGTGAGTGGCAAGCTGAGGCACGGGGGGGGATGATAGTCTACAGCTGAAAAACAGAAAAGTGGGTGGGGTAATTAGACCCATTGCATCTTAAAATCAGGCTAGCATACTTTTGATTTACATATTATTTCATGCTATATGCATTTGTAGTGTTAGCTTTATTTTAAGCATGTTTATCAAAATAAAATTCAGTAAATAAGAAAAATCGAAAATTTGGTGTATTTTGGATGACCGAAAATTCCACTTACCCCTCTAGAGAAAGTCAGCGAGAGTTAGTCTGCAGACGTGATATTTTTTTCAAAATCAATATGAAAACTTCTTCATAATGCATAAGACTACTTGTTAATGCTAAAATTAATAACATTGGCTTCCCAAAGAAGTTGCAGTAATTTGTCGAAAAATAGGCAAATTTGCATTGAAACTGTCAGAGGTCCTTTAATGTGTATGGGTATGGCGTGCATTTTGGCTATTTTACAAAGTTATTCAATTTTTGTGACTTTCTAGTTGTTTCCGTGGACAAAGAAACCCGTTCCATATTTTTTTCTGATAAGATCTGACCATAAAAGAGATGAAGGCAAAATAAAATTGCCAGAGTTGCTTCTCCATAAGGTGTACCCATACACATTAAAATACAATTGAGCCGCGACACGACAAAACCAACAAAATTGCGTATGCGCCATTCAAAGACTCAGATCCGCCCAATCTACTCAGACTCTTTGCTAAGCGCTTAAAGGGTAGCTACGAGTCTAAGCTACCTTCATGCGGACAGAAAACTCTGATCAGACTGGGCGTATGCCCAGGCTGATCTGATTCTGCGCTGGACGCACAACCACACTGTTGGTTTTGTCGTGTCGTGGTTCAATTTTTATCAGAAACCTTTACTGTAGAGCAATAAATTAACGCTATGCTTTTTGTCAGATTACTCCTTTTATTCCATGCCAAGTGCATAACCTTATTTTGTCCTTTCTGTTATATAGATGCATTCATGGAAAATGTATTATTTACGGATGAAGAACATGCAGTGCCAATGCTCTCATTATCTAGATTGAGTGACCGATTTTCAATTCTGCGCAAAATTTTGTTAAAGACCATAGCACTTATATACAATAGAACTTCATTGGCTCGAACCCTGATGGCTTGTTAGCCTTGCCTGGCCAGAACTCCTTCCTGGATCCCTAAAAGTCAGTTTATATAGAAACTAATCCTGGATGATTAGAACTACCCTGGTGAAACTAATTTTCATGGTCCCAAGCCTGTTCGAGCCATCGAAGCTCTACTGTATTTTGAATTTGTTGAATTTTTCTTCTGCTAATCGTTTCATTTATATGACAATTTTGTTTCGAATTTCTTAAGTGTGTTTCAATGTTCCTTGTTTTCTGCGCAACTTAAATTAAAGTATGAAAGACTTCCTTCAAGAGCAGAGACACTATTCGAAAGAAAGAACATGGGGAATACTTTGCAGTGTCGATTACTCAAGCCTTATCAATGTCCCTGATATGAACTGGTGACAAAAGCAAGAAAAAACTTTCTAAAATTTCTAAATTTTATTAAGGACTTATTAGAATCAAAAAGGGTCCCAGTGAATTAAAAAAAATGATGATATAGACTATGAGTCTAAACAAATATTTTTTTTTTTTTTTTTTTTTTTTTTTTTCAGAATATATACACTGATCTCTCATGCTCATCTCAAATGCGAGTGGTTTTATGTTTCCAGATGTGTATAGTAATCACAAAAAATTCAAAAGACCAATTACCGAGCGTCTAGCAAGTGCGCATCAAATGCATATGTTGTGCAGACGTTCTCTAGGGAGAGTTTCTGCTGCATAAAGAAATTATATATTATTCAGTCATTCCTCGCTTATTGCCAGGGTGCTTCGTATCAGTCTTACTTAATTCAATAAAATTGACACGATGGATCATTTTGAAGCCAAAAGCGCATTAAAGAAAGAAAATTGCGGAGGCGTTTTTGTTGCGTGCTTAACAGCACCAAAGCAACTGCAACGCTGCTGCACAAAATTTGAGATCTCAATTTTAAATATGTAATAAATGAGCCAGTGACTGTATAGGAAATAACCAGACCATATTAACCTTAAATATAGCAAGGGACGAGTTACTCATAATTAGGTGGAGGATACATTCAGGGGTGTGGGTTACAATTTTTTTGTGATCTACTTGGGGTGGGAGACGGGGTCGAAAATCAATTAGCCCTGGAGCAGGGAGTCATTTATTTTTTACGCATATAGGAGGAGGTTCAGAATCCTTCATCAGTCTTCATTTAAAAAAGAAAGTGTTTCAGCTTCTATGTTTGGGATGGGGGAGGGGCGGGGGGAGGCAAACTCCCCATTCCTCCTATATGTTCAGATTAATTACTTTTTTTTTCAAACTTAAGATTTAAAAACATTACAAACACACAGAATTTGTGGCCGCTTTATATCCATAGAAGAAAGAATTTCATTTATTTGCTAGTAATAAATTTAATGGCTGAATTTATGATATCAGATCTCCAGGTGCCTTATCACCAGCAAAATTGCTTTGGCTTCTGGGGGCTGCGACCAAAACCTAAATAGTTTTATATAGAGGATCTTACATGAGTGCTCATGTATTATTGAATTTATTAAACGAGTTGGGGAAAAAGATAAGATGCGATGTTTTACCCAAACGAGTTTAATAAATTCAATAATACAGGAGCACGAATTCAAGATTCTGTTTATCATAAAACACTTAAATCGCATTTTACTAGCAAATTTTGCACTAAAACGTCACCATTTCGCCATTAGAAAACGCGACGTTTCTATGGACGTCAGCGTGTAACGTTATGACGTAATTTGCATATTTAACTCACTAGTTGATTATCGTTTTTAATGCATGGGTTTATTACACTGTCAGATGCGATGTTATATGATAAAAAGTATTCTACATCATATTTCTGGATGCGCATATGCAGAAAAGAGATGTGCAGAAACAATAACACGGACACTTAACTGAATTAGGCATCAACCTGTAAGAATGAGAAACTGTTCCTTCTGTTTCATACCTGTAGGTTTGAATGAGGTCAGTCTGATATAATGTAGATAATATGGTCTGCATGAAGGGTTGCGAGGTGAGAAAGGCGTTTCAAACTTTTTTGTCACCTATCTGAGTGGAGGTGGGTCGGTACAGTATTCTGGTAATACTAAGAGGGTCATGTAATCTCCTGTGAATCATATGAAAATGTATTCCCGCCCCCTCTGCTCCTTACTGAAAATAAATGAGTCGTTCCTAAATTTCACGGTAGTCTTACATCCCTAAACAAAGCTGTAATAAAGATTGATAAATTCTAAAAATAAATTGCTCTTTTGGAAGTGAAAAGGGCGCCAAATAAAGGAAAATAGCACACTCAATTTTGCTGTATTTTTCATGAGCAGTAATACCGCGCACACCGTCTAATGACCCAAGGGCCAGGTAGACCTGTCAGACCCAAATGCCTATAAGATCTCAGAATACAGAAAACAAATCTTATGTTCCGTCGGTTTGTTCTTTTTTCCCTTATTGATGCGTTCATTGATCTGTTGTTTGGGTGGCGGTTGTTTTGGTTGGATTCAACCATTGCAGACGCTAAAGGCAAGGATTTGGATCTGGTAAAGCTAGTTTACATCTCAAACATCCCCCGCCCCCAGTTATTTATTACTGACCGTTCTAAGGCGGTACTTTCTGTTGTCGTCCCTCTATGTTTCGTGTTCTTATGTCCACTTGTCTGTTGTCACCTAATAATATGGTCATCTGTATACTTGCCCACTTTGCTAACTCTGCTGTTTTGTAATTTAAAATTGTAGAAAAATTGTCTAAGTATTTTACTGCTGATTTCAATTGACATAGCTGAACGACTGCCTGTTTGTGAAAGAGCTGCTCATTTGGTTTAGCGTGAGTGTCTTTCGAGAACTTTTGTCAATCTTTCTCTTTTGGTTTTGAGGGCGGGATATGAGATTTGATTGTATTAATTCCTGTTTATTGTCTGTCTTTTTACTTAGTATAAATATAAATAACATTAGATATGACTAACTACTGACCGACAAATCAACATGATGCCACCATTTTTTCTTTGTACATAGTCCCTATGTTAAATGATTTGCAGACCAGATCGTAACATTAATAATTTTCGACCTTGTACCTCACCCATAAAGGGTCAGATAAAACAACTGAATGCCAGATCGACAGGACTGTAACTGTTGCAAAAGTTACTGGAGTAGGGTCGGTTATGCTAACCAGCCACATTCTAATGACTAACTCATCTGGCTTACTCTTTTGAGCCTGGCGTTCAGTCTTAGAAAGCTGTCAGTCAGGTACCGGGAATGGAATTGATCGAGGAGTTGACTGCAGGTATGTATGCGACATACAAGGGATTTTGGTAGATGATTGCAAGTTTTGACCAAACAGACCCTAGCCTAAATTACTAACAATTTTAGAACTCGGTCAGGATACATGTGTGTTTCAAGGCTGGAACCTAAGGATTTAATGCAAGTTTCTCCCCTATATTTAACTAATACCACAGTTGTTTCCTAAATATTTGCATGAATTTGCATTTAAATTACTTTATGTTTTTTCTCACTTCAAGCATGCATGAAAGCATGAATAAACAAAAGTCTTCAAAAGGATATCATTGTATTATACAAAACATTCGCTTCTGGTCGATTAAAATTATCACAGGAAAGCAAAACTGCATTGTACAGTAATTAAATAGAGGATCTTACACGAGTGGTCATTTCATATGACATTTATGAAACGAGCCTTCGGCGAGTTTCATAAATGTCATATGACATGACACCGAGTGTAAGATTCAATTTATCATATGACCCTTTAAAATGGGATTTTATAGTCTTCAAAATGAACATTCTTTCAATGAGAAAACGCAATAATGCCACGGACGTTGTCAGTGACGTTACGTGTACGCGTCAAAGTGTTATTACACGTGTGGTCGATATTAATGACTCGACGTTATCCACTGAATAACAGCGACGTCGTATGATAAAAGTAGATCTTAAACGCAGAGACATGTTATCTACTGCATCCATGATTAGCTAAACTTGTAATTATTGTTAATTACTTCATTTCTTTACTTTGCATGTCACATTTACAAATAACTGCATTGAAAAAAGTAATTAAACCGTTTAGCTTAAACCCGTAAAATATGTAGTCAGCTACACCCATGGTTCGCAATCTTGTAATATATACATGTATTTACATGTACTTTCTTACTTTACCTGCTTTTCATGCCAAATTTATGATCAAAATCTTAAAGAGTTCCTTCAAATCCAGACAATACATTCAGAAGAAGGAACGTGGGCCAGACTTTGTAGTTTTGGCTAATAAAGCCTCTTCAGTGACCCTGACAACGAAACCAGAGAAAAGCAAACTGTAATTTATAAGCACGCCGTTAGAAGTTTTGGATACATTGACAAACCCTTACAGAGAGGAACCACTCCCCCTCAGATGATAGGTTCTCGCTGCACGTGACATCTATTGCCTGAAGGCACTGCCGGTTGTCTTTCTTGTGATATGGATGTTGAATGTGCTTGTCGGAAGACGCTTGCGCTCGCGAGTTAATACCTAGGCGTCTCTTATCTTATGCCCGCGGCTGCTGTGTCCCACAGATTATGCATACAAGTGTACTTAGGGAAGAGATGTCCGGTGTCTGCCGAAACTTGCCAGTCACCATTTAGTTTCAAACTTTTGGGTTTAGTGATACTACAGAAGCCACATGTATATACACTGTAGAGAAATGCTATCGTACTAAAGTTTGAAAACTCTCACGTAGTAAACGGCTTAGGTTCTTACACATTAGAAAAAAAGGTGAAACAAAGTCATATAAGCGTCTGTTAAACATCATGGCGCTGCACTTACATACACACTTTATTCGTATAGATTTATTATTTGTTTTATTTACTATATCCGAGAGTGTACTGACGTCCACAATGTTGTATTATATTTCATATAAAACAAAACATTGAAATGGCTACAATAATCTGCAGAAACTGTCTATATTCTCATGAGATATTATCATAAGCTATTGGGCTACATGTATTGCAGAACTATACAATTTCTAAAATTTGAGACAATCTCTAAAATAACAACGCATCGCAGGCGATACAAATCCCCGTACACAAGACTACTTGCTCGAGATATTGTCATACCCTACATATTTGTGTGAAGTTATTTTAAAATCCATAGAGAAACGTAGGTGCTAGAGTGATGACAAAGATATTTCTAAAAACAGCTTTAGTGACCTTGACCTTGGGTGCATCACCCTGAAAGTCAAAGTTGCTCGAGATATTGTAATGCCCTACATTTGTGTGAAGTTATTTCAAAATCCATTGAGAAATGTAGGCGCTATAGCGCTGACAAAGTTTTTCTAAAAATAACCACAGTGACCTTGACCTTAGGCGCAGCACCTTGAAAGTTAAACTTACACGAGATATTGTAATAATGCCCTACATTTGTGTGAAATTATTTTAAAATCCATTGAGAAATGTAGGCGCTAGAGCGATGACAAAGTTTTTCTAAAAATAGCTACAGTGACCTTGACCTTAGGCGCAGCACCCTGAAAGTTAAACTTACACGAGATATTGTAATAATGCCCTACATTTGTGTGAAATTATTTTAAAATCCATTGAGAAATGTAGGCGCTAGAGCGATGACAAAGTTTTTCTAAAAATAGCTACAGTGACCTTGACCTTAGGCGCAGCACCCTGAAAGTTAAACTTGCTCGAGATATTGTTATGCCCTACATTTTTATGAAGTTATTTTAAAATCCGTTGAGAAATGTAGGCGCTAGAGCGATGACAAAGTTTTTCTAAAAATAGCCACAGTGACCTTGACCTTAAGCGCAGCACCCTGAAAGCCAAACTTGCTCGAAATATTGTCATGCCCTACATTTGTGTGAAGTTGTTTTAAAATCCATTTAGAAATGTAGGCGCTAGAGCGCTGACAAAGGTTTTCTAAAAATAGCCACAATGACCTTGACCTTAGGCACAGCACCCTGAAAGTCAAACTTGCTCGAGATATTGTCATGTCCTACATTTGTGTGAAGTTATTTTAAAATCCGTTGAGAAATGCAGGCGCTAGAGCGCTGTCAATGTTTTTCTAAAAATAGCCACAGTGACCTTGACCTTGGGCGCAGCATCCTGAAAGTCGAATTTGCTCGAGATATTGTCATGCCCTACACTTGTGTGAAGTTATTTTAAAAATCCGCTGAGAAATGTAGGCGCTAGAGCGATGACAAAAGGTGAACATACGTACGTACATACTTACGTACGGGACAAAACCTATATCCCCTCGCCATTTCGTGGTGCGAGGGGATAATTATTGTAATTGTTCTTAAGATATAATAGTTTGGTTTTATGATGCAGAAATGTGTTAAAAATTCAGATTGAATGACAAAACATATAGACCTTGATCAGACTGCTGTTTTATGATCTTAGTCTGCACCGTTTGTTCAGTCCTACTTTGTCTAATGTTTAGAATTTTACAGTAACAAAAACGAAAAATTGTGCTTTGTTTTTATCAACAGTTACTAATATAATATAATAACTTAATACTTTATCGATCCTCATCAACTAATTATAGTAATAAAATCTGTGATAGACCTTTTTGCAAGATCAACAGATTTGGTAAGTCAATAGAATGCATCTGAATTGCTGAAATATTAGTGTGATAAGAATGCAGTCCATGTCGATTGGCAGAAGCTGGACTTTATTATTCAAAACTATCAAACAAAAAATCTGTGAAACATCATTATTAAGCGACCACGAAGTATTGTTGAACTAAATATCTTATTGATGAAATCTATGATGGATTTTTTTTCTATTGTCATTTTATCTAGAGATGCACACTGTTCTACAAACAACAATCATAAATTCGGCCTTTGAGAATACTACCATCCCGTTTAGACGACTTACTACTCTCCCATATTGTCTGTCTGTCTACATATGAGAAGTTATCAGATTTTCTATTATGGGTTGAAAGAGTCAATACTTTTCCGAAAACAATTATCGGACATTCTCCAAGGACGATCTTGATAAGACCAATCAGGTATCAATGAAATTGAATATAACAGGGAGATTTTGGAATGCCAAATGGGTGATACACATGATAAACACAATGATTCGCCCCTGTCTAATTATATTATTTTAGCACAATTTCGCATACACACTGTGTATAACAAAAGAATAAAACGAATATTGAGGTTTCTAAATATGTTTTATTAGAAATGTTGCATTTAAACAAATATGGGCTTGTACTGAAAGAAAGTAAAAAGAAAACGTCTCAGGAACTGACACAATTCAATCCCAAAGCTCACCCAAGACACCATCTTGGAAAAAGACAACTGCCAAAGACATCACAAGCGGCTGCCATGTGAAACGCCTTTTTATTGATTTTCTACCCTTTATTTAAGTACTAGCCAAAATATCACACACACACTATACCAATAACAGACAAAGCAACAAACAACATACAAAACAACCAAGGAGAACCAAAACAGAAGTGCCGCCCCGGGACGGCCAGCAATTAAACCACTTGAGAGGGGCTTTACCAGTCTGCGGTCGAGCCCTTGCAGAAGTTACTGTCTATACGGGGCCGTTTTAAAACTTGTCATTTAAATATTTTGCCAGTCGGTTTGGGAAAATCCTTGACTAGTTGTGGCTTTGACAAGGGGCTCTTCAGGTCAAATAGTTCGTTTTGCGTGGCAAGGCTAGAACCGCGTGTGGTTAAAATGTGATGAGTCAGTTATGAAAAAATAATAATAACGTTAATGTACATGATTTTCCACAATTTAAACATATTTTATTGCTCTTGCGAACAGCGATAGGGTTGGGCCATTAGCTCTCACAAAATTAGTTAAGGCCCTGAAATTCCCCTTACGTACTATATTGATAAACAGACAAATGACGTTGATCCAATGATAATGACATCTTCGACTACTATTTAAGTACGAGGGATGTTCAAAAAGTTCTGTATGTGACGTCATATTTTGGTAAGCATCATAAAGACAGAACTTTTGATAGCAAAAAAAAATAAAGCTGTGATATGTCTGGACAACTCTGAAAAAGTATTGTATATTTTCTAAAGGACACATTTTTGACGTCTTTGAAGGAGGTATACCCAGCGGTCACTGCAAATTTGAACTTTAGAGGGTCATGATTCATATATGAATAGTCTTTAATTTTTTCCATCATTGCGACTTAAACCCAGCCCCCAGGCAACTGTGTCCTGTAAATATCGCGGAAACGTTATTTTATCTAGGCTCCATATTGTCCCGTGAAATTGGATTATCTGCATTTTATGTAGTTGCAATTCCCCCTTTCTACTAAAGGTATAATGATTTTGTAATGAAAACAAATGTCTTAGCATTCAAAATCTTGTCAGGAAGACCTTTTTCATGGTCCAATTCGAAATTGTCAAAAACTTGAAATTAATGTGGAAACAAAGTTTCTACAATCTTTAAAAATGACGTTGATGTCGATTTGAATAAGGCCTAAAATAGCTGTGTTTCCACTAACCCGACCGACCCTGCTTCAGACCCCCGGCTCTGCTATTTTTATCAATAAAAGAACAACACCGATCCTACCATTTTCAATTTCCGACCCTACCCAGTTTCGTATTTGCATTTTCCCATAGTAATTTCGGTTTTTCACTATCTTTTTGTAGTTTTTGGCATTTAGTATCTTCCAAAATACAGATTTGACTGTTTTGAGCATCTAAGAAGAATTATCATATACAGTGCAAGTTTCAAAAATACAATTTAATCAACAAAATGTACCAAAACAAAAAAAAACATAAAAAATACAGGAATAAAAAGGAATACAGGAATAAAAAAAAGTTTTTTCTACCTACCGACCAGATTTTTTCCAGCATCTTAGTGGAAACACAGCTATTTTTAGGCCTAACGTCATTAGAATTGCGCCTTGCTTTGCGAACAATGAATCAGTAACGTTTGCTACCCTTCTAATTTTTAAATGGATACTGAAGGCAACTATTGACAAACAGCTTACAAATTTTATTTGGTATTTACAATGATATTGTTCTTGAATGACACACTGAAAATAATTCACATATGAACTTAACTCGGTGGTATGATTGGACTTAATAAAATGCGTTGTAACTCAATAAGAAAATGCCTGTTTGTATAGCGTTTGGTATGACTGTAAAAGCAAAATGTTGTGCTTTCAATAATTGCAAAAGATTTGTCCACAGCATGCCACTAAAGAAAGTTCTGCGGCATGAATCAGAATTTTCTGCACATCCCTCGTAAAGTGTAAAACACCAAATGACGCCATTTTCAGGGAAAGCCCATTTTGAGATCCCAGTTTGTGTGATAAAGTTTGTGATATAAGCTGTCCGGTCATAAGTAAAGTAAATGCGACTCTGATACTGTCTTCTGTTATAGAATATGCAAGTCAGTTCTGGAATCAACTTTAAAATTGCTTTCCACTGGAAATATACTTATTATACTAAATACACTAAAATGATTTAAAGTTAATCGATATACTTGAAAAATGGCGAAAAGCACCAATGTGTACCCATACACCTAAAGTTCAGCATCTGTCTAAATACTGTCAAGTATATGTCAGATTCCAGTGCGAGAATGCCATTTAAAATATTCATGTCCCATGCTATACTAGTAAACTAAAATCAAATTTGTTTTCAGTACGGTACGAATTAATGACAGCCACCTTTGTCAAGTATGTAAAAATGAAATGAGCCGCGACACGAGAAAACCAACAAAGTGGTTGTGCGCCCAGCGTAAACTCAGACCAGCCTGGGCATCCGCTCTGTCTAATCAGACTCTCCACTAAGCGCTTAAAGGATAGCTAAGGGTCTTATCTACCTCTATGCGGAAAGTAAAGAATCTGATCAGACTGGGCGGATGCCCAGGTTGATCTGAGTCTGCGGTGGGGGCATCACCACTTTGTTGGTTTTCTCGCATCGCGGCTCAAATTAAAATCGAGTAAGCGCATGAAGTCCCAGGCGAAAGTCACAGTTGATTCCAGTGCTAAATAGGTCATAGGAAAGGATAGTATTTATGTTGGCAACAAAATGTCACGGTTCAATATTTTATGTCCCCTGACTCCGAATTTATCAACAGTTCTAACAAGAGGCGGTATATAATAGGGGTTGTAAAAGGGAAACCATGTGAATGACGGATAAGACGAGAAGCATTATTTAGGATATATTATGTTTAAGAAAATTGTAGTGTTGAAAAAAAAAGTAAAAATCATTCTGCCACCACTAGCCATTCCGCCATTATCTTCACTATTGCGTCTCCTTGTAGATCGAAATTTGTAGCACAATATAGTTACCCGAAATTTGTAGTCAAATGAAGTAGGAACCTTTTGTGTTTATTTCCACAGTCCAGGGGTAAGGACACACCACCGGTTTTTTTTTACAAAAATGAACAACTTTAAATTTGTTACCTTCTGAATTTTTGTTATTGCCCAACGAAAGCCTTTAAAACGGGGATTTACTCCTTAGAAATAAATGCCCCTGAAGGAGAAATTCGTTCCTTTTGAAAGTTGTTTTCAATCCTTTGTTGATTCAATAAACTTTTTCTTGATTCCTGTTTTAGGAATCGGGGATCGGATGGACTTTTTTGACTACACCTCTGAAACAAGCTTACCCAGATGAGAAGAACAAGCAAGTTTCCAATACGTTTTATTCGTTGTCTGTGTTGAATGCCAGACCAGTGTGGTGTATACATAATATACACTACTAATATCTTCAGTGTATTGTTAGTATGCAATCCTACTTGATTAAAGTCACAGACAAAATGCATTGGAGGTATTTGATATCATGGTGTAGATTAGTCTGCATTTGCAAACAAACTGAAGCGTCTTTGTTTTCTTCTTCAGGAACATTTAAGTTGATTATACTTATCATCCTGGGTTCGAGGTTATAAAACTTGAGAATAATTTCAAACTCAAAATAAAGCACACTGATTGGCTTCTTCCGAACATTAGCTCGGAAGCAGCCAATCAGTGTGCTTTGAGTTTGAGAATGTACTCAAGTTTTATAACCCCTGGGCCAGGAGACTCTCAGCATATGGCTAAAGATAATTTTCTCATAATCGATTAAGATGTAGAGATTACTGTGTCAGTCCGTTTTGATGTCATCAGGTGTTAGGTGTTAATGAGGAGTATGGGAAGGGGCGGTGGACAGAAAACGCGTTGAAATGGCGAGCTTGCCGAGCCAACCCGCATTTTCGGGTCGAGATTGATAAACATGATATCATTTTGAACTAATACGGTCTGCTACTTTAACAGTTTATTTATAATTAAACAAGAAATCAAGGTGCATTTCAATAGGTCACGTCATTCAGCCAACTGAGAGCTGAGACCATTTCTAATAACGTGAACGTTCAGCTAACTGGGCATCAAAGAGAAACAAAATGCTTTATGATGGCATCTCCGCAAGTCTATTGTCACGCTGACGTGATTCATGATACCTCTGTTATATGCCACTATTGATAAATGCAAAACGCGGTCTCAATCTTTTGAATTTGTTCGACTAAATAGCATATCACTGACAGCACGTTATGTGGTGTTTATTTACGTTTTTCCTATCCATTTCAGATTAGCAGCTGCAGCATACAAATAGACACTGAGGAATGCTGCGCTGTCAGCCAACTGACAAGAGAGACTTCATCAATTTTCAATAACTGCAGGCAGAACTGACAGAAAAGATTCTACTTATCAAATATGCCGTCAATTGATACTTGCAAGGATAACAGACTGGCAATATCATATTTTTGTAAAATCGTAATCAGTTGAAGAAAGTAACATTTAGCATGATAATTTGGTTAATTTTCCATTTTAGACAGTGATTCCTTGGTGTTTATATTTCTCAAATCATTCGTTTTGCTAGTGTTCAGTCAAATTATCGACTTTGACGCTCTTAATATATTTCTGTCAAATAAACTTCTCTAACAGCTCACCAGTGTTCAGGTGGTGGTTTCCTGTTGCTACTGAGTTTTAGTCTCCATGGTTCTGTTGGGAACTCATTAAGTTTCATCATATTGATATATTTCTTGATTTATATCTTTACAGTGAGAAACATGGGTCACGCTCCTAGGACAGGCTTAAGCAAATATCTATTGTTAAAATGACTTTAAATGTATTCGATGATTCCAAAGGACCAGAAAATATAATCTGAACAATAATCATCTACAGGGAGACGTTTTGCAGCCAACAAACAGCACAACACCAGCTGCAGTGAAGATAAATAAGTTCTGAATATTAAGCAGCCAATTTTTATGTTCCCCTTAGTCGACCGTTTAACACAGATTTGACTGTAAATGGCACTATGAGTCTGCATGCAAGAATGTAGGTTTATGTTTTTCGATATAGTTCGGTGTGGTGGTTACTTAAGGCAGCCGAAGTCAGTAAAGTTGTTACTGTTGTTTACATTGTGGTAAAGTACGATTAGAGGTTTAAAAGTCTTTTCCATGACTTTCTATGGCTAAACTTTTGATTTTCTGGTTAATATTAATACTGTCATTGTGCTGCATGAGATCCTTCTTTTGTTGGTCCATATGCGTTACTCTGCCGTCATCTAATATACAACCATTTTAACAGTACGAATTAAGACAAACCAGAATTTATCCAAAACTGTTTCGAAATACAGTCAGGGTCACTGACGAGGCTTTATTAGCCGAAACTACGTAGTCTGGCCCATGTTCCTACTTCTGTATGTATTCTCTGCTCTTGAAGGAACTTTTTAAGATTTTAATTTTACCTCACTGCAGCTGGTGTTGTGCCGTGTGGCGGCCGTAAAACGTCTCCCCGTACATCATCCATAGTGCAGATTATATTTTATTTACATCCTTTGAGATCAGAGGATAGATTCTTAGAAATCTAAAATTTAAGATCGATTTAGACTATTATTCTAGATCATCGTCTTTTATATTATTTGGATCCTTTTGAAACTAATCAGTCTTTGAGTCGACTGTCCAATTAAAATTAAGAAATTACAGTATGCTTTTTTTCTGGTTTCGTCACCAGATATTGTCAGGGTCACTGACGAGGCTTTATTAGCCGAAACTACGTAGTCTGGCCCATGTTCCTACTTCTGTATTGTATTCTCTGCTCTTGAAGGAACTTTTTAAGATTTTAATTCTCCTAAGTCGATGGTCGTTGACTGGGGTAAGGTCATAACTTGCAAAGCACCTGAATCGTAGAAAGTGTCTAAAAACATAGTTGCTATATCAACGCCCGATTGTATTGCTACTTTATTTTTTAGAGTGTGTAGTCATCCTTAGACTTATATGCCTTGTAATAAAACAAAGGAAACATTAAAAAATGTAAATGATTTGTAACTTTTGTCCACGGCCTGCAAGAACTTTTCTGCAGTTTCTAAGTGGTTGTTCGCCCAGCGCAGACTCAGATCAGCCTGGGCATCAGCCCAGTCTGATCAGATTCTTCGGTGTCCGCATGGCGGTAGCTTAGACCCTTAGCTACCCTTTAAGCTCTTAGCAAAGTGTCTGATCATACAGGGCGGATGCCCAGGCTGATCTGAGTCTGTGCTGGGCGCACAACCACTTTGTTGGTTTTGTCGTGTCGCGGCTCAGTTATGATTTTTACTTACATAGATGGCCGATAAGCAGATTTAACTGTTACTAAGTGGCAATATACTGTGAAATAGTGGTCAAACGTTTTAATGTTAAAGAATTTACAAGCTGTTTAAGAGCTTCCTGTTTTCTTTTGCAATTGGAGGCTAGTTAACGAATAACGATAAAAATTTTCAGATCCTTGGGCTTAGGGACGTTTAGTTGTTGTAGCCTATAGTGTTATCATCACTAATATTTCCTCAAGTTCATGACTCTTCTATTGGAGCAGTCTGCCCGAGAACTGTTACTGTGTAAAATAATTTAGCACAGAAATAGACAAATATTTTCGGAAAGATGTCGTGATTTTAGTAAGCTCTGAATAAGTAGATCCTTTGGAAGCAAGGAATACACTAAAGATGAAAAAAAAACTCAGTTTAATTTAATATGTTCATGTCAGTAACATTATGATGACGTAAGGGGAGACAGTTTACCACACAACACAATACCAGCTGCTGCATTGGTGATAAATATGTTCTAAATAGATACATGAAAGCAAGGGATACACCAAAGAAATGAAGATAGTAAACTCAGTTTTATTGAGTCTGTTCATGACCAGCAATGAAATGTGCTACACATGTAACACCCATAGCACCGGCTTGAGAGGATTTCTATCTTCAAAATGACTCTGAATGAACTCAGAGATCTCAGACAATATAACCTGAGCCGCGACACGAGAAAACCAACAATGTGGTCGTCCGCCCAGCGCAGACTCAGATCGGCCTGGGCAGTCACCCAGTCTGATCAGACTCTTTGTTAAGCGCTTAAAGGGTAGATGAGGGACTAAGCTACCTTCATGCGGAAAGCGAAGACTCAGATCAGACTGGGCGGATGCCCAGGCTGATCTGAGTCTGCGCTGGACGCACGACCACATTGTTGGTTTTCTCACGTCGCGGCTCATCTGTACTATGATAGTGTACGTGGAAGCATTTTACGGCCGCCATACGACACAAAACCAGCTGCAGTGCAGATGAATTAGTTTTGAAAAGTTAGAACCTTTGGAAGCAAGGATTACACAAAAAATATATAGAGCAGACTCGGTAGTTTAATTTAGTCTGTTCATGACCAGTAATGAAATATGCTACACTGGTAACGTCCCCTATCATCGGCTAAAGCGGAACTCTGTTTTCAAAATGACTATGAATGAACTCAAAAGTTTCAGAGGATCAGAAAATATAATCTGCATATTTAAAAGTTGATGTTTTTGACTTTCGTAAAGTTCATGTTTACATGTAATTGTCCTTCGAAAGTGTGATTTCTGAGAATGTTTCAGTCTTTCAGAGAGCAGAGACGAATAAAAATATTCAGATCATGAAGCGTTACCGTACTGCTTAGATCGATCATACAATTTCATGTCCCATTGTGAATTAAGAAACACAAATCGCATTTGTTACTAATCATCTCCGTCCTTGTGACAGAAGCCTAACGTTGTTCACGATATTGTAATTGAATAAAAATTGAGTTAACATAGGCAATTTTCTGGTCATGTTTATAGCTTTTCCAGATCCTATTTATACCGTACTTTATGGCATTAAGTGTGTTTCAGAGATAATCTGTCACAGTCCAATATAGCGAGCCTTTCGGAAGATTCGAAAGGGCAAGTGGCAGCCGCTGGTGGTAAGAGCTGCATATAAGAATACAAAGTGGTAAGCAGCTACAAAAAAAAAACACCTGTTTAATTTGTTTTCTAGCTTAAAACGTCTTTTTTTCTGAAAGCAATATAGAAATGTAAGAACTAAACAAATTGTCATCGTCACAAAAAGTCACAGAGCAACAAAAGAAGAAGCAAAAGATAAGCTAAATATTACCCATAATTAAAAATATACATGTCTGTGGCACTTCTAGGTCATATTCCTTTGAATCTTGTGATGTGTCATGGAGTAGAAGAAACCATCATGAATATTACATAAAGAAGGGGATTTCTCACTCGAAGTGTCAAAATTTCAACTAGAGACAAGGCTAGCCTTTGTCCATGACTGAGAATCCGGCCACGAGATTGTTCATGGACTGGCTCCAGATGGATCTATTTCTTTTACTTTTACCCCAAATCATATGACGTTTCAAGGCAGGAAAAGTTTAATTTTTCACCCACTGATCGAAGGTAAAATTTTTAGCAGCCCAGCGTATTTGTCCGGTCTTCAAACAGATACAAACTCTGTTTGCACCTTAAAAATATCCGAATAACACGGTCTGTTTACTTGTTTTCTTACAGAAGACATAAACGAAATACAGCTAGCCTTTTACATTACGAGCGTCAAGTAGCATAACAGGTATTAGTGGCGACTTAATAATAGTGTATAACGTGCTGTCAAGCGTCGACCTAACTGCCTGCGTGTCCAATTTTTTCATTGAAAATGGAAACTCAAATATTGAATATATCATGTTATTAATAAAACGATATTCGTTTCGACTACATGCTGAAAGCCTCTCTTGAATATGTGAAAGAGGGGGCATTACTTCGCATTTAAACGAATAACAGCTAAAAAGAGAATAAATTTAACCAGCTTTTAGATGTGCCCATGTAATCCGAGGCCTTGGCTTTGTTACCCGTACGCTGATGAATTGCTTGCAAATCTAAAGAAGAACCATGAAACAAAAACAGCAAACCGTCACGTTTGTGACAACTATAACTTACGATAAGCTATAATCACTAAACTGTCCCTTGGCCCAAGGATAAGTTGAATTTATTATGGTTATATTGATAATCAGCTTCTAATATAGCATACGAAAACATAAAGCCTTTAAATAGACTCTGAAAGTAAGGAGGAAAATTCTCAGGAACTGAGTCAATTCAATTCCAGATCGAACCCAAGACACCATGTGGGTGGGAAAGAGACAACACAAAACTAGTCATCACCAAAGACACCACCAGCGGCAGCCATGTGAACAGCCATTTCCCATGTAGGTGGTCAACGGGCTAGCCTGAACATCACAATCAAAATTGGAGGCCAGGAATGAAATTACAGGAGGGGGGAGGGGTTTAACCGGTTACTGTACTGCTGAGTATCAGCTATCTATGTAAACTAAAATGTTCATGCTGAAAGAACGCCAAAATCTTAATTTGTAGGCTGTTTAAACCGTTTGTGGTCTACCAACCCTCGCCCTCTGCTCTGCTTTGGTTCATCCGATACTCAGTTGTTTGTTCAACCCATCAAAATTAACCATCACACAAACAACAGACTTACGAAAAGCAGGAAGCCCAACAAGTGCTTACTACTTGCCAATTAAAGCGGCATCAGGAGATACATGTATATTTCAGTGGCGTATAAAACCCACCTGAACCCATCAGAGTGCGGTTTCTTGTGTGTTTATGTCTGTTATCGAAATTATGGTTTAATTAAGAAATAGATCAGCTCTAGCAGTGAATTGTTGAGTAATAATTCACTGTTTTGGGGGTCAGTTGTAAAGTGAATCATATCACGAGCGCGGAGCGCGAGTGATATATCTACTAACAACTGACCGACAAACAGTGAATTATTACTCAACAATTCAATGCTAGAGCTGAACTATTTCGATTCTAACACTCATAAAAACTGAAAGAGTATTCTTTTTATTCAAATTTTTCCAACCTACTGCCAGCGCGTTCATGCTCCCGCCAATATTCTTAACTATATTTAAGATAAACGTACGTTTTTATGGCGATTTTAGAAAGAAAAAGAGACGTTACACCGTCTAACGTCTCAAAACGTCACAAAATTACGTCAGTAATGCCAGTGACGTCAGCAATTAGACTCATGCGCTCCGAGACAGTGAATTAGTGCAGAATAAAACACGAAAACTTTCCATTGCTTCTATAGGCGCACTGTGTTAGAATTTGTTTCATTTTGCCATTGAAAATTTCTTAAACTTTCAGTGAAGTGATAATTTTATAATCAGGAATTTAAAAAGAATAGTAAGTCGTAAAAATTGTGTCAGTTTGTAAATATGTCGGAAAAGCGTTGATGTGTACTCATACACATTAGAGTTTACAAGCATGTGGAACTTTTAATGCCGTTAATAAATTTATGTAACAGCCAACAATAAGTTTACCCACAGAAGGTCAGAACTAGTTAACATTATATTATGCGAATACCACTGCACTGAACTCTGAATTACTGCGTTTTGTATTCCCACGCGAAGCGCAAACCTTGCTGTTAGTCAGTCAGGTCAGGTTTAAGAAGGGTTAATAAGTAAGACTACTCAATATTTATAATAGAAGGTGTAAAATGGTTCGAGGTAGAACGTTTACAAACATGTTAACCTACCATTGAGATGAAGACTTTATTGTGCTTATTACTATATGCTTCAGACTCTGGAATGTCCCTTGAAAATATGATCAGATAAATTTGTTATGGTTATTAGTTAACTAGCCTCTAATAGCATATGAAAACAGAAAGCTGTTATACAGCTTGTAAACTCTGTAACATCAAACAGTTTGACCACTGTTTCGCAGCACGATGCCACTTAAGCAACAGTTACAGCTGCTTATCAGCAATCTATGTAAACAAACAATTTCATGCTGAAAAGTTTACCAGAATCTGAACTTGTAGGCTGTGGACAAAAGTGTTATATTTGTTCTCTATTTATGTCCAAGATCATGCTGCCTCTGCAAGGTCTGAGTGCACTAATTTTCTGTAGCTTGTCCTATTAAGTTGAGTTTATTATCAACAGTCAGCCAGCCAGTCAAGAGGTCAAACTCGATTTCTGCAACGGCCAACAACACGATTTCAGTCTCTAGAGAAAGTGAATTCAAATAAGATTACATAATGTTATGAAATCAAACGACCGTCTGATATGTTCAGCAGCCAGCCAGCAGCCAGTGACAAAAATCTTATTCCTCCAAGACTTCTGTATTATGTAATGTTCAGTAGTCAGTCAAGAAAAAAATGTAAGTAGAAAGGTCATTAAATATAAGAGCCTTGGTGGGACAAGATCTCGTTAAATTGGTTTCAAATACGAACAACTTGGACGCTGTTGTATGCTTTCGCAATTTATTGTTATGATATTATTTGCATGATACTGATGTACTCTTACAGAATGAATTTTGTCTCTTGAATGAGCAAACTCTTTCTGTAAGTTTAATATCTAATGAGAGATTGCTTGATGTTTTAAAGCGCCTTTTGTCATGCATCTGCTGCGAAATTCACCTGATAACAGGGGTATGATAGCATGATGTGATATCATGTCACTGTAAACAGCGCTTGCGTGAATGTTATCAGGTCATGCCTTAAGAAGCGATCTCTGAAGACGATTGGCTACACAGTGACGTTGGCCGTGATATCAGCGTTCGATTGGTTAAATGACGTCACCGACTTACGTCATAACGCATTCGCATAAGCAAGTTCGAACAAAACGGCGTTTGCTTATCACTTGTTTGCCGCTCTTTACGCCGTAAAATTTTCTAATAATGCATGATAAATAGAAAACCACGTAAGTGTCTTTTCATATCAAGTTTATCAGGCTCGACCAGAAACACGTTGGACTGGCTCGGCAAACCTCGCCACTCCTACGCTGTTTCTGGTCTCGCCTGATAAACTTGATATCAAAAGACACTAACATGGTATTCTCTAGATATTTCTATGTTGTTGTTTTTTTAAGTTATTAGGGCTAATGTCCAGTAAAAGAGGCGAAAGCAAACAGTGCAGACCCTAAAGAGACGCCGCAAAAACGCGACGTTTGACCAGGGTCTACAGTTTTTCATAAATCAAATGGCTATTTCTCCTTTAAATGAAATACTTCCTGTACAAGTAAACTGAACTAGACGTCATTTAATTCACAAATTTGACTCATCTAGTTCGTAACGACAGAAAAGTCAACCAGGCATATATAGTTTTAAGAGAAAAAACATTTCAATCGAGAGTGTCTGTCCTCTTCTGAATGTGTTCACCTTCATGTTTTTGCTTCCCTGAAAGAGGATTCCTTTCCAAAATTACACGGGGGTAATACCAATTTGGCTACCTGTGCTTTCGACCGAGTCTGTACTATACAAAGTGGCTTTTGACAGATAATACGACCGTAAGCATTTCCAATAACGGTAAATGGTACTACTATTGTTAATGGCTGTCGACCGAGCTGATATGCTGTCCATTGTCTGGGTCGACAGCCACTTTTGCATGTATGGTAATTGACTGACTCGGTCGAAAGCACAGGTAGCCTAATTGATATTATCCCGTGAATAAGGTCTTCTATTAAAGGGAATAGTTTGTTGCAAACAGTGTCTTCTCTTGAAGGAAAGATCTTGCTGTTAGAGGAGAAAGTTGTTCCAATTAAGGGTTGGCTCTCCTTTAAAAAGAAAGCAGAAAGAAAGTGGTACTTTGTTGAGTTGTTTCCCCTAAAGCAACTCTACAGACTACCATTTTCTTCTTGCACTAATTGAAAATTAAATTGTTTTTCAGGTATAACTAAACACTAATCACGAAGGATATCTTTGTAGCACTCCAGGCTGTAATAGTATAGCGACCGATAACTGAGGAAATAATCTAAGGCCACATGTTTCAGCCTATAGTAACATGTGTTTATAAACTAATTTAGATTGAATAAACAGCCACTAGCTAAAGCAATGTCTCTATTGAAAAAATATGTTCATTTTGGACTTAAGTAAATAAATAGATAGAGCTTTGAAATCAAGTTTATAATTGATTTCTTTTCAAAACATTTACCCCAGAACCAGTCGGTATAGGTCAACGACTTCAACTTAGGCAATGATTTGACTATCCATGTATAACGAGTTTGTTTGTTTTTTTTTTTTTTGTTGTTGTTGTTTTATTGTTTGTTTGTTTCTTTCTTCTTTTCTGTCTTGGTGGTACTTAAAAGGTAGGCATTCAATTAAACAGAGTCTGCTATTTTAATATCTTTAATGTATTCAGTGCTTCCAAAAACGCCAAGGGGTTAGCTGTTTCGAAACCGATGACCACCGGAATATTTTAATTAGTGTGTACAAATCTGACGTCAAAGATTAATATTTACATTTTCAGTGCAAAGCTCTCTGTAAACTCATTTAAGTGATGCGGGAGCCAATGTTGTTTACAAGTCCATAATTACATTGTGCTATGTGGTTTTGAGTGACAGCTCACCTCACTAACTAGCACATGGAATCTGCAACATGCAATATATTTGAATGGCTAGCAAACATTGAGTGACAGCGTACGCCTATTTTCACGTGCAATCTACAGCAGGAGGTTGAATTTACCGATAGGCAGTGACAATGCGGCTGTTCCAAACGATAGTAAAATCCGGCCGGTAATGTATCTAAAACGATTCTTATATGTGAATCTCTTAATTTTGTTTTATCTTTTTATTGATGAAAAGCATCGTTTAATAATATAACTATAAGAAATAAACGTTTTTACGCATACTTTACGTAAACCCCTTCGGGGTTCACTTACTTTGCTCGTGACCCGATGTAGTTTATACTTCAGTAAATGTTAAAAAAATAACATTCATTCCTTATATAAAAAGCTGACAATGACAAGAATAGTAAAACTTTTCCAGGAAGATATATTTCAAGGCGTTAGACAGCTGCGTGTAACTAGAACCTCACTTTTAATACATGCACTGCGCAAATTCCTTATAGTGACGATTTGGATACAATTATGAAAGACGAAATGATTTGCATCCAATTCAACAAACTTTACTTCCTGTTTAACCTGTCGTGCAGCTTGCCATTTTTCTGTTGAAAAGTTTAACTAATTTTCACAGTTGGAAAGGACAATCTTACCTTTGTGTAAGCGTTATTAATATCCTCTTCGTATCAAATAACTCAGTGATTTAGAACAACTCTACGAATACATCTGAACGGCACAACTAATGACTCGCAGTTATATCTCATCTGGGACTGTCACTCGATCTGTCTTACTATGAAAGCCAATATTTTTGCTCACTCTTCGTTCACAGCAGTTACTTTCTCAGCCTACAATAGTAGAAAGTAATCAATAATCAGAATGTTAGTAATTAATAATAAAAATGTGCTGTGGGAGCGTGTCAATGTTTTGGAGAATTGTTGCCCTGTTTCCCGTTATGTTTGCTACACCAGCTATATTGTGGAATTGAGACCGGCTATATTATGGAGTTCAGAACTGCTTCATCTGTTTCGACTTTGCTCAGTTTCTTTCACTTACTGCTTTGACAAATGAGGCTTCTGTTAAAGAGGTTAAGACCACTAGTCAATACAGACTGCTCATAGATATTGAACAGGCTGACAATGGATTGTTCTATCATGTGATTGAGAATCAGCCATACCCTGCTTATCTTTTTATGTTCTATTTTCTTATTCTGGAGTCGAAAGATTCCGTCAGGAATTTCTCCGAAACCACGCAAACTAGAGTATACCCATTGCCAACAACATGCTGGATCATTGACTGAAATGAGAACTGCCTTCACATTTGAGCTGCGGCACGACAAAACCAACAAAGTGGCGTGTGCGCCCAGCAAATACTCAGATTAGCTTGGTCACTTGCCCAGTATGATCATAGTCGTCGCTGTCGGCATGGCGGTAGCGTAGTACCTTAGCTACCCGTTACGCGCACAGCAAGGAGTCTGATCAGACTGGGTGGATGCCCAGGCAGATCTGAATCTTCGCTGGGCGAACATGCAACTTTTTAGTTTTGTCGTGTCGCTACTCATTTCTAATTGTGCTGTTTCATTACTCTGTAACCAGTTTCACTGCAGCTGTTTAAGGCAGAATGTTTTTTTTTTTTTTTTTTTTTTTTTTTTGGGGGGGGGGGGGGGGGGTTGCTATATAGGATGACAATAATTTGTATCATATGACTAAAATATGCTTTTTGTGATACTATGCATTTTCTTCTGCGCCAGAAGTGGATCTAAAAATGACATAAGCCGAAGCTTGATACAACTAGTTGCAATATACATGTATGCGGTTTGTTTTCTGTTCATTTCAGTTTTTTATATCTACGAGGACAGCTAATCCAATTCTCTGTTTTGAGAGTCGTAAAACTGTCATATAATTAATCAACCGGCCAATAAATAACTTGATAAAAGACCTCGCTCTTGTGTTGCAAGGCTCACTGATCAGATACGGTCGTGTCCATCATATATACTGAACGCCAAAAGAAACGCGTACAAGTTTATGTTATTTTTTCTCGGCACTATCACTAGGCAAGTCCAAATCGATCATTGCAAAGACTATGATTTTTATCCGACCACAGTTCACGATGAAACTATCCTGATTTAAATCTTTCGTAAAAGAGTTACCTCACTTTTTCGAAAAACATTAAATTCCATTGCAAGAGTATTCTTTCCTTTTCCAATAAATCATATTGTGTTCAGAAATGGTCTCTGATATGCAACAGTTAGAAAACCGCCAAATTCATATGAATGACATGGTTATTCATTAAACGACAGCGCTATGAAGTCGGTCCATTTTCAAATTACCTCCCTTTGTATTAAACAAAGAGTAATTTTTGAAGATCGATAACGGCACTCTTTATTGCTTTATGCTTCAGTTTCTTTTACAAATTATTGTATGTGTTGCATTTCACTACAGTATTACTAATTTTACAAGGATTTTCCATTTCTGTTTGAACATATCAGAGTTAGAATGTTCAGAGGAAAACCCTATGTTAAAGTGAAATCTCTGTTTACGCTTTCTTGATACCTAACTTTCCTTGGCTTGTTTTTTCAAGAATTAAAGATAGCCCAAGAACAAAATGAGTTATAGAAAAATTTTCTTGATACAGACCTTAACAATCGCAGGTAAATTGTGATTCACAAAAATTCTGCAGTTGAGAATATAACCTCTTAAAGATTGCTTGTTTTTTTTGTAACTTTTAATTTTACCCCATCCTGAAAGTATTGGTTTTCACAGTTACAGTGTAAGACATATTGGGGATTTCACATATTCTTTTTCTCAAAAACTCATGGACACGTCAAACTAACAAGACAAAAACTAGTAGCAGTTGCCTACTTTTGAAAATTTAATATATATACTTTGTATGCGTTTCTTTTGGCGTTCAGTATATATTCACTTGGATAAAATCAAGTATATTTGCATTTACTGTCTTAAATAAACAATGACTTGAATAGTATTATGATACGGATGCAAACTCGAAATATACCGGGATCGAGTGGGATATGCGTCCTTGTACATGGTATCATTGCAAATAGAATGTCAGCAACTGAATTAAATGAATTGCCATGAAGCTGTTTATATAATGTTTATTTTGTGCAATATTCGAACACGCCAGGTGTTTACTTGATTTTCCCAATGGACCATTTACTTGCTGCTCAATTTTTGAATGCATCAGCATCTATGTTTTCGAGCCACAGAATCTGGATTACAGATTCAGACAGATGAGACAATAGCAGCGAAAAAGAATTTCGCTTTTCGATTATTATAAATGAGGTTGGCAACGTACAAAACATTATGCTAGCATTAAATGATCATTTTTAAGTGATTTGCCTTTGAAATAGTTTATTGAATAATTAACTTATCAGGTGATGTTCCTTTGAAATTCTTTTAGTTTTTAATGATTTACTCAGCCTGCTTTAAACAGATTAAGAACAAAAATAACAATATGGATGGCTATCATTTGTGTTTTCATCTAGTTATATAAAACCTAAATGGCATATGTATAGAATAAATGTTGATTGAAAAATTTGTCAGGAATAGGAATTGATTTTGTCAGTTCTGATTTCAAACAAGTTCTCAAAAAATGTTTGCATTGTTGTGCCAAAATTTATTCTGCTTACAAATTTTTCGCATTGCAAAACATTGAAACAGCAGGTGCAACAGACAAATTGCAACAGACAGACTGCCAAAGAGGAACTGTCTGTTTGAAAAGAAAACGATTAAGTATCCCCAAAACACTTCTCGGATGATAATTTGTCAAGAACAGTTTTTATCAGACTAATTATATAAGCAGCTTTACGAAAAATATAGAAAAAAACTTAGACTCGATCAGCATAAGCGCCCAACCTGACTGATCAGTTGCGCCGTTTAACTAATGACTTCCCATCTACCGCACTTAGAGATCATGTGAATAAAGACATTTTGCATTGGACCTCACAGTTGTACTGTCTGACCAAAATTTTCGATGTTCTCACATATAGTCAAAGTGCACCGTTTCACGCAGAACGCCGTAGAATAACAAATAGCTGATAAGCATTGTAATTAGGGACAGTTATACAAATATTGCAATGTTTTGATCGATCATGCTAATACGAGCATTAAGAAATAAAAACAAATGTGAAATAGCAGCAACAATTTTTCATGTTTCCACATTTTATTTTTACAGGGGCTCTTATTAATATGGCCAGGGTAAGTATCACTCCCAAATATAATATTGTAGCATTTAAGTCAGCACTTTTGTAGTGTGTGCGTTATTTGTAACCACCTATTTCGATTTGTTCGGGTACAAAGTATTTAAAGAGGGAAAAGTAATGTCAACCGTTCCAATGCACGTTATTACTTTAAATGTTAGACACACTGACATGACTTTCACATGAATTCTCGCCTGCCTGCGCATTGTCACAAAACAGACAGAGAAAGTTTAAGCCACCAACACCAAGTACGCTGGAAATGTTGTTCCCATGTCTCGCTTCTTTTGACTTTTTGTATCATCATTAAAAGATGCTTGCTTGAAACTAAAGCTGTATTCGATTGTTTAATAAAACATATACGATCTATGTATCTAACAAGCCAGCCAAATTACCCGTTTCTTTCTCTGTAAGGATCATGTTATAATTTTGTTATGGCTATTTGTTAACTAGCCTCTAGTAGCAATAGAGAAAAGAAACCTCTCATGCGGCTTGCAAAATCTTTGACTTTAATCAGTTTCAATAGTATGTCACTGCAGAATGCTAATTAGTTTTCAGTTATAAATGTTTATCAGCAGTCTGCTTATACAAACAATCCCATGCTGAAATCTGAATTTGTAGGCTGTACCCAAAAGTGGAAACATAATGCCCATAATCAACTGCAAAATATTGTGACTTATTATGATGGCCATTGTGTTTCAAATGTATGGTAGACCTGTATTGTTTTGCCATTTTAGAATTTGGGGTAACATTTGTGACTTCCTGTTAGTTACCCTAGAAGACACCTCAATTCCAAAACGGGTTTATCTTTAAATGGAAGCGTTTGTTTCCATTAGGAGTTGATCCCTCCAAACGATGCATATGGAATGACAAACAGTAAAGACCTTGAGCAGTCTAAATCAGGTCTGCCTTGTTTGCTCGGATCTGTCTGACCCAATATCGTATTAATTATATTAAACGCCCCGGGGGGTTGCCCTTTACTAAAGGGTTACAGGCGCGGCGTTGTTAAGAATCGAATTTATAGTAAATCAGCCCTCGCCAAAATACCTCTAATAAACAGTATAACTATGAATGGGTATTCACTCTATTTATTTGACCTCTATTCTCATCAGGGGTGAGTGTCATTTCTCAATGAGAGCCAATTCTTTCCTTATTTTTAGTCATGTAATGAAATTGGCAAGTTTAAAGCGAGACTTTGACAGTTATGACAACACTGCAGAAATTATTAGGAAACACAAAATTTGCAATTAAATTAAAGCCTACGTTGCCCTCTTGTAGACTGAATAAACTTCGATTTTCCTCAAGTAATTTGCCGCCAAATTATTTAGCTACTTGTTCTGCCACTCATGTTTTTATATTATTTATAACCTGAGAAATAAACAATTTGATTTGATTTGGCTTCAGTTCGAAAAGTTACCTCATTCAGATAAACAAACAGGAGTTCAAGTCATATAACATTTCATTTTCAGAAAAGAAGCAGGGGCCTTTATTAGAGCAGGGACGTTCATTAGGTATATAACGGTATATAGAAATTTACAGTAGTTCTTGTCTTTTGGATTTGCCAGTTTACCATGCACCTGCGAGTAATCTACGTTGGCACCAGCAATCATAAAAACTTGATTTTAAGCACGTCTAAAAACTTCTGTAACAGGATACACCTGCATATCTGCTGTTGTTTTAGGTAAACTAAATATAGGATCTTACATGTACATAAATGCTCTTATATTATTGACTTTATTAAACGAGTTGGGGGAAAAGATAAGATGCAAGGCTATGCCGAGCATCTTATCGGTTTTCCCCAACGAGTTCAATAAATTCAATAATACATGAGCATGAATGCAAGATTCTATTTATCATATGACACTAAAATCGCATTTTATTAGCAAATTTTGCACTAAAAACGTCGCCATTAGAAAATACGACGTTTTATGGACGTTAACGCATAACGTTACGATGTAATTTGCATATTTAATCCACCAGTGGATTATCGTTTTTAATGCATGGCTTTATTACACTCTCAGATGCGACGTCATATGATCAACATGAAATCTGGCGGTTCAGATACTGAAAAGCTGATAATAAGAATCTACTCAGGTCATCCTGATACCGTAGCAACTAAATATCGGTTATATGTTGAGTTACATGCAGTTTCGTCATTTCCCAATCACACAAGTAATGGTCCTCATTCGAGGCATATTTGGTTTGGGTTCCAACTAAAATTCATTACTATCTTCATCAGAAACAGTTCAGTGTTTGTAATGCAGACGCAGCGATTGGATTACCTTTGGACAATATGATAACACAAAAACGATTTATCGATTGGATTTTCTAGCAATCGATTGGCTTGGTTCCAGAAGGTACAGCCATGAAAATATTCCGCTGAGCCTCTTGAAGACCACCGTTATGAGAATTGAAACAACAACAAATTTCCTAGCGTCTATAACGTCTGAATAATTGTTGATTATAGCATTGTATTATGTGTAAAGTGTCTTACTTCGCTACAAAGACTCATAGCATTTAAGCAGTAAACAAATGACTAGGAGTGTATGCAGTTTTGCAAAGCCATTGGTCTCAATAAAGCCTAGACTCTAGTTTTCAGTCTTGTATGTGTTCTTTATTTCCAAGGGCAAGCTTGACACTTTTTAAATGATATCCACAGATCTTTAATAATAAACATACCTAATGGTAGAATGTGAGACAAATGTGTACGCGAAATTAGCCACGTACTTTGAACTGTTCAGATTAAAAAGAAAAAACAAGCATTCAGTTTCTAATTATAAGACATATTTGTAACTCAGAAGGCAGATCAATGATGTATAGTAAAATACTGTGCTCATCAACATAACAAAGGAAGGCATTTTGACAACATAACTAGCATTGTGTTATCTCAACATAGATCTGGCATGATACCGACTTCTTACAGAGAATATAGAATGGTTAATTAATTCAGACATGATTAAACAGTTCCTGCATAGGGACAATAAATAATTTGTTTTAGCTTATATTTGCTTTTAATTGTTTTCAAAATTAGTGTTTGATTGATTGATTTGTTGCTTAACGTCCACGGTAAACAACTATGGTCATGTCGGGACGGTCAGTTAACCTAACCACACTATTCCTGGGCAGGCTTAGACCTTCTGAGCGGTTAAACAGTACTAAGTGCACATACTCTCATCAGTAACTGACAATTGCTCTTCTTGAATCAGTGGAAGGAGAAACGAAAGTATGTGGCCAGACCGGGTATCGAACCCAGGACCTCTGACATATGAGTCAGGTGCCCTACCGATTGCGCTTCGCGGCCTGGCTCAAAATTAGTGTACTCACTTTTGAGTAACTTGGCTAAAAATTAGTGTACTCACTTTTGAGTAACTTGGCTCAAAATTAGTGTACTCACTTTTGAGTAACTTGACTCAAAATAATTGTACTCACTTTTGAGTAACTTGGCTCAAAATTAGTGTACTCACTTTTGAGTAACTTGGCTCAAAATTAGTGTACTCACTTTTGAGTAACTTGGCTCAAAATTAGTGTACTCACTTTTAAGAAACTTGGCTCAAAATTAGTGTACTCACTTTTGAGTAACCCGAATCAACATTGAATAAAACTTTATTCAACGTCATGACGTTGAATCAAGGTTAATTCAATGTTGATTCAATTTTGTGTGCCCAGCGGAATATCATCTGGATGATAAATATATGAATATAATTATTTTCATGAGTCGAGTTTAATAGACATTTATCTCAATTTCTTAATAGTAAGACCCGTCGGAAGCAAGGAATACATCAAAGAACAGAAAATAGCAGACTCGGTTTAATCGAGCCTGTTCATGACTAGTAATGAAATGTGCAACACTAGCCATGCCCCCTGGCACCGGCTTTAGCCGAACTCTATTTTTAGAATAACTCAAATGAACTCAATGATCCCAAAGGACCAAACAATATAACCTGCACTACGATGATGTACGGGGAGACGTTTTACGGCCGCCACACGGCACAAACACCAGATGCAGTGAAGCAGCTTTGAGCAAGTGGCAATTTCATAACTCGTATTTGTATGTCTCATTTCAAAGGCATACATGTATCAACAGAAAAGACTAGTATGTGTAACACAAGAACGATAATCCCGTGCAGCGCCTGTCACAGGGTAGTACCCATCACTTAACCGTCCATTATCAACTTATGATAATATATTATTTCAAACAATGGGAAGCATCCATTTTACTGCTATGTGATTTCGTTTTATTGATTGTTTGATACAATATTTAAGCACTTGACCGTGAATGCTTCAAACGCTTTAACTTGGTCCAAAATAGCATATCACATTTGTACATCTCGTTTATTTTTCAGATTATATCGGTTTCCACAACTGCTCTTTTAAAACATTTAATGTTTTAGTGATAACCTGGCATCGCATTAAAGACTATTAATTCTGCTTGAAACTACTTAAACCTGCTCTGATATACAGTTACTAAACATGAAAAACATAAACGTATACATATCTACCTTTCTGGCAATAATGCTTTTCCGAAATAGATTTTAGTCTTAAAGGAAAGAATTTGTAGGCCTATTTAATTTAGCAAAGAGTTTGGGGTTGTTGTTTTTTAGTTGACTGCAGTTGGTACGGGTTTACTGTAAAATGAGTATGTCAGAGTAGCTCTTTTTTAAATGTAAGTGGTCAAAGTACCCAGATAAGTCCGAAATCCCAAGTAAGTCATTTTAACAATGACAATTCCAAGTATAAGTATACCCATTCACCTTAGACTCATTTCTAAATATAATCGGAGAAAAACTCATATCTAACACCTAAAAATGACCCGCGTCACGGAAAAAAAAAACAAAGTGACATGTGCGCCACGCGAAGACTCAGATTAGCTTGGGCATCCGCTCAGTCTGATACATGTAAGAGTAATCGATGTGCTATTAAAGGGTAGCTAGGAGTGTAAGCTAGCTCCATGAGGACAGCGAATAATCTGATCAGACTGGGCGGATGGCCAGGCTGATCTTGGTCTTCGCTGGGCGCACATGCCACTCTGTTGGTTTTGTCGTTTCGCGGCTCAATTATTTGTTGCCATTCTAATCTCGGTTGTTCAAAGCATCGTTAGCTGAACCAAATCGTTGATCAGAGATTAGTTTACTCTTGTAGTACACATAAAATCAAGAGTGCTAATATTTTTAGCCAAAATATGAAAGGACTTTATTCACTCAGAAGTTCCTTACATCTTTTCGACAAGAAATGGCAGTGATTTTTGTGTCCAATGCGTTTGAAAATTAAACGTCGTTAATTTTGAACAACTGCTCTGATCTTTCAAATATCTCTCAGCACAAAGAAATAGGATGCAATGCATCAAATACTAATTTTAATCAAATACTGAATCAAAGAGGGCGTATATCTTAATCAAATAATCAGCTGTATCAATAATAAAACGAGAACCAAAGATATGTAACATGAAAACGACAGTAACAGTTGTTCAAGCCAGGTGCAACGTGCAATTGTGTATGCAGAAATAGAAAGGTACATACCTCAATATCCAAGAAAAAGATCCTGTAAACTATCATCGAAACACTGTTGCTATCTGGAATCGATACTAAATGAGCCGCAACACGAGAAAACCAACAAAGTGGTTGTGCGCCCAGTACAGATTAGGATCATCCTGTGCATCCTCCCAGTCTTCGCTTAGCGCTTAAAGAGTAGCTACGGGTCTAAGCTACCTCCGTGCGGACAGCGAAGACTCTGATCAGACTAGGCGGATGCCCAGGCTGATCTGAGTCTGCGCTTGGCACACACCTACTAGTTTTTTGGTTTTCACGTGTCGCCGCTCAATTATGTTCTTTCAATATTGTACCTCAAGAGAACAATATAGCGATGTTATATCAACACTAGTGGCTACTTGTGCTCAGTATCTGACCTATGCTGGCAATAGTTTGTTTGCTTCACTGTGCACCATGATGGACCCTTTATGTCGACCATCTGCGACCGATACTTATTATATAATTTACAGCTACAGCTGACCCTCGTTATCTCAAATACTTATATTTCAAAGATGCTTTTTTACATTAAAGTATATTGTTTGGATACATTTCGATTTGTCTTTACATTTCAACTCCTGTTATCTCAAATTACCGTTATCTCAAACCAATTTTTGTGGGGCAAGAAAAATTACTTTGAGATATGAGTAGTTTGGCGTGAATTCAACTTTGAGATATCGAAAGTTGACTGTACTACTGTGTTTAAGACGTTCAGAAAACGCAAACTAGTGATGAATTTATTTTGTATCCGCTGCTGGATAACAGAGGTATGATTAGACTAATATTCATTCTCAAACTCAGCAATATGCCTCTCTAATCCCGTTCTAAAGGCAACTGAATCGAGCCAATCCATAGCTTAAGCTTGTTTCAGACTGCAAAATATTCAAAAACGTAAAATAAGCTTTAATTAGGAGACTTGTATTATAAAAGTCCAGGGTTTGATAACAAAGTGATATTGCCTTACTTTAAAACTGCGCTTGCACGAATGATATAAGAAAGTGCCTTTAACAGCCATCGCTGAAACCGATTGTCTACATTCTGATGTTGGCCGTGATGAAAACGTTTGCTTTAGTTAAATGATGTCACCGACTTTCGTCATTATGCATTGGCGACGTCGGCAAGTTTGGACGAAACTGCGTTTGCTTTTTATCTATTTGACGCTCTTTTTGACATAAAATCTTTTGAATGATGCACGATCAATAGAAAATCATGTTAGATGTATTTTGATGTCAGGTTTATCAGGCTCGCCCAGAAACACATAGAAATGGCTCGGCAAGCCTTACCATTCCTAAGCTGTTTCTGGTCTCGTCCGATAAACTTAATATCAAAAGACACCGACATCGTTTTCCCTATATATGTTAAATGTAAAGTGAAGTGATGCAGTGGGGTGTCAAGTTTCACGGTAGATCACGTAATTGCTTTATCTTATGAATTGTCTGTCCATACAGTCGGTGGATAAACTGTAATTTAGTTCTTGATCAAAATGTTGCATGTTTCCTTGTTTGAAAAAGCTTAAATATCTTTTATAGATTCATTTTATCTTTACACACTTAAAGGCCCCATTGCTCTATCAGCATGAAAAATTTTATTATGAGGTATCGCTGCAAGCTTCTTACTATAGCTTCGTCATTGTAAATGACCGTGATTAGCCAGCTTTAAACAAATAAAATATCCTTCAGTTTCACATAAAAAAAGGTTTGAAAACTTATTTGGGCAACTAAAATGACATACTTTCGACTTCATAAAATGGTAAAAATACAATGTACAGGTGTGGAGTCCCAATCACTATCCCGCCTTTGTTTATATAGCATTGCTAGACGGGAAACCAGAACAGGAAATTGTATTTTGTGAAGCGATTTCTTATTGTTCAAAAACTTGTTTTCTCTACTTTTTGCTTGTTATATAACTCAATATATGCACACCAACCCGCATTTTATTACCAAACGTGAAGGTTTAACAGCTTTTTACAATGATTTGAATTTAGCCGTTTTTACCGCTGATAGGACTATGGGGACTTTAAAACACTATCGTAGCAAGGCTCCCATATTGGCTGGATTAATATATCCCTAGAAGTTCAAGTGTCTAACAATGCACCATAATGCACTTGATTTTGCAACAGTTAAATTAACATACTTCTGAACTTACTCATAGTATATAGCATCAGACATATTCATAGATAATTCAAGAGCAGTTAATTGGTTGACATTTATTGCAATACACTAATTGGTTGCGTGTGTACGCATAAACCTAAAAACAAAAACAAATATCACAAGCTATGATGCAAATATTTGGCTGCTGTTGATTGTGATGATATTGCTAGTGTTTAAGTAGACAAACTACAACACCAACGGACAGGCTTACGACCTGTTGACTCAATTATAACCAAGATCATGAGCGCCATAACAACTAGAAAAAAAAACTGTTTTAAATTTATTCAACACGTACAGCACTATATCTCAGGTGAATTGGAATTTCATTGTATTTGCTTTGCAAGGTCGTTGGGGCACCACGGACGACTGCAAAAATCTCTTTCTACATGTACCTGGTCCCATTTTCAGGGAAAGTAACAGCAAACATGCCGTCCCTGAAACTGTACCCAGGGTACAGTTTCAGGGACGGCATGTTTGCTGTTACTTTCCCTGAAAGTACATGTATACTGTCACTGGTAATAGAGTACTTTATGGGAAAGTACATGTATACTGTCACTGGTAATAGAGTACTTTATGGGAAAGTACATGTATACTGTCACTGGTAATAGAGTACTTTATGGGAAAGTACATGTATACTGTCACTAGTAATAGAGTACTTTATGGGAAAGTACATGTATACTGCCACTGGTAATAGAGTTTATGGGAAAGCATTTTTATACTGTTTCCATTTTTGCCTTTCTTTTAGATTTGGGTATACTCTTAAAGGATAAAATTAATTCGTCTGGGTGCAAATTCAGTAAAAAGAAATAGGGTCAACATTTTAACAAAAGAACTTGCTCTTCTATGACCAAGTTCTTTCTTCTTGGAGTAGACCTCATTTTGATGGGCCTCGTCGTTTAGGGAAGGAAACAGGAAATCTCAAAAGGTCATTCCCCTTTGTTGAACTGTGTGAAAAACGTAGCAGTGTACCAGTACTGTCGATGCGTCAACATTTGAGCCACGACACGACAAACCAACAAAGTAGCATGTGCGCCCAGCGATGACTTAGATCAGCCTGGAATCCGCCGAGTCAAATCAGAGTGTTCATTGTCGGCATGGAGGTGTCTTAGACCCTTAAATACCCTTTAAGCGCACAACGAAGAATCTGATCAGGCTGGGCGTATGCCCAGGTTGATTTGAGTCTTTGCTGGGCGCACATGTCACTTTGTTGGTTTTGTCTTGTCGTGGCTTAGATGTGCTTTCAATATGAATACAAACCATAAATTTTGCAATGAAACATGTTGATTTTTATGAGTTACATTGTACCTATCTTATGTTCCGGTATGGAAAGAAATATAGTTGTGCTAAACCTCATCGAGTGGTATGCAGCCGTACAGTTTTGTATTTGCATCTGACTTCTACCGCTTGATAAATTCTTCAAGTCCTTATTGAATACGATTTACTGTTTCTACATCAAGACACCTGTCTAGAGACCAAATGGAATGATAAGTAAAACAACTTATTTCGATTTGATACTGGTATTTAACTTAATCTTTCAGCTCGTTGCATCATCAACGGATGCTATTAGCGTCATGTTCTTTGTGAACCAAAGAACGGATGCATGAAGTTAAATCTGTTTCTCTCGTTTCTGATATGCCACCTGAGCTAAACTAAAATTCTATCCTTCGCAAATTAGCTCTGGCTTTTATGCTGCAGAAATAATATATATTTATGACGTAGAAGCTTAGCTATGCGAGTTGATGATTAATCCATTAATGCCTAACGTCCAAGGAGCCCCGGTAGCTCAGTAGGTTAAGCGCTGGCCTACTGATCTAACGGTCCCGCTGTAGGCGGGAATCTTTTCAATCGTAAACGGAGTTACATTGCACGCGGCCTTCCATTATCACCCACCCATCGTCCTGATATGATTAAAATACTGTTTAAAAGGACGTAAAATCGCAAGTCATCCACCCATCCATGCCTAGCGTCCCATAAAAAGGATACATGCACACAGCGCATACCCAGATCAGACGCCGTGAAGCAAACAGTGCAAACCCAGATCAGACGTCTGATCAGAGTTTACACTATTTGTTTAAAATCTTTAGCAATTTCTTAAAGACTTATGAAAAAATACTTACACCAGACATACCTTAAATGAGCTGCGACACGAGAAAACCAACAATGTGGTTGTGCGCCCAGCGCAGACTCAGATCAGCCTGGGCATTCGCCCAGTCTGACCAGAGTCTTTAATGACCGCATGAAGGTAGCTTAGACCCTAGGCTACCTTTTAAGCGCTTAGGGAAGACTCTGATCAGACTGGGCGGATGTCCTGGCTGATCTGAGTCTGCGCAGGGCGCACAACCACATTGTTGGTTTTCTCGTGTCGCGGCTCAAATGATGAACAGACTCCTCTATTATATAAGGTTAGAATAGTCCACTGGGCATAAATGGGTTAAAATAAATGTACATGTAGGTATTCAATTTTCACCTCCTTTCTCAGTGGGGGTCGACTCTAAAAGGAACGAGTCTGCCTCTCTGGTACATGTACTGGTAGCAAAACAAATTCTTAAAGAATAACCACATCGTTCAGGAAACAAGCTGGAACTCATAAAAGTTTGTTCCCTTTAAAACAAAAATGGATGGCGGAAGAACATGGATGGACTTTAGCATATATATGAATAAAGTTTAACATGTTAGTAGTAAAGAGCCTCACTATGGCCTCATCCGTCCGGAGACTTTTAGCCTCATCGTCCGGAGACTAAATCCGCAGCCTGGGGTGTGGGTATACGGCCGGGATGAGGTCATAGATGACACCGCTTTAGTAAGCTTAAAAAGGCTAGTTTGAAATAACTTAGTCTTTTTCAGGGGGGAAAGGCTATGTAAAAATGGTATAGGAGATATCGTAAGAGGCTATACAGCAATATGTGTCTGCTATTAGAGCGGGAGAGTGCGGACTTAGTCTCCGGACGGATGAGTCCAGAGTGACGCCCTTTAGTAAGTTTGAAAAGGCTAGTTTGAAATAACTTAGTCTTTTTCAGGTGGGAAAAGTCTATGTAAAAACGGCATAGGAGATGTCGTAAGAGGCTATACAGCAATAGAGAAGACCTCTGCTCCAAATTGGCTGAACTTGTGGAGCTGATGTGGATGTCTAGTGGAACATCCACATATCCACATTGAAATTGTGCAGCTGATGTGGATGATGTGGACTTGATGTGTGTGCAATGCGGAGGTTATGTGGATGATGTCGATCCACAATCTGGAGTTTCCACCTGTCCACGTCTACACATTAGACAAATCGGTATACCCTGTCCTATTTCTGACAGACTGACACAATGCATCTCAAAACCTCACTGTTGCCTTGAGGTTCACTTGTTCTTCAGACATCCTAATTCTGAGTTATTTCTGATTTCCTACCTTATATTCTGCGCATGCGCATTGTGATATATTATTTTGTATATTATTTGGTATGTGTTGACTTGTTCTTTCCAATAGAAATAGAATTATAAAAATCCGTCATGGCAAAGTCGAGTTATTTTAGTTTTGTTACCCTCCATATTCCGCGCATGCGCAGAGTGACAATTTGTTTCAACTTTATTTGGTAGGTGTTGACTTGTTCTTTCCAGTAAAAAAGGAGTTATGAAATCCATAATTGGATGTTGGGTGATAAAGCAGAGGAAGACACTTTCTTTGGAATATTGACAGACGTAAATTTTATGATTTGCTTTTTCGCGCTCTAAAGAGTTAACTTGTTCGCCAGAGTACGGAACATGTAATAGATTTTCCCATCTGCTGGATGAAGGAACGGACACGATTATTATTTTTCAATTATATCTCAACCAGCTGCTATTTTCCTGTAATATCCCAAACGCAATTTTCCTCAGTAAAGCAAGTAAATATTGGGAAATACATCAAAAGACCTCGAGATCTGTTTAGATGTAAATGCGTTCGATATGGCCCTCTTTTTTGCAAATCTGTTGACTTTATATGAGCCGCGACGCGAGAAAACCAACAAAGTGGTTGTGCGCCCATCGCAGACTCAGATCAGCCTGGGCATCCGCCCAGACTGATCAGAGTCTTCGCTGTACGCATGGAGGTAGTTTAGTCCCTTAGCTACCCTTTAAGCGCTTAGCAAAGAGTCTGACCAGATCGGGCAGATGCCCAGGCTGATCTGAGTCTGCGCAGGGCGCACAACCACATTGCTGGTTTTCTCGTGTCGCGGCTCATATCTGCATACTCCTCTCATTCCCTTATGAAATACACAACTGCGGGTCGATTATTATGTCAAACTGCATCGACGACCCTAAAGTGCCTTCCAGTAGGCAAAGGTAAGAAGGAAAATTCTCAAGAACTGACAATTTCCTTCCCAGATCCCATCCAAGATGTCATGCGGGATACAGGCAGCACAAAACAAGTCACCACCAAAGACATCATCAAAGGCAGCCATGTGGACAGCCATTTCCCATGTAGGTGGTCATTGGGCACACAGCGGAGAAAAAAAAACGCCACGCTGTATCGACTTTTCCAGAGGGCTGTTGCATGTAGACTGCGCAGGCGTGTTGATAGTGTGTCAGATCAAGCAAGTATGGAACAATTGAGCCGCGACGCGAGAAAACCAACAAAGAGGTTGTGCGCCCAGCGCAGACTCATATCAGCCTGGGCGATCGCCCAGTCTGATCAGACTCTCTGCTTTGCGCTCAAAGGGTAGCTAAGGGTCTAGGCTACCTTCATGCGGACAGCGAAGACTCTGATCAGACTGGGCGGATGCCCAGGCTGATCTGAGTCTGCGCTGGACGCACGACCACATTGTTGGTTTTCTCGCGTCGCGGCTCAATTAGTTGCTTGTCTAGTCCTCTTTCATGCTAGAAACAGGTGCTCTGGTACTGACTTGTCTGATTTTGTTGCCTTTTGGAAAATTGGTAAAAGACATTGCACATCGATACTCGTTACATATCCGAGATAAAAATATTGAGTCTTTTGAATCTTATTTTATTGATTGATTGATTTGGTGCTTAACGTCCACGGTAAACAGCTATGGTCATGTCGGGGCGGTCAGTTAACCTAACCACACTATTTCTGGGCAGGCTTAGACCTCCTAAGCGGTTAACTAATACTAAGTGCACATACTTTCGCCAGTAACTGACAACTGCCCTTCTTGAATCAGCGGAAGGAGAAACGAAAGTATGTGGCCAGACCGGGTTTCGAACCCAGGACCTCTGACTTATGAATCAAGTGCCCTACCGATTGCGCTACGCGGCCTGGCTTTTCTTTTGAATCTTATGGCTGTGACTGTTACATTCTTTAAACAAAACATTGATATAGTCAACTCTTGATATCTCAAAGTCGAAGTTCATCTCAAAGTACCGATATATCAAAATAAATTATCTGATTCCAGAAAATTTACTTTGAGACACCAGTAATTTGAGATATCCGGAGTTGAAACGTAAATTAAGAAGAAAATGTGTCTGAACTATATTCTTTGATAAAAAGAGACTACTTTGAGATATCAGTGTTTGAGGTAACACTAGTTTGTATAATTGCATTTGTATAATGCAAAACACAAGTCAAAGCAATCATACAGTACAGTAGATGCAATACGAATGCTGTACTGTACATATGGGTTATTGATATGTATGATCAACAAACAAAATTACACATACTCGAGCCTATCTGAACTCGGAATAACCTTTTTGTGAATGTTTAGTACTTCAGACGCACACTTAACACTTTAAGCACCAATGACGAAAATAGTATAATTTGCAAACAGCATGATGAGCCGCCTCATGTGGATCTACACCGTTTGCCCTCTACTCTTTGAATTCTCAATATGAAATGTCTTGGACAAGGCATTTTTTTAACTTTTGCAGACGTAAATTTTGTCGTCTGCTTTTTGTCGCTTAAAGAGTTAAATGACTGACAGAAATATCATAGTTGAGTGAAAGCTTTCTTTGGTCACTATTTTGATATATACCAGACAAAACTCGAAACCGACTAGTTAATTCTATTCCTTTTCCGCAAGCTGAGGAAGAACATAACTATGAAACGTGTGGTCATCCATAAATAGATGTATTCATGCAATACTGCAGGAAGCATATTAAATATAGGGATCGTATAGTGTGTTTCATGCATTGATAGTTTGATAGATATGCCGGGTCCAGACACAGGCGTTCGGTACATTGGAAGTTAGAGGGGTCAGGAATATATAAAGACAAGGCTACTAACTCTGCATGGGCCTTTCTAGGGGTTACTGGGTTTAACAAGCTAATTTGGATCACTCTCTCTCTCTCTCTCACTGCTCTTATGTACGAAACAAGCCTTTTCTTTTGGCTTCAAACGGTTCTCGAGTAATTCTCACAGAAAACGAAAAATAAACAAATCTTGTAGCGACACCCAGGAAGAGACTAGTAGTTGTCTAGCTGGTAAATGAAAATGGTTTCAGTTGTTTTTCGTCGTACACATATCGGATTAATGGCAGAGAGCCTGGATGAGCGCGTGCAGTAGTGAAACAAAGCATTCTTTTCTTGGCCAACATGGTGCTGACAAACGTGAAAGTTGGGTCGTCTGGTGAATTACTCGAGAACCGTTTGAAGCCAAAAACTAATGTTGGCGTTTTCATATTCATAAGCAGAGAAAATTTCATACTCAGCCAAACTGAGCAAGAAAACAACCGTACTTATCAGTAATTTGCTATTTATTAGCAGGTAAAATTTCATGCTCAACTCAGCTTAGCATGAAAAAAGTTTTATAACCTCGGGCCCAGTTCTTCCAATTTGATGCTATGCAGATCTTTTTCCATGATTTTATTCAGATACATTACTCGAAGGCAGGACAGTTGGCTTGAGAGGAAAATTCTGATAGTGACAGCGATCTTCTATTCCTTAAAATTATTTACCCAGGTATTCCAAAATATTTACATTATCCGTGCATTTATCAAAAAGACCTATGGTAAACCATTAGAACGTAATACAGTTTATACTTCAATGACTACATCGGTTCACGCGACGTTATGTGACGTCAAAATAAACCACGGTTCTCCAATCTAATTGGACGTATGCGACGTTATGACGTCGTTGTTACGTCGTTGACGCTGTTCCGCATCCATTAGAAAAACTGCGTATAAATGGTTTTCTGCTTCAGCTGTAGCCCCTATTTGTGGTCAAAAAACAAATAGATAGAAAAGAATGTAAATATAAGCAATGCACTTAATTTTTCTGATGTTTATCGAAGTATAAACTACATTGGGTTGCTAGCAAAGTTTACATGACCCCCTTCGGGGTTCACTTACTTTGCACGCCACCCAATGTATTTATACTTCGATAAACATCAGAAAAATGAAATCCATGCCAAAATAGAAACTAGAAGAATCGACCCCTTAGAACAGGGCATTAAGTCATCACAAACCGACAATGGTGTTATTTTTTTCCGTTACCCGATTTTTATATCGTAAACAGCTTTAAAGTCATGACAGAATGATATATCAATCAAGGGGCATAACGAGCTTTAAAAAGCAAGTGAAATTAAATTTCGTATGCTTTTCACAGCCTCAGCGAATGCTTTATGTTTTGTTGTGAAAATTCCTTAGAATGCTTCATAGTCATGGAGTTAACATGATTTCCTAAAAGGACGATTCCCGGATCTCTGAATCATTTGCGCGAGATACCCTGTATCATGCAGGGTCTAAAGTGATAACATGTTTTAAGGTTCGTCCGCTTGTGTAATCCACCCGCTAAAGCTCCCCGTATATGCGGAGAAACAAGCTCTATCACTTTTTTCAAAGAGACTTTTTTCTTTTATCGTTTGTATGGGGTAAAATGTAACGGCCCTTTTCAGATGATCTGCTGATCCAGAAGGCATGGTTCAAAACATGGAATGGCATGGATTAGAGTGGACTGGTAGGCATATTCTTACACACCGGATAAAGATATTCGCGTGTTTCCCAAGTACAAACAAATCTTTTCTTACCTACGAGACAGAGTTTGTTCTATTTTTAGCGATGCTGGAAAATTCTGTCTTGCCCATGGGCTGGGACAGCTCACACGAGCTTAAATTCTGTGTATCACTACGTGCTCATTTAAATCCGGAGCGGCAGGCTTGGCGATTCATTACTTTATGCAATATTTTTACATATGAAAGAATTTCAACATTGATTAATAAAATCCCAAGAAAGGTTATTCATTCCTTATAATCCCATTATGATCTGTTTCTATGTCTTAAAGATTGTCTCTCTCGTTTATTTCATGTTTTCAGAAACAAATATTGTAACAAAATTTCGTTAGACAATATGTAATAGTCTCATAACTAACCGTAAAAGTTTTGAGAAAATGCGTATTTATTCGGTAAATGTGGAATGAAAAATAATCTTCAAATTAAAATGCAAATTACCTTTTTCCTCACGGCCTGTAAGAATATCGATTTTGACCACATGTGTCATGTGATCAGGTGCAGGTATCTTTCTTATTCGTGCACGTGATTGTGACGTATGAATAAATTATTTTTGTCCAATAATGCGATTTCAACCGCGGTCCGCTGTTGTATAAAAATTCATCTTATTTTTTGTTTAAAGTCACTTTTATCAAATATTATTATCTAAACTCTAATTCAAATGTATAGTTAGACCATGTCGGAGGTATTGCATTAAATATTTCATCAAATCATTTTTGTTATTGTTATAAAGGGAGTATATCTTTAAAGTCGGTAAAAAGATCCGAAATAGTCAATGTTTCACCGTGACAAACACTGTCGAGGATGCCGCCATTTTTAAAACATTACCATCTGACGTTTGAAATGACGTTGACGTTACGTCACAATTAACGCCATAAACGCGCTTGCTGTACTTGTCTCAATACAAATTTTGTTCTTTAATATGAATTTCAATTAGAAAATCCAAAAATGTGGATTTGGCAAGGACCTAATTTTTACTTTTTTTGTTCACTCAGAAGCCATGAGGCTGACACAGTTGCACTACTTACACTTGTATCCGTTGCATGAAATAGGCCAAATAGTTCCCCATTCCATTTGAAATAACTGTTATCGTAGGTAAAAAAAATAATCAAGCAGTGGTCACCGATGCGAACAGGGAAATCCCAAGCCTCGGGCATAAGGGGTGTGTCAGAAACTCGGCAAGACTCGTTTCCGACACACCCCATATGCCCTCGGATTGGGATTTCCCTGTCCGCATCACGAAGCCAATGATAAATTCTGTTTATCCCATCCAGGACCGGATAAAAATCACGTGCATTCAATGCATTTGTTGTATTGGATGTCACGTATCAACGACGTCAAGTGACGTTGGCTTTTTAGATGATGTCGTCACGAATACGGCAAAAAACGACGTCAGTTTATGCACGCCAGAAGTTGACGTAGAGAACCGAATGGCGGTCGTTGAAAGCGGCACCTTCTTTCAAAATCAAATAAAAACCTCTTAAGCACTAAAATTACGCATTGAAACAAGTTCTATAGTTAAAAGCAAACGGATGTGCAAGAAAAAGTATCTATAATGGGTGTGAAGTGCAGACAGAAAAACCCGTCACTCGGGATCACGGTTCGGCATCACTCGACAAGCCTCGTGATGCCGAACAGCGACCCTCGTGACGGATTTTTCTATCCACACCTCACACCAATGAAATATACTTATATTCTTGCACACCGGGGATAGAAAATCTTATCTTACCCTGGTGTTCTGACCCAGGACCGGAAAAAATCACGCGCTGTCAATGCATTGGTTGTAAAAGAGCTCACGTACCTGCGTCGTCAAGTGACGTTGGCTTTTTAGATGATGACGTCACGAAGACTGCAAAAAACGACGTCAGTTTATGCACGCCAGTCGTTGACGTAAAGAGCCGAATGGCGCTCGTTGAAAGCGGCGCCTTCTTGCAAAATCAAATTGAAACCTCTCAAGCACTAGAATTACGCATTTTATCAAGTTCTAAATTTAAACAAAACGTGGTGTTCAAGAAAAAGTATCTATCATGGGTGTGAAGTGCGGATAGAAAAATCCGTCACTAGGGATCACTGTTCGGCATCACTCGGCAAGATTTTTCTATCCGCACCTCACATCCATGATAGATCCTTATAATCTTACCCTGGATATCTGACCCGTAGGTAGGATAAAAAAGGAAAGTTTTCGCGTGACTTCGGTTTGCACTGGTTGTATTGGACGTCACGTAACTTCATCGCTAACTGACGTCGTAATAACGTCAGAAATCACAACAGTTTGTTAAAATGGCGGACGTCACAACGCAGTGTCTAGAGGAATCTTTGATGTAATTAAAGCTTCAACACTTTAAGATAAGCAAGAAAAATAATCTACCACGAGTGTGAGGTACGGATAGACAAATCTGTCCCTCGGGTCACTGTTTGGCATCACTCAGCAACCCTCATGATGCTAAACAGTGCCACTTTGGACCGATTTGTCTATCCGTACCTCACACTCATGGTAGATTCTTATAATTTCCTCTACTTCTTTCCATAGATTTAGAATGGCACTCTTCCTCTATCTTCTGTCCTAAGCCGTTACAGGCTAAAATGGGATCGACTGTAGTTTGTACTCTGTTGTATACTGGCTCACTGGTAATTTCTGCCTTTAAGAGCATCACCTAGGGCTATTGGAACAACTGGTAGCTATTGGAATGTATATTTACCTCTTTAAGCGCCAAAAGCAGACGACAAAATTTACGTCTGCAATATTTCAAAAAATGTCTTACACAAGATATTTCATATTGAGAATTCAAAAATTAGAGGGCAAACAGTGCAGATCTAGATGAGGTGGCTCATTATGAGCCGCCTCATAAGGATCTACACTGTTTGCAAATTCTGCTGTTTCTGTCTCTGGTACTTAAAGTGTTTTATCATATGACGTCGCTGTTATACAGTGTATAACGTCGTGTCATAAAAATAGTATCACCACACGTGTAATAACACTTTGGCGCGTACACGTAACGTCACTGACAACGTCCATGTCAACAATGCGTTTTCTTATTGAAATAATGTTCAGTTTGAAGGCGTTAAAATCCCATTTTTAAGGGTCATATGATAAACAGAATCTTACACTCGTGGTCATTTCATATGAAATTTATAAAACTCGCCGAAGGCTCGTTTCCTAAATTTCATATGAAATGACAACTCGTGTAAGATCCTCTATAAGTATCTCATCCATTTTATTCTACTTCTCTCTCTATTCCATTCCACTTCGTTCCATTCCAGGCTTTTGAAATATGCCGTTCTAGAAACCTGCAATTTAATTTAGTTTCAGGTCAAAGTTATGAACTGTCATGCCACTCGGGTTACGTAAAACAATGCATGCAACATTTTCACTTTATACTAATTAATTTAATCAGTGCAATTAATCAGATTAACACCTGCTCTTCTTAGTAAAACTGCATCGTCATAAACAAATACCAATTAACAGAAATGGAAATGATGCAGGGACTTTTACCGTAAAGATCTGATGGAACTTGTAAGAGGAGAGTGTACAAGTGAATCTTAGGCACCCTCAACGCTGGACCAGTCTCGTCAAAACAGCGCTTTTATTAATGTTCCCTATTCCACACTACATTATTTTTAATGTAAAAAATACACAGCAAAATCAAGCTTTTGAAAGTGACTTATGGACCACCTTGCGAAAGTATAATGTCAATGTCACAGTATCCGAACGCACTTTATTATCTCTTCCGGTTTACATAGCGTTGAATCGAGAGTACAAACATTCGCTTATAACCACTAGCCGGAAATCATTATGTTTTGAGATTTTATCCGGAATCTGTTGCGTCATTTATAGTTATTCAGCTTCGAAGATGTAAAGAGGTAAGTTTAATATAATTTGCTTTACGGTCTTTTACACTATTGCCCTGTACAATGAAAACCTTATGGCCGTCACAGAAATTTTATTCCGAACAGCTATTTTAACACGAGTTTGTGTCGTGCAAAACCTAGCTATCATCCTACCATCAAAACTAACAAACTGTAGATTGATAACGCCTTCCATTTATTTTAAAGATTTTTTTATAAAACATGTAAGAAAAGGCTCAAAATAATTTAAGAATCATGCCAAGGGCGATTTTAATACTGTACACATTACTACCACCCATACACGACATTGTACATGGCAATAAAGTAAAAGACCGAATAGCAAGTAATAAAAAACTTACCTCTTTACATTTTCGAAGCTGAATAACTATAAATGACGCGGCAGATTCCGGATAAAATCTCAAAACATAATGATTTCCGACTACTGGTTATAAGCAAATGTTTGTACTCTCCATTCAACGCTATGAAAACCGGAAGAAATGATACAGTGAGTTCGGATACTGTGGATTTGTGCCACTGGGAAATGTTACAGTACAGTTCAAGCATCTATAGGTGTTAGGCAAGGATGTCTTCTCTCTCCCTTCCTCTTAAACATTATCCTCGAAAGGATCATGACTCATGCTCTGGAAGAACATAATAAAATTGATACCGATGACACTGATGCTCTTGCTTAGGAGGAGCAGAAACAAAAAGTCCTGGGGTCGTATTTATAAAACGACTTTAGTGGTTGCTATGCTGTTGCTAAGGCTAAATTTCTGTATTGGACAATCCCTACAACTATGAAATTTGCTCTGGAGGAACAGTCTGAAAAAGACTGTTCCTCCAGAGCAAATTTCATAGTTGTAGGGATTCTCCTTCATAGAAATTTAACCTTAGCAACAGCATAGCAACCACAGAAGTCGTTTTATAAATACGGCCTCTGATGGAAAGAAAAGTATCGCATAACCTCTGCAATGTATCAAAATGTGAATGCCAAATTGATATCAAACTGTACGTGGTTCAGTGGCATCCAATGACAGATCAAGATAAAATGACAGAAATTGGGAATCTGAAGTTCTCTCAGTGGCAACAAAAGCTAGTTTGGAGGGGTACATTCATACTTCTTGAATCAAAGTTGTAATTAATTCGGTCCCTTTTCATATGCCCGTCAAACGCGATTGTTGATGGCATTCTGGAGAAAGGAATGCAGATCTTAAAAAGGAGAACAAACCAAAGATAACTGAACATCTCGAACGACTAAGGATGTTCGCATGAATAGCCAAGAACCATTTGAGAATACGACGAACTCCTCCTGACTATCTACAAGAAACCTAAACTATAATGGTTGACAAAATTTTAATGTCTGCTGGCTTAAAAAAACACTTTCCTACAGAGTACATTGAAAGGGAACCAAATGCGACAGAAAGAAGGTAAGATGGAAAGAAGTATTAAGCCGTGGACAGGGACAAGCTGAAAGCAGCGCCATTTGGAGAAAGATTGTTGCAGTCATCCATGTGGTGTCCCAGTGGTCATGCAAGTTTATGGTATACCCATTGCAATGGCTATAGCGATTTCAGGATAATTGTTGGCTACATCGACTGTTCGTATGTGTGTGAAGAACACCTTGCATATATATAATAGTTCCATTAATGTTCCTGTTTCGACAACACTGCGACTGTTATCATTAAGCGAAAACTTTTTTGATACCATATTCATTCCATTATAAGATAGGGTTTTCCCCTCCAAAAAAGTCTAAGAAATCTAGGTCCGTCTTGTAAGATGAATCTAGATTTTTTAGGATTGTTTTGGAAGAGAAGCCCCACCTTCTTAAACAATAATGATTTACACATTTGAGAGATTTTTGGAGGGGAACTCTTCGTCTTATAACATAATAAATACTGTAGCTATATCCCAGCAGGCACATGACGTCGTAATAACGTCGATGTGACGTGATGACGTCGCATCGATGACATTTCGACGTCATGTGCCCACTGGGATTGCTCTTGTCTGCCAAAGCCACATAATACAGACTAATGCTGCATTTATGTTCCTTATTCTACAACGGTGCAGCTTAGCAACAAATTGTTAACAGCTAGAATTTTGCACTTTTGTTATTGCGGTAACTTTGTCATTGACTGTCTGTGGGGAATCCTAAGCTTTTTCGATAGTATATCAAATCCATTTACAGAAACAGTCAAATACTACTCTCACGATATTCCTTAAGGCGTACATGTACCTTGTCCAAATTTCCTCGCTACTTTTTTTGGCTTGCCGGCTTCGGCCGGCAAGCCTATGTATTCAGATGGATTCGCACTTCCTGTCATGCGCACTCAAGCGGAAGACGCTGATTTGTTCCCAGCTTCGAGAATAGCCCTTAATTGTAAGTGGAGAACCAATATATGGAGAGCGTCTACGGGGCGTAACTTTGTTCGACTGTTTCTTTTACACCGTAAAATAACGACACGCCAAAATCTGGCACACCAAATAATCGAACATGTCTAGCATCTTTTGCCTTACTAAAAACATGAGTGATTATTAATATTTTATTTACATATCCGGTGTATTTGAATGTTTTTAAATAAGGTCAAATAACGACATGCGCATTTCGCGGGTATTATATAAAATATGGACTGGACTTGGACTCTGGACTTCGGACTGTGTAAAACCTGGACTTCAGACTTTGTAAAACCTGGACTTTGGACTCTGGCGTTTGTAAAACATGGACTAAAATATTTCAACAATAGTTGTTATGCCTGTACAAACAGTGTAGATCCAAATTAGACTACTGGATGCAACAGTCTGATCAGGGTCTGTGCCAACAGTCTTATTTAAAAGCATTTACTGGTTTTACAGACAAGGTGTTTGGTCGTATTAACTAGATACTATTTCTTATTTTTTGACAAACGTACATTGAAATTCAGTTTCCTATTTTTTCATAAACGTACATGGTAATTCAGTTTCATGTAAGTGTCTGATTCAAAACTCAAATCAATTCAGGAAACACAACATGTGTGGGAGAATATCAGTATCGTACAATTGCCATCAAATCATCCTTTTCAAGGCCTACGCAATTTTAACAGTTACCTTCTCATTTGAATAAAACTTACTAAAAGTTAGAGGGACCAGGCCGCGTAGCACAGTCTGTAGCGCGTTTTGACTCAAGGGCCAGAGGTCCCGGGTTCGATACTCGGTCCGCCACATAATTTCGTTTCTCCTTCTGCTGATTCAAGAAGGACAGATGTCAGTGGCTGTCGAAAGTATGTGCACTCAGTACTGGTTAACCGCTTAGGAGGTCTAAGCCTGCCCAGGAATAGTGTGGTTAGGGCACAGGCGCTTGAAGTTTTATGCTATTAAATATACTTCAGTGATGCCGCTAAACATCCAGGCTGTGAGCTATTTCGAACAAATGGCATATAGACTTCGTCAAGTTTAATGGGTTTTTGGTTGGTTTCTTTTTTAGCATAGAACTTCAAGCGCCGTCCCGACATGACCATAGCTTTTTATCGTGGACGTTAAACAATACAACAACAACAAAACAACAACTACAAAATATTGAAGACTTCTTTTTTCTTCTGCATTAAATCCCTATATATTGACAAAATATGTAATTGCCAAGGACAACACGCAACACATTTGGTAGCAACAAAAATACACTAATTCCTTCATTGACTTGTAATCATCACCAATTACCAGTTATACTATATACCACAGGCTTGCTGAGCCACATAGTGCAGTCGGTGGCGCGTCTGACTAAAAAACAGAGGTCCCGGGTTAGATATACGGTCTGGCCACTTACTCTTGTTTCCGCTTCCGCTGAGTCAAGAAGGGCAGTTGTCAGTTACTGGTGAAAGTAAATTAGTACTAGTTGACCGCTTAGGATGGCTAAGCCTGCCCAGGAATATTGTAGTTAAATTAACTGACCGTCCTGACATGACCAAACATGTAGCTGTTTACCGTGGACGTAAAACAATAACACAATAACAACAACATACATGTACCACAGGCTTAACCTGTACTTATAACTGAACTCAGTGATGACAAAATACCAAAAAGAATAGGCTGAATATTTGCAGACGATCTATGACAACTGTTTGGGAAGGAACTATCATTTTCCTTATAACCACCTCTCAGTGGTAGTCAGCTTTTAAATGTGCTCCAATAGAAACAAGGAGGCAAAGAGTCACAAAAGTTGTTTCGCCTTGTAATAATAGCCATTGTTGCGAACAGTAAGGATTTTTTTCCTACCAATCGGTCACAAATAAGGCTAATAGGACGAACTACTTCCACGATTTCCTTCTCATATCAGAAGTCAAGAACCATATGTCATCTTACATGTGAGGGACTTGTGAAAGTACTTCCCCAATGAAAGATGTATTATTTCAACATCAAGACATGACGATTCGATGATAAACATAACTTTGTCCTAACCGAACGGCTCAGGAAATATAGCAATGAAATTCCCGTCCATCTGTCTCTGTCCGTATGTTAGTACGTCCGTTAACATTTTCTTTTCCACTCTGTAACTCGAATACCCTTTGAACTATTTCCATTACACTTCACCAGTTATGTGTACTTCATTTGCTCCAAAGTACAAACACAGTTCTGATTAGTTTCACAAAAAAGCACGAAACTCCCAGTAACTCTTTAAATGTCCTAAAATTTCTTATATAACAATACATAACAGAATACGAAAATCCTTATTTTTAAATGCTTTTATGAAATATTTTTCATTAGCAGTAATACAAAAATTGACCTTTTCACCGAAGGTTATCATATGGTTGTCAGAACAGCCAAAATGTAGCGTAACCTCATTGTTTACTACAGTTGTGGACGTTTTTAAATGAAGAAAGTGTCTCCAAGTAAGATACCATCTCCCAAGACCACAAACCATACACCACATAATACCACAAACATTGAACTACATGTATTTCAGAAACAAAGCGCTAGCTTGGCAAGTTTTTCCTTTTAAAAGAAACTTTATTTTTTTTATCTAGACAAGTTTTGTAATTTCTTTCCTTTTCAAAAGGGGTCTACTCTTAAAGGTAGAAATTTGCCTCCAGGAAGGAATTTCATTCTTTTAGGGTATGACCCAACTGAAAAGGGCAGCAAAAATTAGCCGCGACACGACCATATCAACAAAGTGGCAAGTGCGCCCAGCGAAGACTCAGATAAGCCTGGGCAGCCGACCAGTATCATCTGAGTCTTTGTTGTGCGCTGAAAGGGTAGCTTAGGGTCTAAGCTAGCTACAAGCGGACAGCGAAGACTCAAACTGGGCGGATGCACAGGCTGATCTGAGTCGTCACTGGGCGTATATGCCACTTTGTTGGTTTTGTCGTGTCGCGGCTCAATTATTATTAAAATGGTCTCCTCTGAAAGAGTATTCATTAACCATAATACAGGTTTCACTGTATTTTAAGTATGCCAGTAACAAGACAATTACCGGTGAAAAAAGAACATTCAGACAAAAGAGACGCCATACAAATATGAACTATGACGAAGCAAGAAAGTAGTTAATATGAAACTAATTAATTGCAACTCATCGCATATATATTGGAATGGGCGAGGACTCCAGATACAGACGCTATTGTGAGACAGGGCTTTGGTTTGTTCAAGACAAGGTAAATTTGAAGTACGTTGAATCAGCGTCATTCATTAATGATTTAGCGTGATGACGTTGCGTTGCTGATGATTCAACGTTCTATTGTTGTCTAAGGTTTTATGTAAGAAATAGATTAGTTCCAGCAGTGTTTTCGCTGTTTTGAAGTCAGTTGTAAAGTAGATCATATCAAGAGCAAGAGAGCGCGATTGAAATGACTGCTTAAAACTGACCGCCAAATTGTTTATCATCACTCAACAATTTACTGCTTGAGCTGAACCAGTAAATTGCTCAGAATAAAAAAAACTTGTTTTTATTGGTGCACTGTGATAGTATCGACGTTGTTGTCCTTGTAGATTGGTTAACGAAAGTAAGTCCTAAATGCACATCAAATAATCATTTAAAAATGAGTTAAACCAGGATTGCGATATACTCCGGTTTTCTAATGTTTCCAACATCAGTCGTTGACAGCGTCGGCACCTTTCAAGATATACTTGGGTCAAGCAAGGGTAATTCGGGCAGCAGGTAAATTTGGACAGTGGCATTGTTTCCTTTATATACATCAGTTGTTTGGAATTTAGACAAATTAAGTAGGCAAACAGTGAAAGTCCTGATGAGATCTCGATTTTCACTGTTTGCAATGGTATGTCCGAATTTACACACTGTCCGAAGTTACCCGACTCCACCCTAGCAACCGCCGCTGAAGCGCTAAAATTATGCAATTTAACAATTTCTTTCTTAAAAAAAACAAGAGATCTGCAGGATAAATTACCTATTGGTGCAAGGTGCGGATAGAAAAATCCGTCCAACGGAATCACTGTTCGACATTACGAGGCTTGCCGAGTGATGCTGAACAGTGATCCCATGTGACGGATTTTTCTATCCGCACTACACACTCCTGAAAGATACGTATAATTTCCCTCGTGTTATCTCACCCGGGGCCGAATAAAAATTACGTTTAGACAATGCACTCGCTGCATTGGAGGTCATGTATCTGCATCGTCAATTGGCGTTTTTTTTTTTGTTTTTTTTTTGTTGTTGTTGTTGTTGTTTTACTGGTGATGACGTCATGAAAACGGCACAATTATATCAGTTCATGCCCGCTGGATGTTGACAAATAGAACGGGGTCGTTGAAAGCGGACAAAGTGTCGGACACCTCAAGAGAGGCAAATTTTACTAAAATGCAGTTTGAATCCCATGTTATCGGGTCTTTTCTTAAATGATAGGGTCTTCTCCCTCAGAGAACAAATTCTTACCTTAGAGGGTAGTCTCCATATCAGAAGGGTTTCATCACCCTGGGTCTGAGGTTATAAAACTTGAGTATAATCTCGAACTGAAAATAAAGCACACTGATTGGCTGCTTCCGAGCACATCGCAAGCTCAAAATAAAGCACACTGATTGGCTGCTTCCGAGCATGTGCTCGGAAGCAGCCAATCAGTGTGCTTTATTTTGAGTTTGAGAATGTACTCAAGTTTCATAATCTCCGGGCCAGAGGATGAACCAGAAACTCATAAAAATACCGTTGACTCTCGTTATCTCAAACACTGATATCTCAAAGTACCGTCTAATCTCAATGAAGATAGTTTGGACACATTTCATATTTTTCCATACATCTCAACTCAGGATATCTCAAACTACTGGAATCTGACAGTAAATTTTTTGGGACAAGAAAATTTACTATGCAGAAAATTCAAGTGGTTTGAGATGAACTTTGACTTTGCGGTATATCAAGAGCTGATTGTATTATAGTCCCTTTATCATATGACGTCGCATCTGAGAGTGTAATAAAGTCATGCATTAAAAACCATAAACCACTAGTGGATTAAATATGCAAATTACGTCGTAACGTTATACGTTGACGTCCACAAAAACATCGCGTTTTTAATGGCGAAATTGTGACGTTTTAGTGCAAAATTTGTTAATAAAATGCAATTTTAGTGTCATATGATAAATAGAATCTTGCATTCGTGCTCCTGTATTATTGAATTTATTTAACTCGTTGGGGAATTAAAATCTTAAAAAGTTCCTTCAAGAGCAGAGAATACAAACAGAAGTAGGAACTCGTTTGGGAAAACCGCATAGCCAAGCATCTTATCTTTTTCCCCAACTCGTTTAATGAATTCATTCATACATGAGCACTCAGATGCGACGTCATATGATAAAGGGACTATAATACAATCAGCTCTATTTACAAAATGGACAAAAACTAAAGAGTTTCTACTATCTACTAGGTTTAAGGTGTATGATGGATGAATGACTCGCGATTTTACGTGATTTTGAACAGTACTGTCATATCAGGACGATGGGAGGGGTGTAATGAAAGGCTGAGAGTAATGAAACCCGTTCATGGCTGAAAAGACTTCCGCCTCCAGTGGGTCTCGAACCTGGGACCGCTAGATCAGCACGCCAGCGCTCAATCTATTAGCTTTAGAGTCTTAATAGTTTTATCAATGGTACAAATTTTCAAACATAAATCATAATGAAAAGAGGTTCACCCTTCACGATTGGTGATAAAAGGAGGGTTTATGTGTATAAATAGGGTCATATGACTGGTTAAAAATAGGAAAGCGGGACCATGTTTTGAGAATGATCAATTTCTCTACAAAATACAATTTCAATTACTGGGTCATCGTCAAGTGATGCAATATAAAACAAAACCAATGGATTGGAAATCGTGTCTGTGCATTGTATTATTCCATTTTATGACTAAAATCGATACTTTTGATTTTTCGGCTTTAGCCGTACAACCTTAGTATTGACCTACATTTTAAGTATTTAATTGGACAATATAAAACACCTGGGATTTTGATCATAGTAGCTTACTTTCGATTTCTCTTTCTACTTTCAGTTTCATTTGACTGTTGGCCTATAAACCGACTCGTGATGAATCTAGATATTTCGGTCCAAATCGCTTTTTTGCCAAATAACATTTCGCCTGTTATGTCGCTCATGTAATATATAAAACCAAAACGCTAACTTGACACAGAAGTCGAAGACGAATTAACTAATTGTTGCTGGCATAGTTATTGATGTATGTGTTGGAACTGAGACATTTTTTATCCTTTTATATTTTAAGTATGAATCATATGTTTATCTTGGGTTAAATTCGTGACAATCAATAAAGTTTAACATAATTTAAACTTATATGTTCGTTGTGTTGTGTATAAACTAATTGTCGCTGGCATAGTTATTGATGTATGTGTTGGAACTGCGACACCTTTAAGATTATATGTGGGGCGGTCAGCCAACCAATCCCCATTGCTATGTGCAAAACAGACAGACACCAATCAAAATTCAACAGCATTTCCGAAATCGAAACCCAAACACCAACAACAAACATGAATATCAACATGTGCGCATCCGTACAATCTGATCAGCATATTTGATATCTTGCATGTACCTGACTCATACATATTGCAATGCACACCGCTATTTAATCTAAGCCGATTACCTTTTTTGAAAATATTTCTTGTTTTTATTATTGCAGCATTGATGAATGAAGTACAACATGGCACCTTCGAAAACTTACTTATTTTGTATCGGGCCACTTGTTATTCTTGCGACAGCATCAGCTCGCGGGGAACCTCCTCACAGCCAGGTTGTTACGACGATCAAACCTGTCACTTTGTCGATCAAGACACTTATTGCTATCAAAGAGCTTACTTCAAAAGTCTGCCCTTATACGAGTTACTGCAGAAAAGGAAGCATGACAGACTTTACAGAAGCAGTAGCCGACAGCTTTCCTTGCTGTGCAAATTGTTCTTGTGAGGACGATTGCTGGGAAACAAGAACCTGCTGCCCAGATAAAGAAGTGTTCCACGAGCGGGAACCAATCTCAAACTGTCACGTGTCTATTGTAAAAATGGCGGCAGATGAGACGTTCAGCGACATGTACAATGGAATCCACGACGGCGTGTTAGCGTATCAAATCATTGATAGATGTCCGGAGTCGGAACAGAACATTTCAATCATCAATAAATGTACCCTTAAAGATATTGATCATGTTGAGGACTATCGTTGGGTGTTTGATAATTCAAGCGAAAATATATACCAGAATAAATATTGCGCAGCCTGTCATCGTAAAACGGAGGTAACCGAGTGGCAGCTGGAAACAACTTGTGAAGATGTGCTGTTCTCAAATTTTTCTGATATCAATTCGTTGCTCCTGTCCGACCGGTGTGACATTAGAAACACGGAACCGGATAGAGTCATCTCTCCCCAAAAAAGGTGTGTTATTCCTTACTTTACCCAGTGCAACCAAACTGGACTATGGAGAAACTATGATCCAGATATTGTTTGGGCGTGCGATGTACACAATGCAGTTTATATGGAAACCGACACCCGGCCTCAATCTATATACAAAAATGCGTTCTGCTACGCGTGCAATCAACCAGATATTAACTATGCTCCTACAGTGTGCCGATCTTCAAGTATTATCGGTCCTTCAAGGCGTTTAAGCGCATTCATTGATTCTAAGAGAAACACTTACTTTGGAAATAAACAGAACAGTTCCGGAACAGGATGTGAAGTTAATGAAATAATGGATCCATATTTGGTAAGTAGCTTCCAAGTGGGCATATAAAGTAGAAACAACATTGGTAAAAATTGTAATCAACATTGAATCAATGTTGATACAACGTTGATTCAACGTTGTGTACCTGCTGGTTTGTCTGTCTCATATCTCTGCCCAAAGATGTGCTACGTAGGTTAAGATTCTAAATAACATACTTGAGCCGCGGCGTGACAAAACCAACAATGTGGTTATGCGCCCAGCGCAGACTCAGATCAGCCTGGGCATCCGCCCACTCTGATCAAAGTCTTCACTGTCTGCATGAAGGTAGCTTAGACCCTTAGCTACCGTTTGAGCACTTAAGAAAGAGTCTGATCAAACCGGGTGGCTGCCCAGGCTGATCTAGGTCTGCACTGGACGCACAACCACTTTGTTGGTTTTCTCGTGTCGCGGCTCATATCACTTGACAGAATCCTTGAAAACTAATACCAATTTCCCATTGGTCTGGCATTTAACACAGGCAACAAAGTCAACGTACTTGCTAACAAAATTTCTGACAATTAAACTCGATTTTTTCACCTAGTACTTAATTTAAATTCGAATTATCATTCTTACCGATCCTTAGTTTTCGTTTGACATCAAAGAAAGAGCAGGGTTTTTTCAACAAATGCCGCCAGGTACAGTGCAAACGATGATAATAATAAGAAGAAGAATAATAAGTTCTTCACCAATTCGTTGTCAAGGTCGTTGTACAACGATCACTGCTGTGTTTTTACCGGATTGATTTTATTCGAAAAACTGGTCTGACTAAGAAACGCAACAAACTGTCGTGTCCGAAAAAATGATAATTGGACACTAAATTAAGTAGCATGTGAAAACAAATCGAGTTTTACAGTTAGAAATTTCCGTTGGCATGTATGTTGCCTTCTTTGCCTGTTTTGAATGCCAGACCAGTGTGAATTTGACAGTTACTATATATTATATGCGAGCCCTCACATTGTGAGAAGAAACCTTAAAGTTTCAGAGGGTGTAAAACACTTGTTTAAACAATTATATCATTGTGTCCGCCATTCAATATATCCAGATCGCCGACGGTATTTTGGACGCTCGACAAACAATAACATAATCATAAAAGGGGAACAGGTATATGGACTCGTCTAAAGGTTAAACTTTATCCACTTATAATAAAAATACACCAATTGTCACTTTGATTCCAGTGGCAGAGTGGATATAGCACAGTATTTTAAAACGGTTGACAGTATCGTGATGGGTTCATTGCCACTGATCATTAATTAAATATATTTTTTTTTCCTTTCTTTTTTTTTTTTGTAAATGAGCGGCATCGCGTAAAAGGAACCTCACGACAAATACGAACAGCAACCATTCAGATCAGCATGTACAGCTACCTGTGTACTCTGATTCCTTCTTTCTCGCTAAATAATCTATACAATGAGCCGTGAAGCCTTAGCTCAGCATATGCGGTCACTCACTCTGATTTCGCACATTGCCAAGAAAACATATAAAACTATATAGAAAAAAGAAAACGATAAAACAAACATATGCACTTATGGTACAAAATTAATATAATTCAACAGACATATCTACGGCGCCACTAAATAAGGATTGAGATTTAGCTTTATGCTGAAGGTTAAATAAGCCTCAGTTTTGGACAGCAATATCTGAAACAACTAAACCATAGTAAAAATAGGCCAGGCCAATATTCGATAACGCCACTCATTGGCGAAAAAAGAAGAAGAAAAAACATTTAATGAATGATTGGTAGGCCTTGAACCCATCATGATACTATCAACCATTTTAAAATGATATGCCATATCCACTCTGCCATTGGAATCACAGTGACAATCCTATGTATGTTTAGCATAAGTTGATCAAGTTTAGCTTTTGAAAAAGCTTGAGAGGTTATCCCTTAGGGAATGAATCTATAGGATGCAAGTGGTAAAGCAGACAGTTAGCAGCAATACAAGTTAATTTTATTGTATTCTTAGATTTGTTGAAGCTGTAGGTAAGTGGCGAGTTTGACAGCTTTTTCTTTTTGTCTAGTGATCGCTTGTATCAGGTGAGCTTCAGTGCTATTAACTTTTAATAGATGACCTGTACTGTTTAGTAACGGCTCTTCGTAAGTGGACTGCACTCTCTGGTAAGTGCTTGTATTAGGTGAGATTCTTGTATTAGGCGAGATGAAGTGTTCAGGATAAGTTTTACAGTTCATGTCTTAGCAATGCTGGAAGCGACCCTGCAGCTGGGTGCGCCAAACTATGGGAGCAAATACCGGTAAATAGTGGAACCTGTATTTAGCGTTAATCAAGCAGAACTTGTGATTGGTCTGTACTATTAAGTGATAACTGAACTTTCATGTAACTGTTTGTATTGGGTGAGATAAAGTATTTGCTATAAAGATCATGCATCAGCGATGCTGGCGAGAACCCTATAGCAGGGTGTGCCAAATGTAGAAGTACCGGGAAATAGTTGGACCTGCATTTTAGCAAAAGGAAACGGGTACGAATTCCTATCTTAATATGGTTATTCCCGAGGGGATAACCAAACAGTTTTACCTTTAGACGAGTCCATTTACCTGTTTCCCTTTGTGTGTTTATGTTATTGTTTGTCGAGCGTTTAAAATACTGTCGGCGATCTATACCTGGAATAGAATTATAACAATAAACGGGATTTAAATGACCTGCGAATTTAAGTTCTTTTCAACAGTATTTCAATGTATCTGTACCTAGAATAGAATTATAACTGTGTTACAATAAACGGGATTTAAATGCGCAGCCGAGCCAGTCGCAACGCCCCCAAAAAAGGGGAAAAATTTACAAATGACTCAAACAGAGAAACATAAAGTCCGATTTTTGTATTTCCGCAGTTTAGTCATAAGTCACAAAGTATAGTTTAATAGAGAGCAAGAAAAATTGTCACAAATTTACACCAAGTATTTGCTTATTATGTGGAGCAATGGTATGTCATGAACGCCAAAATTAGCCAGCGCCAATACGTCATTTTCATTAAATCGCCAAACAGCGATACCGCAGATGCTGTGCTACAGAAGTTGTTTATTTCAGCAAAAGTTACTAGTCATAATGCTTATTTAAAAGTGATGACAAAATGCAAAATCAAGTTTGACCATTTAATCTCGTTTATTTAGGCAAAAGTGTTGTATATTATCATAATACTCATTCAAGAGTAATAACAGAATATAAAAATCACGTTAAACTATTTTATCCTGTTTATTTCAGCAAAAGTGTCGTATATTAGCATAATGCTCATTCAAAACTAATGACAGAATATAAAATCACGTGAAACTATTTATCCTGTTTATTTCAGCAAAAGTGTCGTGCATTATTATAATACTCATTTAAAGTAATAACAGAACGTAAAAGCACTTTTGACTATTTTATCCTGTTCACAAGTCGTATATCATTATGTTTATTTAAAAGTATTGACAGAATGTAAAAGCGTGCTTGACTATCTTATATTGCATTTCAGCAAAAGTGTCGTATTTTAATCTGTCCATTTGGGAGCACACCTGTCAACGGGAGCTGTGAACAACTGGTAGAGATTACGTACGGCCTGACAGTGGAAACCATCTACAAACTATCTGTCTTATGGAGCAAAAGGAATTATCTTCTTACAGATGACATGACAATATTAACGAGCTTGGGTACTAAAATATATCAAGGAATTCACAAAAAATACGCATGTAAAGAAGCAGGAGAGTGCTGTCCCAGTTGCGTCCAGGAAATGGCATTCGTAAAAGAAATACGTCAATCTAATGGTAGTTATGACCCTCTTAGTACTCAAAGATCGGAGGAAAATACGAACAATGGTATCTCAACTGAGCCAAACTTCATATTTTACTCCATTCCATATACCGAGAAAAATTGTCAGCTAACAAACCTGCTACAGAATGCTATTAAACTGGCCGGAACGGTGATTGAAATCGTAGAAAACGGGAAGACAGACATGGTTTTACAAGTCGATCTGACACAAGAAACAGCTATGTCGATGATGAAAGGCGCACCTACCATAGTTTCCGAAGGCACAGGTTCAAACTGCTATGTGATTTATAAACTGGCAACAGATAAGATTTGTTCAAGCATTAGAATCAACTTCTCAGAATTTGGACCGTTCTTTGCAAACCATAACACAGACAGTATAAAGTCTATGTTTACGGTAGCTCAAATGCGATCGGATGAATTCAGAGAGATTTGTGTCGATGAGTATTTTGAAAACCTCAGTCAGCTTACTAATACTACTACTACAACTGATGGCAGCTTCAAGCTTTGTCTGAAAGGTTTCTTGATGATAGACATGATAGTCTTAACACAACTGCTATAACTAGCAGCATGAAGACTGGTTACACTTAATTTTTACCCTGCGCCACCACCATCATACGAAAATATCATCCGGATACGTAGGACAAGTAGACATAACAGCACGATCACTTCATGATACTGATACCAGGACTCTGATGACGGCGCTGTCCTTCAAATCATCGAAATTGATAAACATACGGACCGCTCGGCCTTTGTTGTTGGAAGACGTATAGAGTGTTCAATTTGCAAAAAAGAAAAAAAAATATGAAATTGAATACACTTATGTCCAAGTCTCAATGTCAAGTATTGAGGGCTAGGTTTTATGTTTCCCAACTCTGCATTTGACAAAATATTTGCCCTGTTTTGTTGAGAACTAGGGTTTTAGTTACATTTTAGTAAGCACGTTTATTAACATTTAACTCAGTACGCTTTACTTCGTATTTCCCGGTCATCAAATGGCTCAAGCCACAGTATCACTGCCACCAAGTTTTGGCTAGGTTTTACTCGAGTTTAAATCGTGGCATAACAGCAAAGGACGTTGTAACACGTAGTATAAACGTACGGCTATATATGTGGCCCAGCTGCTTTTGAGTTGAACGTTTAACTCAAATGATACATTTCGAGGTACGTTGCGTTTACCCGGTAAAAGTAGTTAAACGAAGTAAACGTAGTCAAAATGGATGAAAACGTTGACAAAGCAAACACAGTAAGACGTAGACAAGCGTACATCATGCGCAGTAGTACTTAGTAGTCCTCCAGTTATGGCTTGTTCGGTTCTTATACGCATTTATGTATTTTAATTTTGTCTATGTTTTAATACGTTTTGACTATGTCCAGGTATGGCTTGGTACGTTTTTGTATGTATTTGATACGTTTTGAACGTATTTTGTGCATTTTTCTCGTACATTTTACCATTTCAACTCAAACGTATCTGGAACACAATTATAGCTACGCATTCAATGCGTTTTATGCAAGTATAGCGTTTTTGCTACTTTTTAAAAGACGATGATAAAAACCATGCCTCAGTACGTGACGCTGAGACTTGGGGTTCACTGATATGATCAGCCATGGTCGTTGGTAGTTATATGTACGGAACCAATTCTCTTAAGTTGAAATAGCGAAAGCAAAATCATATCAAATGCTTACACAAAAGTAGTTGAAACACTGAAATACTAGTGTTTAAACAGTCCGGATACAGGCTGAGCTCCACCGGAGGTGCATCCATGAGATTTCAGACAAGATACTTTCAGAGATGAGAGTACTGATAGCAGTGGTCGTGTGCTAGTTGATAGTCTGGTTATTTCGATATTTCAAAACATTTAAGGGACGGGAATAACATTTAAAACATTATTATTTTTTTCATGATATTGTGTGTTACTCTTTAAAATACAGCATGCAGCGGAAAATCATTCTTAACTTTGTCAATGGTTTAAGTGAAATTTATTTAAATCTTCACAATATCAAGCCACTATATACATAAAAGTACATACATGTGCATGAGAAATGGATTGGCTCATGTATGTATATTCATGTATATGCTGCAATTAAGTGCGAGGGTTGGTCGACCACAAACTGGCTAAGCCCCTAGTTATTTCATTGCTGGCTGTCCCAAGGCAGCACTTCTGTATTGGTTCTTCTTGGTTGTTTCACGTGTTATTTGTTGCTTTGTCTGTTGTCAATGTATTGTTTGTGGTGTTAAGGCTAGCGTTAAAATAAAAAAAGTAAAAATATCTTGTATAATTTGTTCTTATTGTCAAAATTGATGCTTTCGCTGGTCTGTTGTGTTGGTGGTAATTGTTCTGGCTGGGTTGAACAGCTAAATGTTTGATGAGCCAAAGCAGCACCAAGAATGAGGTTTGGTCGACCACAAACCGGTTAAGTTCCCCAGTAATTTAATTTCTGGTTTGTTCTTCTTTGTTGTTTTAAGTGTTGTCTGTTGCTATGTCTATTATTGATATATTGTTTGTGATGTTAAGGCTAGCCCGGTGACCACCTACATGGGAATGGCTGTTCACCTGGCTGCCGCTGATGAAGTCCTCGGTGGTGACTGATTTGTGCTGGCTTTTCCCGCATGGTGTCTCTGACGGGATATGGGATACAATTGTGTCAGTTCCTCACTTTTGCTACCTACTCTTGTGAATAAATGAATTAAGTAACAGAAGATTGTTGACTGTCATCCACCAGAAGCACGTCATTCACAGTATTTCAGATAAAGAAGAAGAATAACCTTAGCATGACGGAATATGAAATGTTTGAAAATTGTCACTTATGTTTCAGTCTAAGAATTAGGCGGGTCATAATCTATGACTGTTAAAGTACCTGAAGTTGTACTTAACATGTTGCATAGAATGACCCGGCTTGAGCTCCTCGCAAAATATAAAAAATCTATTACATACATAACAGCTGAAGGCTTAATTTTTATACCTCTTAAAAACGTTGCGATATGTTTGCACTTACGAGATCTCATGTTATCTTACATGTATATATATAGTGCTTCAAAGATTTTTTTCTAAAACTGATGAAAGTAAAAAAAATATGCCCAAGAAAGATCATTTGATTTTTATTTAGCTATTTATCACTTTAACCATGATGACAATGAAACCAATGTCATGAAATCGAAAACTGTACGTGTTTAAATAGGCTAGTGTAGTTTGTTACTTTAATTGTGTATGCCTTTGGTTTGTTCATTTTTTTTTTTCATTTTACAGGGAAAGATTTTTAAACTGTCAAGCTTTCTTATAAAGTTCCATATTTTAAACATAACGCATATGACTTCCAATCAGGCGCACAACGCTGAATAAACATTGAATCAATGTTGATTCAATGTTGCAGTGTCTACAGGGTCACTCTCCAAATAAGTATTCAATCCTAAAAATAAGGACGCAAATAACATAGTTTAATTAAGCTCTTGGTATAAGAAGGAATGTAGATAAGTTGGCGATACCTTTTTTCTTATTTCCGTGAAAATGCGTTGTTAATCCATATCTGGACTATCTCATTTGAAGGCAGATATGTATAAAGATATTAAAGGCAACATTTAAAAAAATATCCAGATACATTAAAAAAAGATGCGTTTTTTCTCATTTTAATGCTTCTTTCTTGTCTCTTGGAGATGAAACAAAAATAATAGATGGCTATTTGATGGGAAAATTTTCACCCTGTCAGTTTTCTATTAACCATATGGAAATATCTCTTACATTTTCTGTTAGCTGTTTGACAAGATTATATATTGCCTCTTCTGATTGTTCTGACTCAAACTCTATCTTACATGGCTAAATGAAATTATGTATTGATATTCGGATAATGCTGTGATCAATTCAGGTCTTACAGTTCAGCCTACTTTCGAGGCAATGAAACACCTTTTCGACAAAGGAATATGGAAGAAGTTATTGGAGTTTTTAGCTTTGTAATTGTAATCATGGGTGCTCTTTTTGAACATCTAATGAGAAAATGAGTTTTTTTTAAATGCTGCAATAAAACAACCTTTTGTGAAGAAGACATTGCAGTTAAAGGGAAAATCGGCTGCTCTTAAACCAAAGAAGGCATACGCAGAAACATAAAATTGTTTCATACATATATTCTCCAATTCATGCTTAGCTGATTATGAGTTAATGACGTCAGAAACTGACTGAAATGGAGGCGTCCATGAAATCAGTTTTCAAATTTTAAAATAGGCATAACTTTTTTTTTCTTGTCATTTTTCATTCGATCTTTCGATCTCGGTAAAACTGCCGTGGTTTTTGAGCTTATATAGATCTTAAGTTTCTTACGATTATTTTATGTGTGAGCATTTTCCTTTAAGTAGTAAGGGGTACGTAGAAGCATAAACCATAATAATTTTTGCTATATTTTTGTCATATTTCTCCTCGATAGCGTGTTGTGAATCATGTGTTGTGTATATGTCTGTTTAATGCAACATTCGACGATGGCTCTTTATCTGAGATAAATACATAAAATAAATGATTTGTTGTTACTCTTTTTTATCGTTTTAACCCTTTTATGCCTGGTGGTCTTTCTATCCATATACAGTCAACTCTCGATATCTCGAAGTCAAATTTCAGCCCAAACTACTGATTTCTCAAAGTAAATTTTCTGGTACCAGAAAATTTACTTTGAGATATCAGTAGTTTGAGATAACAGGGGTTGAAATGTAAAAAAATATACCGGAAAATATATTCTTTGATATAATAAGATATTTTGAGATATCAATGTTCGAGATATCTTTTGAGAATATTTTCAATTCAGGGGTGTGTGGCATAGTTTATTTTAATCATTTTGTTTATTTCAAGGAGAAATATCCATTTGTACCATGCAAATAGTTTAGCGGCGTCTGATCGGAGTCTGCACTGTTTGCCTATGGGCTTTTACTGAACACTGGGCACAAATGGGTTAATTATTCCTTCTGGTTTTACGTGCTGCACAATGTACTCTGGCAAAATGGCTTCTAGAAGAAAAAAATAGCAAATGGCTATATGATTGGAAAAAATATTACCCTGTCACTTTTCTATTAGCCACATCGCAAAAGCAATTATATGTACCATATGCTAGCTGACTACTTAATATATTTTCTCCTTTGATTTTTCTGACACAAACTCTATCTAAAATGGCTAATCAAACTATGTATTGATGTTTGGGTAGTGTTATAATCCTCCCCAGCCTCCAGCCATGGCCCCACCTCCCCCACACATATACACACCACACACATAGAGACGAAGAATCGATTTTAAGAATGTTCATTGCATTAGTAAATTACTGTTAAAATGTCTAAACTTACATTTATGCAAGCACCTATATTCTATCATTTTGGAGTAGAGGAATTACTGCATTCGGTTGCTTGCAAATGGATTTTTGGCTATAGTCTTCAGAAAGTGCCTATATATTGGCAACAAACTAATCGAATAAAAGTGTCGTCCAACGTATGAACATGTAATTAACTTGGTTAAGTGATTTTGAAAGGAATAACACGAATCATGGCTGCAAGTCGAGTGACCATTAAATGCCAAACTCATGATAGAAACTTGAAACCAGTTGCCTAGTTTAAATTCTGGTGAAGGAAACAGATTGGCATCGATAAGGAATTAATACAATCGATTCCCACATCCCGCCCTCAAAACCAAAAGAGTGAGAAGCAGACATATATAAATTGGTAAAAGTTCATGAAAGACGCGCACGGTTAAACGATTAAACGGCTCTTTCCCCAACAGGTGGTCATTCAGCTACCTACAACTTCTATTTTTGCCGATTTTCTTTTTTAAATTACAAAACAAAACAGAAAGCAGAATGGGCAGCTTTTCAAGTGACCATATTGCTACATACAAAAGACAAGCGGAATAACACATTGAGGAACCACATCAGAATTACCGCCTTCGAGCGGTCAGTCATTTATCACTGGTGAGGGAAGGTGGTGGTGATGGTGTGTGTGTGTGTGTGTGTGTGTGTGTGTGTGTGTGTGTGTGTGTGTGTGTGTGTGTTCGGGGTGGGGCGGGGGGGGGGCTTAAAAGTTTTGTAAAACTGATTCCAAAGTTTTATAAATGTATTTAAAATCTGACTCGGGAGATCCTATCGTTCTTTATAAGTCGATAACGAGATCAAGGGCCATGACTCAGGAAGATCATGATGTGCATGACCATGAAGAAGTATGATCTACATGTACATGTATACAGTGATGAGAACATTTGAGCCGCGACATGACAAAACCAACAAAGTGGCATGTGCGCCTAGCAATGACTCAGATCAGCCTGGGCACTACGAACTGTCATATAATCAGTTGAAAGCTAAAGTAGTTGCAGCGATAACCTACATGTTCACAGACAGATAAAGGGCTGTACAAACGCTGGAATCACGATCCTGATTAATTATGCTCAACTTATGATGGTGGTAACAGTATCCTGAAAGCTTCAAAAGAATTGACTTAAAAATGAGCCACGACACGAGAAAACCAACAATGTGGTTGTGCGCCCAGCGCAGACTCAGATCAGCCTGGGCATCCGCCCAGCCTGTTCAGATTCTTCGGCAAGCGCTTAAAGGGTAGCTAAGGGTCTAAGCTACATCCATGCGGACAGCGAAGACTCTGATCAGACTGGGCGGACGCCCAGGCTGATCTGAGTCTGCGCTGGGCGCACAACCACTTTGTTGGTTTTCTCGTGTCGCGGCTCAAATGTAGGAGGAGTCAAGGCCACAAACCTATTCCAATGAATTGTTCCAGGGCAGTAACTTTGCAAAAAAGGTCAGACCCTGATTCTGATAAATTATCTTCAACTTCATGTGCTGAAAGTTTTATGAAAAACAACTGAACAGCTCAAGAGTTGTAACTCTGACAAAAAGAGTCAAATCATAACCCCTTAGACATAATATTGACGTCAAATAGTCAAAACATCATCTTGAAACTGAATGAGAGGTGCGACCTCAAGACTTGTATGACGTAACGTCAGATGTTGGTGACAATGAGCGTAACGTCAGAAAACGCCAGATTTTGAGCTATGATGTCTTTATTTCACTGCAACGGCCAAGGCGCATTTCTTCAAATATGAACTGCAACTGATAGCAGAATAGATCTATATTCGGAAGATATTAATTTTCGGGACAATTTCGGGACAACATACGATTTTGCTCGATTTCAATAGGGAGCCGCGGTAGCTTAGTAGCTTAAGTGCCGACCCGCTGACCTAGCGGTCCGGGCTTCGATTCCCGCTTGAGGCGAGAATCTTTTGAAACATAAACGGGTTTCCATTGCACGTATCCTTTCATCATCAGCCTCTCATCGTCCTGATATGACTGAAATACTGTTGAAAAGGACGTAAAATCGCAAGTAATCCAACATCCATTGATTTCAATAAAACGTAACCAACGTACAAATACAGCTGCGGACAAAACCGCTAGATTTGCTTATTCGTATTTTACATCGGCTCTCAGAAATAAATTCCAAAAACATTCCTGGTAAAGAACTATTCGGAATAGGTATTTCATGTCCGCCTGATTTATAGTTACTGTATATTAAAATTTGATACTATTTTTATGCTCAGAAAATACCAGCCAATATGCAAAATAAAGAAATTTGGCGTTGCGGACAAAACTGCTAGATTTGGAAAATTTGGTATTTCTTTGAATCGGATCATGCATTCCGAAGTCTGGTTTCACAGTTCGAAATTTCAAAATAGGTATTGTATGCCAGTAAATTTTCATTTCTACTTTTGCTTCATATTGTTCTTTAGTGATTCCTTGATCTTCGTTGGGTGCCGCTTTTTAGTGACAAAAATCTGAAAGTTACTTTTTTCTTGAATCGCTAAATCTCGAGTTTTCTTGTATACGGAAAGGCTTAACTTATTGGCGTTCCAATGTTAGTTTACATTACTTCACTCGCAACGACGGTGAAAATTTGGTCGATTTTTCGGCTCTGGTTATTAATTTTAGCTGAAATAACTAATTTGCATTGCGAGTGCGTTGCAACGTCTTACAGCGTAAAAACTGACGTTGTTTGGTATTTCAAGACGGTGTATATATTTTATGTCTCATAAATGAAGAGTTTCTTTATATCTTCCAAATACTCAATTAATAACCTTTCAAATGGTATAAAATTTATTACGTTTGCTCGTCCATTAGAAATACTGTATCAAGAGAAAATTATAAAGATGGCTTGAAAATGAAATTGTCACCAACATCTGACGTTACGTCTATACAAACAGACATATCAAGGCACATACCTCTGATAGAAAAAAGTCGATTCTGACTCCGATATAACATGATCCACATCCTGTGGTAATGATAATATCATAAGAGTTCTATGTGAATCAAATGCAGAAGTTGTAGCCACAATATCTGTCTACGGACGGCCGGATAAACGGATGGAACCCTTTACTATAGGCCCCTCGACTACGTTGAGAGACAACTTTTAGACGAATTTTAATACCTCCTTAATGCGACCTTCAAAGAAACATTGCGATAATGCGTAAAAAATAAGCAAAACAAAAATGAAAATTCACCGAATAGAAGACAATATCGTGCGCATTTACATATTATATTGATACGGCTAGTATTCCCTCTATGATGCATTTCTTATCTCCACCAGACTCACTCAGATAAATTGCTTTGTGAAGATAATATAGGAAAAAAGCAGCTGGTTGAGATAATATGATCGGAAAATAACAATCTTGTCCGTTTCTCTTTCTACCAGATGAAAAATCTATTATTTGATAATCTCTTCATCCGCAGCTCTGCTCATTAACCCGTTTTTTGACTACTGTACTAGTCCATTCTTATTATTTGGATGAGTTCATTTCTAGTTATAGGGTTTCTGGGGGAATGCCTTCACTTTTATTGGTTTTTTGCATAGAATTTTTATAAGCAAACAGTGTAGACCCTGATCAGACGCCGCTTTCTGTGGCGTCTGAACTGGGGATGCTATGATTGCATGATACCACAAAAACTGGTTTCCAGTCTAAAAAGGATTAATTTGTTAACATATTATAAAGATATCTTCAGGAGCTTTGGAACATCCAATGACCAGTCCGTTTTACAACATTTTAAATGGCAATCTGGGCCCAGGTTCACAAACCTTAAGAGATAAGGAATACCTTAAAGTAAGGGTTTACCTTAAAGTGGTCAAAAGTGAATCTTGACAACACCTTAGCACTAAGGTATGCCTTAACTAATTGAAAAATCTTAAAAATTCTAAGGCTGGTCCGTATAAACTTTAACTTTTTATGGAACTCCTTAACTCCTTATATACATGTAAACAATTGCCAACGGCCCTTTAAGCTGTAAAAAACAAAGGAATAATTAATATATTAAAGCTCTTTATAGTCTAGAAAATATAATAAAAAGCGATTGTTGCATTTGTTTTAATTAACTGGGGTAAACCTATATTTCACTTGAACAAGTGAGCAGAGTTTACGTAATACCCTCGGCCATGGCCCTCGCCTAATGACACCAAACTTTAAACATACAATTTTAACACAAATATAATACAAATGTTCAAGTATGCGCAACAGCATCCAGAAGATGTCAACTTATCTTCTGCAACCCTCCAATAAACCTAATATTTAACACTTCAAACGGTTCAGTTGCAGGATATTGGAATTTATCATGCACCTACTGCAAATTTCACCTGATAACAGGGGTATGATAACATGATGTGATATCATGTCACTTTAGAACTGCGCTTGCGCGAATGTTATCAGGCGATGCCTACAGAAGCGACCTCAGAAGACGATTGGCTGCATACTGACGTTGGTCGTGATATCAGCGTTCGATTGGTTAAATGACGTCACCGATTTACGTCATAACGCATTCGCGACGTCAACAAGTTCAAACAAAACTGCGTTTACTTTTCTTTTGTTTGACGCTCTTTACATCTGAAAAATCTTCTAATGATGCATGATGAATAGAAAACCATGTAAGTGTCTTTTGATATCAAGTTTATCAGGCTCGACCAGAAACAAGTCGGACTGGCTCGGCAAGCCTCGCCATTCCTACGCTGTTTCTGGTCTCGCCTGATAAACTTGATATCAAAAGACACTAACATGGTATTCTCTATATAATAGACATGAAAAACTTATAGTTGAACTTTGATGCAATTATTTAAGTATGTAACCGTGACAGCAGCACCCAGATGACGAAACCTGTTCTAACCTAGACGTAAACCAAGACACACTTCATAAGGTTTCACTGAAGAATATTGGATGAATAAGCTTATCTTAAAACATGTAAAAGCCAAAATCTGAGATCTTGACCTCTATGTGAAGGCAAGTGCAATGCAAAAATGATATAGAATAAATTTCCAGACCAACATCTTTTATTATGCCAAATATAACAAAACCAAACAAATGGTTTAGATAATATAAGATCTCAAAAACTTTAACACAAGACTGTAACATGAAAAGGTCCAAGCCCGCGACCTTGATCTCTAGGTCACAGGCATGAGTAGGGTTGGTACAGACCCAAATATAAACCCAACCCAACAAAGAGTTTGAATTAATATCAAGGTCTTAAAAACTTTACCATAAAACTTTAACATGAATAAGTCCGTGACCTTGATCGCTAGGCCATACGTATATGTGGGGTGGTATAGAATTTTGATCTACACCTATCATTATGCAAAAAAAATAAACCAAATGGACCTCAAAATCTTTAACACAAATGTTAACTTATAAATGTAAAAATTCCCGTAGATTTTACGGTAAAATAACTGGCAACCAGCTGCCAGTCTATATCCCGTAATTATTACGGGCACTCTTAAATATTTGTAGAATCATCACGCAGAGAAGGCGAGAATGAGGACAGATATTGTTTTGATATAGCCCATCAACATTATAGAGGTATTTTGAGTGAGGTCAATTAACATAACTCTACCAGATCGTGATTTCCAACGCCCGTAAAATAACGGTAAATGAAATACCATATGCCAGGTATTTTACCGAAAAATTTACGGAAATGTTTTACTGTGTACAGATTGGCAGACGGACGAATGGATAACGGGCAAAATCTATATGCCCTCGTCAAACTTCGTATGCATGGGGTATAAACATATTGCTACTTAAAATATGTAAATTTTGGCATACACTAGAAATAATAATAATAAAGGTATTGCTAAAAACTCCATCTTTAACATGCTCCTGGGTACTTTGAACTCTGAAAAGAGTATTGATAAAGTGACTCTCTCCCTCTCTCTTTCCCTCTCTCTCTCTCTCTCTCTCTCTCTCTCTCTCTCTCTCAGAGCCTTTTGTTAATGCACATGAAAAGATTTTAATAGTATTCAGAGATACAACCTACTTAATAAACAAGAGCTGTCATCGGACAGCATTGCTCGCCTGAATTGGCGCTTGCCCAACATGAGCATAAAGTTCTCAGAATGTGACCTTGACCTTCAAGATCAATTAGGAAGGTGATTCGTGTACCCAGTAAAACTCTGAAACAGTATATGCCATCTTCAGGAAATTTTACCACATAAATTTTAAGTATGTGATCTCGATCTACAGGTCACCAAGAGAGGTGTTGTTATTGTGTAAAAATCTGGAACAGCATCAAACAAAGTTACATGTATATTAGTATCAACCGAATCCACATCCACACACTGTGAAAAACTTACAAAAATTGTCCATGATTCTGGTCTCAGTCACTAAGAGAGGAGTGGGGTCGGGGTGGGAGTGGGGCGGGGGGGGTTAGTATTGTATAAAATTTTAGGCCAGGAGGGGAGTAAGTATTGCATAAAAATTTAGTCCAAGAGATATCATTATCTATATAGCATTGTGTGAAGTTTCAAGTAAATCCATCCAAAGGTTAAAAATATTGAACCCAAGAATATGCCAAATTTTAATTTAGTTTTTTCAAGTCCATGGACTTGACTCAATGCCACTTGAGGGGGGGGGGGGGGTATGGACGTGGTACTGTATGGAATATTAGACCATTATCTTCAATCTGTGAGATTATAAGGTATGTTCATTCAAGGGTTATGGACATACAGGTCTTTAAAAAACTTTTACCAAGAACTTCCCATATTTCAACATAAAATTTGCTAGTCCATGACCTTGAACTCAGGGTCATCGAGGTTGTGGATGTGGGGTGGGCCGGGGTAGGGGCGCAGAAGTGAATCCTCTTCAGCTCCAGTAGACTGCATCAAAATAAGTTTGATGTTTTTTTTTTTATATTTTTGCTTTTTTATCATTTTGTTCCTCTGTCTAGCGAGACTACAACGTTGAAAGTTTTCAGCTATGTCCCCCCACAATGTTAGAGAGAAAGAGAGAGAGAAAGACAGGCAGACAGACAGATTGACAGAAGACAGAGAATAACGTTCAGGAACTGCTCGCTATCTTTGATATGTTGATCTTTACTTGCCATTATGTCAGTCTTTAAGTAAGAATTCATTTCAGCGTATTCAAAGAACGGACTAAAACATTATGCTTGACAGTCCGCGGGAACATAATTTGCTGCTTACATCAGGCACAAAATACGTAATCTCTCGCTTATTTCCGTCAGTTAGAGTTTCCGTATGATTCCGTATAATTTTCCGAAGACGCCACCTTAGTTAAGGTGATGTTTAAGGTGTTGTACAGACGCACTTAAACGACACTCCTTAGTAAAGGTATGACTTGGACCTTAAATAGTTAAATTAAGGAATGACTGTGAACCTGTTCCAAGTATGTTTACAGAGTACCCCTGGGTGAAGGTAAGCCCGATAATGCATTTGTGGCATATAATACTGGAATACACCTCAATAAGACAGTGCAGGAACATATGAAACCGGTTTAGTTTAAACATATTTTATTCTCAAAATCATATCTTATACATATCTACATACACCAAATTACTAAGTTGAATAGGATCTGAACGAAAGCTATAAGCTTATTGAGTTCATCTCCATAAAAAGCATAATATTTAAGATGCCAAGGTGGGTTGTTAAATATGTATCATTGATATTACTCCTAATAATAATAATTAATGGTGGATATTAGACATATTGTAAACTATTTTAAAATATTGCAATCATTAGAATAGTAAAATGTGAGATAGAAAAACAAAAGAAGAAAAAAACATGAAAAGGTAGTGGCGGAAGGAGTTTACGCCCGCCAACCATTTATTACTGACCGTTCCTATGCTATTCCTCTCTGCTTTTTCATCCATATATATACTTATATTCATCTATTATGCCAGTGGGAAATTTTAGTTAAAGTTGCTGAATAAACATCTGTCTGGCATTTATCTGTTCGTTTGATTCGCTTTGCAAACCTTTCGTTAACTGCTTATTTTTTGTATATATAAGTACTTCTTTCCCTTTTGATTTTCAGAGCAAGCTGTATCATTTTCTCACCATACTCTAGAACCCAGATTCCTGTATCTCTCATATTTAGGGTTGGAGGTGACATCTTCTGCTATAGTTGGTTTGAGTGCTTTTTTGGATAGATCTAACATTCCTAAAGAAGGATTAAGTGGGCTGCTCTGGAAATTTTATTGTCCCGATGGTCTAGCTAAGTGATGACTTTAGATACTGCAATGAAATAAACTTGAATTTCACAAACATGCTTATATTACATATTACTTCGTTTAGTAGTTTTCTGATGTACCTATGACTTCCTAATATACTTTAAATCATTATTGCAACTATAGATACAAAGTAAAACACTTATTGCTCTAAGAAATTCAAAACATATCGATATTTTCATCATTTGTGACATGGAATTACCCCACCCACTATGCATAAAAATGAGTTTTAAATTTACATACATATGAATGATATTCTTTCAAAAAGCTTTTATAAGCACACTTATGTAATGCATTCTGAAGCAATAGAACTGTGTAACTGAACTGCATGCTAGGCACATTATAAAAGCATCACACCCACTAATGATAATGTGATTATGACGGACTACAATATGAAAGTAACAATATGTAAGAATCGGGTTAATTTAAATGTTTGCTCTGGACTTAATGAATCATATTAAAAACACTGTATTGTAGAGCATTCAAAGATTTTACTAATTGTAAGGCCAAAACATACATGAGCAATGAACTTTGACTAGAAATAGCCTCATTACCCTAGCACGCCTACGCAATGACCTACGAGTTCTACGGCTGTAGTAATGACAATTTTCACTCGAAAATCATGTTTTTCTTACTTTTGCTCAAAGCATAGAGTGTGGGAAAAGGTTAGAGCCACCCCATACTCTATGGTTTAATGCACATATAAGGAAAACAATGCCTATCCTAGTAAACCCCAGTTTTACTTACCCCAGATTTCCAGTGGGGTTGTTTGGCAGGACAGGGATCTCCACCTGTCAGACGGCCCGTTGTATCTGTTGAGTCCTCGTCTTTGCTTCTTCATGGTGTTGAAATTTGATTTATGTGTTTACCGTGATGATTCATTGACGAGTTAGAGGGTTATCATGCGAACCGAACAACCAACTAAATGTTTTGTACCACTTCAGAAACTGAGGGTGAGGTTGGGCCTGTAAAATCGTTTTAAGCCCCCCAGTAATTCATTACTGACCGTTCCAAGGCGGTAGTTCTGTTGTGGTTCTTTGTTGCCTGTTTTTGGTGTCAGAGTTTCTGTGATGTTTTACCTTATGTATGTTATTATTATTTTTAGTTCGGTTTGGGTTGCTGAGTGGCCACCTTTTGGGAACAAGCTGCTCACTCGGTTGGCCATATGTTCTCTGCATCTTGATTATTTGTAATCTTAGTTGTTTCCAACTATGGTTTGAGGGCTGGATTTGGATTTTGATTGTTTCAGTTCCTGGTCTTTGTATACTTTTTACTTTTACTACATAAAAGTGGGGTCTGAGGGACGGTATACAGTATTACATAGGCGTGTGTTAGCATGATGCTTGAATACTGTTTTGCACTTAAGCTCACGTGACAATTAACGTTTACGTTTTCCTGTCATAAAAACCTGTCATATCGCTAAAATTGGTCAAAGAGTGGTTTGTCATGCAGCAGCACATAAAATATCACAGTTGTAGACTTATTCGTCTTCATCAGAGTCTTCTCTTATTGCCAAAAACTAGGCAATACGTCCACATTTCTCCGGATTTGCTCTACATATGCACGATACAGTACACCGAATTTTACGATTCGCACACGAACACCCACGAAGACACTTCCCTTTCTTACATTTACAGAATGAGGGCTTTTCAACTAGTGTGGGCTTTGCTGATTTCAGCATCATTGTTGGAATGAGCCTCTCATTTTTTACACGACGACCATATTCTTTTGGGTCAGGAATTTCTGGCTCAGAGAGATGAGCGGATTTGCTAACGATTATTTGTATCAATGCTCTGAGAGCATGTTGTCTCAAAGCGTCCTCTGTTGGTGGCAGGCAACGTAAATCACCCCTGAAATGTCCATACAAATGAGCACGGAGTTCATCTGCTGATCCTTCAAAGTCTTTCCTTCCATAGAGAATCGAAAACAGACGACACACAGCACTGAACATCTCTTCTGTGAGAATCCTTTCATTTTCAGACTCACCCATAGTCCCAAGAATTGACAAATCTTCTAGATGATCAAGGACTGCAGTAAGCACGCGTTTCTTGCCTTTGTTAAATGGATAGCTTACCGTGTCACAACCTGATAGGACATACACACTTAGCAGAGTTCCTGATAAGGTCTTAGAATCTGAGTCGTATTTCCTAGACAAAGCTGATACTATTTGATGTATAGGTATGCATGCATCTTTCTGAACCCAAAGCTCTTTAAGATTGGGTATACGAGCACAGTAATACATTCCACTGACAAAGATTTCTGTATCTGTTGCTTGGAAAACTACAACATCGCAACCATATTTCTGGACACAGTAAGCTGCATGGGCGAACATTCTTGTATCGGCCTCTTCATGCTCTTTACATGCCAATTCTGGTAGCTCTGTACATCCATGCTTAGTTATCTCAATTGTCTTACTCGGATCATTCATAAGACCCCCAATCACAACCTTTAGATCCACAGGCAAGCGAGCATTATTTTCCATCCACAAGTTACCAATATAATCCAAGAGGTTTGCTTTATTTTTCATGTTTTGTGAAATCAGGTCCCAGTCAGGAATTTCAAGAGTATCATGGGGTTCATATTCTTTCTTCGCACTAGATCCAGATTGACCCCGCTTCTCACGTTCCTCCTGTTTTAGACTTACTGATGGCTCAAAGTCATACCTGTCACCAACAAAATTCACAACCGTACAGCCTCTTGGTTTACAATGTATGATTATATCCAAATATGTTCCTTGAAGTTCATGAAATGTAGCACAACCAAACTTCTTATGCTTCTGTATGAAGGCCATAGCATCAATGATGTATACTACATTTTCCCATTATGGTAATTCTTCCACCTCTGACCAAGCATCTGCAAGATTATCCTTTATTGCAGTATAGAAAGCAGATTTGACGCCTTTTCGCATTCTATAACCTTGGACCAGTTCTTCATCAGGCTCAAACAGAGATGTTGGATACTTTGTCCATTCATAACTGAGGGCTTCAACCTTTTTCTCTTCTGTTACATCTTGTAGAAAGAACAGACTCCTAGCCACTGAGGATTCATCTTCGTATATCCTCTGGATTTTCTTCAAAAAAGTCTGTGTTCGTTTCTTTTTGTCCTCAAATGTCTTTATGTGGATATTGGGTACTTTATGAGATTCTGACTCTTGAACTTCCTTCAGAATTTGTATTCCCTTTTCCTTAGCTGTAATAAGCTCAAGAGTGGGTGCTTTCTCACCAGTGCTAATGCTTAGCAGGTCAGTTGTGTTCCTTGTCTGAAAGGGATTGATCATTTTCTCTCGAACTACTATTTTAATTCTGTCCACTGCTGCATTTTCTCTCTGTGAAACACCGGGAGAATCTTCGTGGTGCTTATGAATATCCTCCATATGAACCATTCTTTTGGTTTGTTCAGAGATGGCAGTAAGCTTTGGGATTACCCTTAAGTATTTCTCCATTGTCTCTGGTTTCTGGGATATGCCATGAAACAGTTCAGTTTTGGCGTCAAAGTTGTAGGACTGTTCCAATCCCATATCAGTCCAAACTCCATTGAACCTCCCAGTTGCTCGCCTAACTGTGAGGCTGCCTTTTTCAAACTCAGCAGCTACCGCTGGTGCTGTGGTTGTCAGAAGTCTCATCTCTTGCAGGTATTGTGGTAGACAACTGACGTACTTGCTGTGTCCAGCTACAACTAGATATGGAAGCATCTCCTCAGCTGCAGCTAAATGTTCCTTCCAGATGCCAGCTCTTTCGGCGTGAATAAATCTCTTCAAGATATCAACCATGTCTATGTACATGAGCCATAGTTTAGCTGTTGGTGTATCACACTCTGTCAGTCGAAATCCTTCAACAATCTCTTTGATGTCTCTCATGCACTCTGATGCATCATTAGAAAAGCAAACTTGAGCTGCTCTTTCCTTGTCACGAGTAACCAAAACTTCTAACATGTTTTCTATTATGATATCAAGTTGTGCTATTGTATCTAATTCAGCTGACTCTTTTATCAACCAGTTTTCAAGGGCTTCCCACAGAAGCTCAAACATTGCTGTGCTGATAAGTGTATGAGCCCGGACCATCAGATAGAAGTCTTTCCCAGACATGATCTTTTTTGCAGTTCCTGCTAAACAAATCTCAGCTTGTGACAAAATATCTTTAATGCCACTTGACCGCATTAAGTATCCAATGGCTCCGAGGAAGTTTGATGCGATATGGAACCCACCCATGCGCAGAATTAAATGTTCATACTTAGCAGGATTCTTTTTTCTTAGTCCAAGAGCAATTTCATAAATGGCCTGATCACAGGTAACTATGGCCTGTTCTTGGCCCACTTTATTTGCTACACTCATCATGCAATATTCAAGAGATGAGGCTACAACAGCAGCATCAGTAGGTGATTTCGGAATCATCTCTCCATAGCCTATGATTGTTGCTGGTGATTCTTTCACAATCAGAAAGTCATTGAAAGAACGTCACGTTGGCTGAGAAATGTCATCATCTGGGGTATGTATGAAATGTGTAGGAGCCATTCTCACGAACTGCCAGAATAAATTAATGTCATCAATTTCAGAACTTCCTTTGGCGCCTTCACTGACTAATGTAACACCTGAAACTGATTTACCCTTTTGTCTTTCTTTCGCTGATAGGTAGTCTTCGGAAGGCTCAAACTTTTGTGTTCGCTTTGATGATGAGGCTCTAGTTTTGACTAGGGGAATAACTCCTGAAACTGAAGCTGTAGAAGATTCCTGATCTAATGGATACTGATAGATGTTTTGTGTTGTTGCATGGAGTGTTTTCCCATCCCTTGTTTTTTCATGAAAGTCAAGATTGTCTATTGCAAACTGGGTAAAGTTTCTTGGCTTTACATTGCTTGGTATAAAAACACCATCTCTTTCTACCTGTGAATCAGCTTCTACTGCCATTGTATTGATGTATCTCTGGGCCTCAGTGTAGCTAATGCAGTTCCCAAACCTATTCAACATTGTCACTATATCTTTACTCCTAGTTTCCTTTAGGACATGCAATGCTATGCCTGCATGTTTCGGTGTTGGCATTTTGTCACTGCAGCGGTGATATCCTGACACAAATTAAGAACCTGCTCATGTTTCATACCATTAACCAAAATTTTTCCTTCACTTTTGTCAATTTCTGGACCTTTATCTGTCACTAGCCAGGCAACAAAGTTATATAGATTATTTGTAGTACGCCTCATGGCTGATTCATAGGATATGTCCATATTCAACTCCTCATCACTTTCATTCTGTTCGTCTTCAACACATTGCTTAAATTTTGCTCTCTCAACACGAGCAGATTCTTTCAACTCACTTTGTATTAGCTTTGCTGCATTGTAGCAAATACTTTTGGCCTCGTGAGAGACATCAACGTTCCTTTCTTCTTCAAAGTCATCAAGCACTTCACTATCATCTAACTGACTTTTCAACTCTGTTATTGCCTTAAGAAGTGTTCCAACATTCTGTTTTGCAGAGCATATTACACTTGATGAACCTACTTGTGGGATGATGTTTACTTGAGATTTTCCTTCTTTATTGTAAAAGTTATTTAGACGTTCTATAAGACTAGAGTTCCTATACGTCTCTACGTTTTCCACTCCAAACTCTTTGAGGTAATCTCTGTATCTGTTTCTCAATGTCGTGACATAGTAAATTTGATTTTCTTCATTTATTCCTCTGTCTATTTCAGCTATCAGCTTTTCAAACGCCTGATCGTATGGTGTCTGAGTGACTGTCTCTATTCTTTGTTTACTGGGAACTCGTTGATTTAGATAGCGGTTCATACGTTTATCATGGTATCTAAAGTCACATGCTACCATATCACATACCTCTTCCTCAAAGCCTTGTATTTTATGAAGCATAGCCTCATCATTGAGTGCCTTAGCCTTTTCCCATACACATTTTTGTCTACCTTGCATTTCTATAACACGAAGGGTTTTATTACCTGTAGTTGATCTTTCACGTTCACAAATAAAACACTGAGTTTTATAATTTACCAAACTGCTGTCCATTGATGATCTAGACCTTACACTTGACTCAGAATCAACACTACTTGTACTACTAGTACTGTCTTGTCGTGTCAGTGTCTTTTTCTGTTTCTGTGTCACAGACTTGGTACTTGTATAATTACCCTTGCATGATTTATGACACTGTGGCTTTTTACTGAGGAACACTGATTTGTTAATTATTTCACTTGACAAACGAATAGCAACATCATTGGTCCGTGTTTCTACAGCCGTCTTAAGTTTGTTATAACCTGTTTCTGTAAGGTTGTAGAGCGGAGAACTGTCACTAGCTGTACTTTTCTGACAGATTAAGCACTTGGAGTAATCTGTACCAAGCCTAAGTTGTTTAGGTTTGGAGAAAATTGGTTCAGCCATGGTGTAGTTGTGTTAGATCATGCACCTGAAATAAATTGATAACTTGGGTATTATTCATGTTCAATATCATGATAACATGTCAATGACATGAACACCTCCACACACCCCACTTTTACATAACTGGGGTTTACAGGGGTATACATGTTTTCTTATTTTTGCTCTGAAACATAGATTGTAAGTACTTGTTAGAACCGCCTCAAAGAGGTGGTTTCTAACATATACCCATGATCAATGTTTTGATCAAACATAAGAAAAAAAACTCTCTTTTTCGCCTGAAAATTTTCATTTTTACAGCCGTGACAAATCGCTGCATATTGCATAGGCATGTTTGCATAATGTACTTAGCAACTCCATCATTTTCTCTTTACATCTGACTGGACTACTTAATGCTGAATCCTTTCATCAAGAAGTAAATGGCTTATTGAGATTCTGGCTCACCGGATTGAAACTCAAAATTTTACAACAGCATTCAAAATCAATACTCCCAGTGTACTACAATGGTTCCCTAGACCACACCCACCTTTGGTGCCCACATTGTAGCTGCTACAATGCATGGGACATCTTTAATACCTTGCTAATTTAGATATGTGGTCCATGTTAAATATCTGGTTTTACCCATGAAAATGTTTTCCAAAAGACAATTGTGACCATGTACAACGAAGAATGGAAATGAACAGATTTTGGCAAATCACACATACAGACATACAGACGGACAAATAAACAAAGGGTCAGATGTACAAATAAACATTCAGACACATATTACAGACATAAAGACAAAATGTTTACTGCATCATTGATTATATTTCATGTCAATTAATAAACTTGTCAAAAATCATAAGCCTGTATGTAGGTTTCTTCAACAATACATAATTCGAAAGTGGGTGGGGTATTTTGGTATGAAAAAAACCAACATATTTAGAACTTGATATGCTCTAGGACTTTAACTCTCATATATGTTTGTTTGTTCAGAAGCATTTTAGATATATAATTTGACTTAATTTTTCACATGAAACAACACAAAGAGTAAATAAACGTTATAAATGCCTATATCGTTTTGTATTTGAGTTTTCCAACGGTACCCGGACAAATGATATGTGTAGACCATCATGACAATAAAATTGCAAGAGCAGCCCACCTAAACCATCTCAGGGAAGGTTAGAACTCCCCAAAAATGCATTCAAACCAACTATAGCAGATGATGTCACCTCCTTCAAAAATTACCTGACCTGGGTTCTAGACTACCATTACTTATCTAGTACTTTGCAAAACTTGTCTGTTCTGTTTCAGTTCTGGTAACGACGTTCCCCAAGTGGCTAAGCAGTACTTAACCATAGCTGCACACACCTGGCACCGAGTGTCCGTCCATACTTTGCAAAACAACATAAGTCGGCCGTTTACTACGAACAGTGAATAATTAGATCAATCTGCGCATCCGTGCAGTCTGAACAAAGTCATCTTTCATATCAGGCAGTTCATACATGTACAGGTACAAGAATCTCAAATTTAAGCAAAGAAAATGTATTGAACCGCGACACGGGAAAACAAACAATGTGGTTTTGCGCCCAGCGCAGACTCAGATCAGCCTGGGCATCCGACCAGTCTGATCAGAGTATTCGCTGTCCGCATGAAGGTAGCTTAGACACTTAGCAACCCTTTAAGCACATAGCGAAGAGTCTGATTAGACTGGGCGGATGCCCAGGCTGAGCCGAGTCTGCGCTGGGCGAACAACCACTTTGTTGGTTTTCTCGTGTCGCGGTTCAATTATAGACTGTGTTCTAAGCGGCAGGCTGATATGGTATTATTTTCCTGTTTGCATTCGCCAGCGTGACAGTTTTACAGTGGCAAAGCTAGATATGTATGGTATTGATTTGGGAAACAGAGGGAAAGTATGCCCTTTTGAACTGCTGAATCTCTCCTATCTGTATTTCTCAATGGAATGTCCGCATTCTCGTTTCCCATGAACATGACATATTATCCACACATGGGATTTGCAAATAAGGAAATATAGCATCGGATTGCTCCAGATGGACATGTACATGTACTTTCTTTTGTAGCAATGGCACGGCATGTAACTGCGTGTCATTTATGCAGAAAAGATAATATATCCGAATTCTGTTCGTGGAGTATTCTACTAATATGCTTCCTGTCTCATTTTCCTTTTGATGTTGGTTTAGTGAAGTGTTACAGAGACATTACAATGGTCCTGCAATGGTGAATTAAAGTTATGTCTGATAATCAGATATTCAGGCAAAAAAAAAAACAGAATAAACATACAGCAGCTTCGCATCTTTTTCTGAAAACATGGCACTAAAAACATCCGCTGCTGACAAAACGACACACTTGATGTTTTTCAATAAAAGTTTCGGCGTCTCATATTGTTTGAATATAGTACCTCAACAATTTTAAAGCAGTTTCAAAGACAGAGATACAATTACAGTCCGCTGAGGGTCTTTGACAGGTGGTCTTCGGTGTGAAATCACCAAATCTACTGAGAGAGCTTTTTTTTACGGAAATAAAAGATACACCGTGTTGTATGTTGTGCAACCGTAGAAAAGAACGTGCTGTTATCAAATATGGGAATACCATTTCATTTTAAGGTTTCGGGGCTAATAAGATTCTATCATTCTGGATGCCAGTGCATTCAAACATATTTTCAGTTGGTTCACCCGGAAACTATGCAGTATCGCATTGTTTTTTAATTGCAATGCAAATCAGGTATTTCCCTTCACTACATGCATTGCAGTGAACTATAATTATCCCGCGACGCGACCTTTATACCTCATATTGAAACACGCTTTCGAAAATTGATTTTAGACATCAAAAACACGTTTCAGCTATTTTGAAAACATTATTTCGAACCACAATATTCTAATGCGAGTATGCATTCATAAAAGTTGTTCAAAGTCTCTCACCTGTCAGATAAGCAACACAGCTTCTGTTTTATTACATACAACTATAAGCCAAGATTTTTGGAAAGTAAAAGGAAGTAATGATCAGAAATTGATACAGTTAATCTTATATCCTGCCCTCAAAACCAAAGAGAAACTTTATAATAATTGAGCCGCGACACGAGAAAACCAACAAAATGGTTATGCGCCACGCGCAGACTCAGATCAGCCAAGACATCCGCCTAGTCGGATCAGACTTCGCTAAGCGCTTACAGTGAGTGAGTGAGTGAACTCGGGTTTAACGTCCCACCAACAACAAGGTCATATGGAGACGGGACCTCGGTTTAAAGTCTCATCCGAAAGACCGGAGAAGCGGGGGTTCGAACTTGCGATCCCTGGATTGGTAGTCCGGAGTGTTATCCACTACACTACAGCATACAGGGTAGCTAAGTCTCTTAGCTACTTCCATGCGGACAGTGAAGACTCTAATCGGACTAGGCGGATGCCCAGGCTGATCCGAGTCTGCACTGGGTGCACAACCACTTTGCTGGTTTTCTCGTATCGCAGCTCATATATTTATGAATTGACAGCAGTTCGTGAGAGGCAGACATGGTAAATCGAAGGAGTAGGATTTTTTTTCTCAGAAAGTTGGTATTCATTATTCAAACAATTTCTTCTCACATAATAAGTGAACGAAAGTATAGATATTGACATCAAATAACGGTAAGGAATCACAAACGAAATAGCGCCTTGGAACAATCAATAATTAATTATTTTGGGCTTATAACGATTTAACAGGGTACGAACCCTCCCCCATAGCTTCTGTAATGGTTCAAACATTCAGTTTGTTGTTCGGTCCATGTGAAGGTTTTGGAAACAAATAAATAACGGATAAAAAAACGTAAAGCAAAGATAAGGATTCGGCACAGACAAGGTGTTGCAAGACCTTGAGATTCCTTTGGTAGCAAACATCATCACCACCAAAATACCGAAGCAAAAGAAAACCACCAGCTGAATCCTGGTTGGCTAAGCAACGGACAAAAACATGCTCCGGCTCTTATCCTGTAAAGTGACTAAGTCTGCAATTATGAGCATTTTCCGATTTTTTTTTCTTTTTAAATCATTTGTAAAAGCAGAATTAAGTTATGCTTCCACAATAAATCTGTTCACTAAAAACAGCATGGAAATTTAGTGAATAATCTTTATAAAAACAGGTGTTTTTCTCTTGTTGGTAATTATTTACCCACCTCCAGAAATTCTAGACAGTTGATTTTTAACATAAATGCTGTTGTTTTGATAGTGATAATTTGTTAAGGTTTACGAATCTGGTGAAATGTAAACCCGAATTTTAGCAATATTACCGTGTTCTTGAAAATCAAAAACATTAATTCTAAAAATAAAAGATCAAAAGTTACAGACTTTGCAGCTTTAAAGATAACAGTCTCAAGTCGGAGCCATAGTTATGTCTGACTCCAAACCGCCGGTGTGAAAGGTCGCAGTATTGTTTGTGTGATTCGCCTTGGACTTTTTACTTGTTTTGAAATTTTCCGTCTGATTCAGTCCAGTAAAACGCCGAAACAAACAAGAACATGATTCCAAAACAAAAGATATGTATTTCTCACGTAATAGAATGCAACTCTGTTTAACTAGTCACAAAGATAGAAATATAACTTGATGGAGCTTTATCTTAGTTCCATGTAGACTTCTGCTAAAGAAATTATTATATAACGATTGATAAAGATGATGGCATAAGTGATGTTGTTTACCTATGCTTTAATATCTTTTACCTACCTGAATGAGAAGAGATTAGCTGCTGCTCTTTCATTAAGAGGATAAACATAGAGCACGATGCTCTATGGTTCAGAGAAACTATGACATGAAAAACATGCATTAACGTCTTAAACATATACCTTTAACTTACCCACGGAAAACGATGTTGTTTAGCATCTGCTAGCGGAGAAAGAATCATGTCAGACTTCACGAAAGTTGTTCTCATTATGAAATCTTCAGCACCCTGAGCTGGTTCATTAAAAGATTATTTCTTATCAGGATATACAGCATAATATGAGTATTCACTGTGTGCACATGGTATAAGTAATAGTTATACCATCATTTGTCCGCCTGTACGGGAGACAATCCACTCGCTAAAGCTCGTGGATTATCTCCTCGTACAGGCGGACAAATCATAGTTTAACTATTTTATGCCACCCTTATCAGTGTAGACCTTGCTCATGCGTAATATTTCGTGTTAAAGTTGGCATTTGGTATAAGATCATGTTTTCATAAGACATCCCTTACTTCACGTATAATAATTGGTGCCACGTAGTAAGGACCTTTCTGTATATATTAAAATCTGCGCATCAGCTCAGTGCCCAGCCATTACGCTTGCTTTTCATTTTTTAGATTCTCCAGAATTCCTAGATTTTATATCCGAAAACGAAAAACTGTGATAAGATTGTGTAAATGTGCTGGTTGATCTGAATCGTCAGGTTTAACATACCGTAAGGTACCTTTCCAGCCGAGACACCAATCAAATCAGTTTCACTGAAAAGTACCAGCAAATAAGCTAGTTTTATGACATTTTTATTTATTAAGTATAAATTTCTTGATGCTTTAACAAATAATCATTAATTACAACTAAAGCTGTCACCAGACAGCATAGCACGCCTGAACTGGTGCTTGCCAATCATGAACACAAAGTTCTAAGAATGTAATCTTGAACTTCAAGTTCAATTAGAAAAGTGATGTTGTTTGCTTGTAAAACTATCATCAGTGGGTATAACTTTCCATCCAAGCACTTTGAATCTGTGACCTTGATCTTAGGGTCAATGGGAGGGGTAGGGTTTGTATTGTGTAAAACTCTGGACCAGCATTTATCAGAATTCAAAGTATCAACTGAATCCTTCTACACACTGAGAAAGCACTCTGCCATTCGGAAACTTTAAGATTTTAACAAAACATTTATAAGTCTATGACCTTATCATCTTTCATGAAGGGGTTGGGGTGGTATCGCATAAAAATTTTAATGATTAACTAACATCTTTGGAGGGTTAAGAAGAGTATGTATTAAAAAACCTTGGCCAAGAACATCCCAACTTTCAATATAAAAATTCTAAGTCTGTGACCTTGACCTACAGGTCATGTCCAGGGATGAGGTTGGTGCTAAATAAAATTTTGTACCAATATTTATCATCCAATCAAATATAATTCAACTCGACCATAAAGGTTTAGAACCTATGAAATCTTAATAACTTTAAAGTCAAACTTTAACATGAAACTTTAACGTCTATGACCTTGACCTATAGACCATGACCAAGAGTAGGGATGGTGCTGAATAAAATATTCAACCAATATCTAGTATCGGAATAAATATTATTCCAGTGGATCAAAAGGCTTAGAAACTGTGAGATATGTAAATAAATGTAGAAATTTAACATAAAATTTCCGTGACCTTGACCTACAGGTCATGACCGAAGTTGGGGAAATAAATCCGGCACATATCTATCATTACACCAAATGTAAATCAAATCGATCAAAGGGTTTAGAAACTGAGATCTTAAAATTTTGTTTTAATGCAAAGTTTTAACATGAAATTTCTATGTCCGTGACCTTGACCTGATGGTGCTGTAAAAAATTTGGACTAATATTTATCATCATACCAAATATAATTCAAATCGACCAAAGAGTTTAGAAAATATGAGATCATAAAAACTTTAACGTAAAACTTAAACCCTTTGCTAACGCCGACGCCGGGGGTAGTGTAATAGCTCTTCCTGAACTTCACACAATACTAATCTTTTACCTCCTAAGCCTAAATCTTCCTTTAGATATTTGAAGCAGGGTATCCAGGATTTTCATAGGAAGTATGTTTTGGTTCCTGCTGACAAGGCCGCAAACAAAATCGTTGTTGTTTGTCGGATGCACTATATTAACACTTTGAAGCAGGAACTTAACGGCACCACGGCTTTCGAAGAGACTTTTACAGATGAGAAGACTGTCGTTAATAGCCACTCAAATAATTTGCCTTTAAAGTTTGCTGTTAACGTTAAGGAACGCCAAGACAAACTTCCTACGATGTATTGGTTACCTAAGCTTCATAAAAAACCGTATAAAGCTAGATTCATTGCCAACTCTAGCTCTTGTACTACTACAGAATTATCTAAATTATTAACTTCTTGCCTCACTGCTGTGAAATCTCGTGTCATTTGGTACTATGAGACAGTGTATGAGAGGTCAGGGAAAAATATGTTTTGGTCTATAAAAAATTCTGGTGAGGTACTTAGTAAACTGAAGTCAAGAGGGTTCCGTGCGACTAGTTTGTCCACTTATGATTTTTCTACTCTTTATACCACATTACCCCATAATTTAATAAAGGAAAAACTTGTTGATTTGATTGAGAGGGCCTTCAAAAAGTTCTCCAAAAATGAAGATACCCTTTATATTGCCTGTAACGATAAGAAAGCGTTTTTCACTTCTACTGACCGTAAAATATATAGAGGATATAGTCTTTGGTCATGTCAGAATGTATGTGACGCCTTATCATATCTCTTAGATAATATTTACATCAGATTTGGTAATAAGTTATACAGACAAATTGTTGGTATTCCGATGGGTACAAATTGTGCTCCTCTTGTGGCCGATTTGTTTTTATTTTGTTATGAAAGAGATTTCATGACTTCTCTTTCTGTTGATAATCAAGCTGATATCATTGAGGCATTTAACTCAACCTCTAGATATTTAGACGATCTTCTGAATATTGATAATCCTTATTTTGAAAGCATGGTTAACCAAATTTACCCACCTGAACTTAAATTGAATAAAGCTAATACTTCAGATACCGAGGCCCCCTTTTTGGATTTACATCTATCTATTTCTAACGGTTTTGTATCTTCTAAAATTTATGATAAACGTGATGACTTTGACTTTGATATAGTTAATTTTCCATTTTTGGATGGTGACGTTCCACGTCGTCCCTCTTATGGAGTGTATATTTCTCAACTTATAAGATTTGCTAGAGTGTGTAGTCATGTAGATGACTTTAATGCTCGTAATAAATGTTTAACTGCTAAACTTCTTCAACAGGGCTATCGGTATCATAAGCTTAGAAAGGCTTTTTCTAAATTCTATCGCAGACACCATGAATTGGTTTCAAAATTTGATGTCGGATTAAAATTTCTTTTACACCAAGGCCTATCGGAACCAGAATTTTATGGTGACTTAGTATACAAATTCAAAAAGATTAAGGGTAGGACTGATTTTTCTGATCAATTCCGAAAAATAATAATACGTCACAAACGTATTGGCTATAATTTAAATGTTATGCGACAGTCTGCATGCTTAGTGATTAACCCAATCACGGTTGATAACTTTGCTGCACTCTTTAATTGCACACCGGGGGATCGGTCGTCAGACTCTATGATGGCCCGGACCTAAAGCTATATATTTTAGTTGGTTGGGACCGGAGCCTTTTTTGTCTGTTGCTTGGTCCACCGGGGCTCAACTGGTGACCTTCTTTTGCTTCAGATTTCCAGTGGGGTTGTTTGGCAGGACAGGGATCTCCACCTGTCAGACGGCCCGTTGTATCTGTTGAGTCCTCGTCTTTGCTTCTTCATGGTGTTGAAATTTGATTTATGTGTTTACCGTGATGATTCATTGACGAGTTAGAGGGTTATCATGCGAACCGAACAACCAACTAAATGTTTTGTACCACTTCAGAAACTGAGAGTGAGGTTGGGCCTGTAAAATCGATTTAAGCCCCCAGTAATTCATTACTGACCGTTCCAAGGCGGTAGTTCTGTTGTGGTTCTTTGTTGCCTGTTTTTGGTGTCAGAGTTTCTGTGATGTTTTACCTTATGTATGTTATTATTATTTTTGGTTCGGTTTGGGTTGCTGAGTGGCCACCTTTTGGGAACAAGCTGCTCACTCGGTTGGCCATATGTTCTCTGTATCTTGATTATTTGTAATCTTAGTTGTTTCCAACTATGGTTTGAGAGCTGGATTTGGATTTTGATTGTTTCAGTTCCTGGTCTTTGCATACTTTTTATTTCTTTTAGGCAAGCTAAAATAAATTCGAAAAAAAAATGTCTTATGTGTGACGATGAAATGAATTTAGTTGTACAGATACATAACGTCGGAAGTTCTATTAAAGTTTCATGAGGTATTCTATTTTCAATTATGACCAAATTCCATGATGTAATTTTCTTGGACTAGCCAGGAAACTACTTCTTGTTTATGCCTAGGTGGACGAATAGTATTTCTCTGTACTCCATAGATAAACAACTCCAGTAGGTAGTAAAACTCCAATAACTGATCTGATTGGCTGTTGCTTGTGTAATTTACCAGGGAAATAATTGACAGTCTTTTCATCTCAGTGAGCAGTAGCCTTTGCCCTGGATATTGATTTTTATCAGTAAAAACTGGCTTTACTTTAGCTCCGCCAACTTACGATCTTTAAGAGTTATTTAAATCCTTTGTTGGATGGCATAGGGTCTAGACCTTTAACTTTTACTACAACAGCTACAAGCAGCTGTAGTTGCATATCAGAGATCATTTCTGCACAGAATATGCTTTATTGGAAAAGTAAAGATACCTCTCACGATGGAATTTAAAATTTTTGCTAGAAAATGAGATACCTCTTCTACGAAAGATTTGAATCAAAATAGCTTCGCCGTATACTATGGTCGAATGGAAATCATAACCTATGTAATGATCAGTTTGGAGTGTCGAGAAAAAAGAGCATAAACTTTTGGGCGTTTCTTTTGGCATTCAGTATATTTCAATTTTTGCCCCTCAGAGGTTCTTTGGATTCAAGAGAACTTTCTGCGTACCGCAGCTCATTTATTCCAGTTGTACCAAATGGAGACAGATTATCGACCCATTTATACCTGGTGACTTATCTGTCCTTGTTAACTGGATGTGTCCGTTTGTTAATTAAGGGATGTCTGCTGGGGTTTTTTTTACAATTTTTAATTGTTTTAATGAAAACACCAATATGTTTCATGCAAAAAGTGTAGATCCCGATCAAACACCGCATTTGGCGGGGTCTAATCTTGGTCTGAAATATTTTCCATGTCCTTTTTTGAGATACTAGGCATATAAATGATTACTGTTTTGCAAGTCGACAAATCATTAATTTGCAAAACAGTAATCATATTGCATTCTGACTATTCAAGTAGAGAGACTAATTTCATATTTTGTTCTATTCACTAAGACTGACAATATATCATTGAAGCAGAACTAATAATAGTAGTGATACTATGCTCGCTTAATGCTGCTTAATAAATGCGTTCTTAAGATCAGTCTGTCTTCTATTCCAACTGAATCCATTTGTGGATAGCAAAACATCTTATTAATCTGTCATAAAACATTGAATTATCTCGCCACTGCTATCGATTTTATTTAAATGGCGAAACTGGGGAAAAAATCTCGAAATAGAAATAGAAGAACTGGCAGAGATCTCAGTACTCCTTGAATTCTTGAATACCCGTAGTCTACCTTTTGTTTATACCAGTTAATAAGCTGGGGATAAACCTGAATGGAGATACCCTTTGAAGTGACTTTATAGAAACCAGATGACCTATCTCACCTACAGTGCTGATAGGAAAAACGCTCGTTAAAAGAGGACAAGAATCTTTCTCGTTCACCGAAATCATTACATGAAAAACATGCAAAAATGATAAAATCTTACGTAATAATATAAACTGTTCTGACAGAGAAATTCTTTATCAGAGATCAGTATTACTGACTTCTCTCAGGAAGGTCCTAAAGAAGACTGTTCGAATGCAAACCTGAACAAGAATTATATAAGATCTTGGACTGTATAATAATTTTTTGGCTGTCGAATTTACCATCTTGTCAAGGCTGCTAACAATCGGTTTTCGGCAGAGCTATTAATATTGATATGAAAATAAACAATATAATTAACAAGAACAGTAATCAACAATTTACTTGGCGATAATAAAATAGAGTATCTTACATTATTGAATGTATTAAACGAGTTGGGGAAAAAGATAAGATGCGAGACTGTGCCGACTATCTTATCGGATTTCCCCAACGAGTTTAATAAATTCAATAATACAGGCGCCCGAATACAGGATTCTGTTTATCATATGATACTAAAATCGCATTTTATTAGGAATTTTAGCATTAAAACGTCATGATTTCGACATAAGAAAACACGACGTTTTTATGGACGTCAATGCATATCGTTACGACGTAATTTGTACTAGTTGATTTACGATTTTAATGCATGGCTTTATTACACTCTCAGGTGCGACGTCATGTGATAATTAGCGATACTAAACCCATAACAAATCGATTAATTCCGTAAAAGGTCCTAATTTATCAACAAACATCGTATACTGCCGTTACTCGCTTCGTCTAACACCGGCAGGTTTGTTGTAAGTAACATCGTTTCCGGGAAAAGTTCGTTCTGTTAAAAGTGCCATTCCAATGTAATTATTAGTGCTCGCCTGAAGACAAATGTATTCAAAGTTACTGATTTACCTGTATCTGAGGACAAACTCCCAACTTTTTAGTGGTTCCCCCTTATTCTGACAGTGATTATTTTTAATTTAGAGTCAAGTTAAAAGATGCGTTTCGTTCTAATGTAACGTTACAGAACTGGTTCACAGAAGTCGACATTTTGTTGATTTTGAATTCGCTCCACCCTGCCCCTCCTCCCACTTCCCCAACATATTTACATGAAAAGACTCTTTAACGAACAAAAAAACCAATGTATTGAGTACTAAACATGTACCGATTACTAAAAATTTTGCTTTGTGAATACCTGAGCAGACGACAAAAGTAAACTTAGGATAGCTCAAGCCCTCATGCGCATGATCAAATGGTGTAAAAAACAAGGGAAGTTTCAAACTGATCTATGACACCCACAGGGGCAACTATGATTACAAAAATTCTTGTCACAGAAACCCCAGGACATGAACAATGCAGCTCTTAAATGGGAAGAATAATAACATTAACAAACTGGTTATTTTGAGATAACTGGCTGTTGAAGTGCAATTAAACAATAATAGAAGTGAAGTCTAATTACACTAACTAATACGTAAAGTTAAAATGTCATTTTCGTGTACCAAACTGCACTGACGCTAGCATGTTCGTGTCGATGTTTGGTTGTTTTTTCGACAACCGTACCCGTAACTTTGGCTACATTATTGTTGATGGGGTTATATGCAGGTTTTAAACCGGGCAAGTGATGTATTTCTTGATCCACTGCGTGTAAAGCATTTATTTACGTTCAGTTTTCGTACTAATGTATTCTTTTGAATATAGAAGATGGAAAGCTAATCCACACGCTGACATGATGATCAAATGTCCAGTTAAGAAAATGAACACGCATAGCCATTTTTCATATTGACGATCTCTCCTGAAATGGATAAAAATTGAAATGGTACTACAGGTTCATTTCGGCTTGTATGACCCACACACCAAATGTTACACTGCTTATGCAAGCAGAACATTTCTTGACGACAATTCCATGATAGTGAAAAGCAGAAACCATAGCAAACTAGTATATACTCTAGGAGCCAAAATCGCCTACCTTGCCACCCTCTGCTATACTTGGTTTGAATGAATTTGAGAATAGTCTAAGTCTTCAGAAACTAGGTTTGATTCTTCTGGTCGTCAAATATTATTGTCATAATGGTCAAATTAAAAGATATAAATGACTATCTAGCCTCTGTCTTTGAATAGCATTTCATTGTTATTAGCAAAGATGTACATTTGAGTAGTGATTAATTCTTGCCTTTTTAATTATAGTGCCCATTTAAAGACGCGTTTTGTTCTAATGTAAAGTTACAGCCCTGTTTCAAAGAAGTCGACATTTTGTTGATTTTGAATTAGCTCCACCACCGCTACCGCCTACTTTCCCCACATATTTGCATGTGAAGATGCTTTAACGAACAGCAAAACCAATGCATTGAGTACTAAACATGAACCGATTGCTAAAATTTTTGCTTTGTGAATACCTGAGCAGACGACAAACTGGTTATTTTGAGATAACTGGCTGTTGAAGTGCAATTAAACAATGAGAGAGGTTAGGTCTAATTATACTAACTAGTACGTAAAGTTAAAATATCATTTTCGTCTACCCAAATGCTAGCATGTCCATGTCGATGATTGGTTGTTTTTTCGACAGCCGTACCCGTAACTTCGACTGCGTTATTGTTGATGGGGTCGCATACAGGTTTTAAACAGCGCATGTGATGGAGTCCTAGATCCATTGCATGTATATCGTTATTTACATCCAGTTTTCGTACTTATGCATTCTTTTGAATATAGAAGATGGAAAGCTACTCCACATCCTGACATGATGATCAAATGTCCAGCTAAGACAATGAATACACATAGCCATTGTTCATATTGACGATCTGTTCTGAAATGGATAAAAATTGAAATGGTAGAACAGGGTCACTTCGGCTTTTTATATTATATTGAATCGTGTTCACAAAAATACAATAAGGATAGTTCTAGATTTTGATATTCAGTCTCCATTAGTACTTATTTTAGAATGGTTTTCATGCAGCGTGTGCATAGAAAATTAAGATCAAATACACTCGGTTTCAGTTTCCAAGACTTGCCTCGTTGGCATTTGTCATCTGAATAAAACGGTGATTGCATTATCTTAATAAATCGGTATCGCGATTTAATGAAATACAAAGACACTCTTTCTGTCTTATTTTTTTACGTTCTTTACAGTCATCTTCTAAGACAGACCTATATAGATTTTAACGACTATATTGGAACGAACCCTCATCTTTTGGCAGCATTTTATAAGACTAAATTAGAAATTTGGGGTCATTCTACTCCCCGATTTGTAGCCGAATGAATATAAAATGGAAAATTCGGAGTGATCCTTGCGGATTTACTCACTGATAAAAGTGTCCCAGTATCTTGCCTATAATTAGGTTTGTTAGCCCACTACTGGCATGTAACAGGAGGCTAGCAATACCAATTGCCGTGCCGACGTTCTTCAGAGGAACAGCAAGAGTTATAGCGGACCATAAACCGGGCTGAAATATCCACAACACAGTATTTAGTGAAAGTTATATTTCATTTGTATAAACTGACAAACAAAACACACTAAATGTTTAGCTCCTCAAGCTACATGGTTCATTTCACTGTTGTAATCACATTTCTTCTGAGTTCTTTAATCGTTCAATAATGCTGTCTCAAAGACCTCGTTTCGGGTTGAGACTAATATGTATATAGGTCTTTCAAGTTTCTACACCTTTCATGTATCAGGTACCTACTCCATAGATGGTTTAACAATCATATAAAGGAATGCTAAAATCTTAACACCACTTGTTTTAGCATGTATTCTTTTGTGGCACTCTTAAGTCTTTTAGAACTGATGGTCTCGGGTAAACACAGCTTAGATTGCATGAGCTAAGTCATTTAAACTTGCAAGGACAATTAGGATTCGGTGTATAAAACGGCTACAGTGACAGTACATAGATTGACGTACTCCAAAACTGAATGGCCTGCGCAGCTAAATTTGTATATGGAGTATTACTGTTGCGTTATGTAAATCTCTGCATTTTGTATTTGTCCAATATCCTGCTTTGTCCGCAGATCTTTTATATGGCGACGTCATTTGTTCCAAACTCAGAATTGTGCTTTCTGCGGACAAATAAAAAGTTCATAAGCCAAACAGAAAAGGATTCAATAAACAAAAAGAATGATGCAGTGTCATGGAACATAACCTTTAAGACTGCGTTAATTTGATAAGATAACGCATTACTTGCACACTGACAGGGATATCCGCGTGTTTCTCCTGCCAATCTTATCCTACCCATGTTATCTCACCCAGGACCGGATAAAAATCACGCGCATTCAATGCATTGTTTGTATTGGAGGTAGCGTATCTGCGTCGTGCAGTGACGTTGGCTTTTAAGATGATGACGTCATGTAGACAGCAAAAATGACGTCAGTTTATGCACGCAAGACGTTGACGTAAAGAACCGAATGACGGTCGTTGAAAGCGACGCCTTCAAAATCAAATTGCAACCTCTTAAGCACTAAAATTACGCATATTAACAAGTTCCAAAGTTAAAACAACGTGGCGTGCAAGAAAAAGTATCTATCATGGGTGTGAGATATTGATAGTAAAAATCCGTCACTCGGCATCACTGTTCGGCACCATTCGGCAAGCCTCGTGATGCCGAACAGTGACCCTCGTGACGGATTTTCTATCCACACCTCACACCCATGAAAGATACCTATTATCTAATAGCCAAATATGCCTCTACTACTTTTCCCGGAGCTTCTACATTAATAAGACTATTAGGACATATTTACTTACGACAGCCATTGAGTTGAGAATTCCCAGCAGTATATTCCATAGGACGGGGCTAACACCCGTATGCAGTATTAATGGTAGAATCGGAATTGATAAAACGCCCGTAGCAAGACTGAATAACGACATGGTTCCATAACGAGTCTGTAAAACGAACAAACACCAATTAACAGAAATATACTGGTTTCTTGAGAAAATCAAATAAAAACTGTGAATATTTGTTATTGCCTGTATTTCATCGCTTATGCGATTTATTTATTTCAAAAAGTAATGATTTGGACAGAAACCTCGCCGTTTGCATACTGATATATGATAAGAGTTTTTCTGCAGTAGAATTTTTTTCTGGTAACGGTTCCAGTAAATGATCTAAAACACTTAAACATTCTACAATTCAAGTTTCTTGGTGGTGATCTGTAGCAAGCAAAAGATAATAGATTGAAGTAAATCACAAAGTTTTCAAGCTTATGTCAAAATATTTTCAATCTAGTTAAAAAGCTTCAAGCTTCTGTTTCAAGTCTTATATCGTAGGTTATAACTTTTCAAAACCTATTTTAAATGCGAGTTAAAAATTCTAGCCTTATTCCTAATTAATTATTCCCTGATGGATTCAGTCTGCTATTTACATTCCAAGGAGGGGTACGTTTGAAACGTATATTGGCAAGTTTAACCTTGGTCATAGTTTAAGAAATCAAATTTTCAACCTTTGAATCTCTTCAACTCTTGAGATCGGCAACTTAAATCGTAGATGAGAAGCAAGCTCACACGTAGATTTTATTTTTTGTTTTTCTTTTTGTTCAGCACATGTTTGAAGACATAATCTGAGTTTAGCATGTTCGTCTCCAACATTTAACGCTATTAAAAAATAGATGAAAACATGACAGTTTCTTTTATCAATGAATATACTATTACTGGTTTATGACCGGGTTCGTCTTTTATTAGCACATATATGATTAATATACCTACATTGATGTAACCCATGACAGGGCATAGAAGAAGAGACGTATCGTACAATACTCCATTGATTACCGAGGCCCCAGTTTGATCAAAACTAAAGATTTCTTGCAGCATCTTGCTTAAAAAGAAATGGAATTGGATTAAAATATGGCGCAACAGATGTTGAAATTAAAAAGTTATAGCTCGTCTTGTTTGGAATTTAAATAACAAAAAAATCCATATTACTATGAAGCAGCGTTAAAGGTTCTTACGAAGACTGAACTGCAATTGCATTGAAACGATTGCTTTAATTAATCTTCACGGCTCTGTAGCGCTAGATATTCCGATGTATTAATTATAACAGCTTTGCAGCTCTGATAACCTGACTATATAGAGAATCTTAATATATGAGTGCTTATTAAATACAGAATTCAATAAATGAGTTTGGGAAAAGATAGGATGCAAGGCTATGCCGAGCATCTTATCGACTGTCCCCAAAGAATTTAATAAATTAAATAATACAGGAGCACAACTGCAAGATTATATTTATCATATGACACTAAAATCGCATTTCATTAGCACAGTTTGCATTAAAACGTCACGATTTCGCAATTAGAAAACGTGACGTTTTGATGGACGTCATGCATAGCGTTACGATGTAATTTGCATAATTCACTAGCTGATTATTGATTTTATTGCATGACTTTATTACACTCTCAGATGCGACGTCATATGATGAAATGCAATTTAACGGATTTATAACGCTAGATATCACTGTTTTAAACCAATACGAATGCTTTAAAACCCTTGTTGCCGTGTAATTTAACCTTTTTATAATGCCAAAGCGCTTAGAAAAGATGAAATCTAGGTTTGTTCAAGCAGGTAAGATTACTTAATATTTTTCAAACGTTGTGCCTATTAATATGATTCTGATTTTTCATATTCTATAATTCTACCATCTTTTTAATTTGTATGAGTTGGCTACCATTTTGGACAGTAAATTTACCAAGAGATATGAATTTGAAGCAGTTTCTACCTCAAACGCTAAACCAACTTCTTACTGATCATTCTCTTTAAACTTTTAAGGAATTGAAAACAAAGTGATAAAAATAAATATACCAGACATCCCTAAAATAATCAAAAGACTCATCCGAATTATATGGATACTGTAGTAGGGTTCAATAGGCATCAGTGGGTTAAAGCTCAGACGACGTCATAGTGTTGGCGTAGCATCGACGTGGGTACGTTGTATTTCTTCCCATCATAACTGATACAACTTTATTTCAACGTATTTTGAACGCTGCGGTCAATGATTTAATTTATGAATTTTGAGATAACTGAAAGGTGCCTCCTATTAATAGTAAGCAAGGATTACTTGCCTTCCGTTTGATATATAACCGGTAAGAAAACTGTAGTACGTTGTCAGCATGGCACATATCAGCCAAAACGAGTTTGAAAAGCTCCGAATATCACGTACAGCCTGTTAAAATAACAGAACAGACTGGATTAGAAAGCTACCAGACATATACGATTAGTACTAAAGAAACAACAACGTGCTGACGTTACGACACTCTTTGAACGTTGTATGCCTACTAGGAAATTCCAAATATACTCGTCATACATTCTGCATTTCAGTGATGTTCAACACGAGCATCATATTATTCTGTTCTGTTTCAATTCTCTTAACGACGTTCAGTGGTACGTAACCATAGTCGCACACACCTGCGCCGAGTGTCCGTCCAGGAAGCATCATATTAATATTACAAAACTGTTTATATATGTATTTTTAATGTCACTTTAACACTGAAGAGTTGTTTAATGAAACGCGTTTGTTTATCTGACAATTAAAGTTAAAAAAATGAGCACGTGAAGTCGTTTTATACTTCATATATATACGTTTGAGACAGGTCAGGGAACCATCCCGCCTAAGCATCCTGCCTATCATAAGTATATATCAACTTACATGCATAATCATTATCAATGCAACAGGGCTACGGATCATCTAAGATCCGAGCATCACATCCTGATCTGCGTTGAAATTAGAGTTTACGCATAACCGTGTTTATCCACACCACGCAGCTTTAAAGTTGATAGAACGTTTCATTTATACTGTTTATTTTTTACCATGATGGTAAGTCTATGGCCATGTTCTATCTACTGGTACACCGACTTACCGTAACTGATGATGGCCCTTTGATTTCTTTAATCTCTAATGATTTACATCCATACCGGTCCAGAACTGAAAGGACAATCGCTGCGAGAAAACAGGAGAAACATAGTCCCACTCCTAAAGATGTAATTAACAGTGTTAGAATGTGGTAATCCAACGAAACGCAAAAAGGCCTCCGGAGTTTGCAAACATAAAAGACAAAACCATTTTGTATGACATCTTCAAATGCAATAATCACAATAAATTCAGTGTTTAATGGTATGAGGCTCATTTTCTTTCTATTTCACCTTTTATTGCACGACGCTCAATATCTTTAAGTGGAAATGAAACTTTACAGTAACATGATGCGTATTGTCTTTAAAATTGCATGATGCTTCTTTTCATTAACCGGATGCTCAATGAGTTGATGCTCATTATTATCAATATTCATGTTATGGATAACGGCACTATGCTCATTTTTCTTTAAATTCCATACGCTCGTTGTCAGTATTTTTCATGTATTATTATGTGACGCTCATTGTCATTAAATGTAATGTCTTTGGCATGATGCTCATTGTCTTGGATATTAATATATAGTAATGAATGGAATGACTGGCTTATTTACTAGAACCAACTTCTAACCGACCACTTATTTATATCCTGATGTTTGCAAAACTAAAAGTACTATCGAACATGACGCTGTGTTTCCATCTTTAAATAAAGTATTGTATAGGTAAAACAAGAAATCGGCGGAAAGCGGTGTCGCACCTGCGGGGGTTAAGTCACACGAGTTCTAATTGGTAGAGAAAACTATAGCGCCCATGCTAACGCAGGTGTGACAAAAGCAGGTGTGACAAAAATGACAATGTTAAACGTGTGAAAAAAGTGGCAAAAATTAATCTGGGAATTACGTGCAAACAATGTGCACATCTTCAGACCATGACGAAACACCTGTGAAGTTTCAAAATGATTGATCAAAAAGTGTAAGAGGAGAGGTGCTCACAAGACACCCACTATGCAGGGTATTATGGTATGTAAAAAATTGACTGAGTTAAATATGTATAAAAGTGGCAAAAATTAATCTGGGAATTACGTGCAAATGATATGTACATTTACAGACCATGGCCAAAACATCTGTGAAGTTTCAAAATGATTGGACTAAAAAGATGGGAGGAGTTGTGCTCACAAGACACCCACTACGCAAGGTATTATGTAAAAAGTTGACTAAGTTAAACATGTGAAAAAAGTAGTTAAAATTAATCTGGGAATTATGTGCAAACAATATGCACATCTACAAACCATGGCCAAAACATCTGTGAGGTTTCAAAATGATTAGCCGAAAAGTGTAGGAAGAGTTACGCTCAAAGACACCTACTGCGAATTGTTGACGAACGTACTTTTGTGTACAAAATTGACTAAGTTCAACATGTGAAAAAAGTAGTTAAAATTAATCTGGGAATTATGTGCAAACAATATGCACATTTACAGACCATGGCTAAAACATCTATGAAGTTTTAAAATGATTGGCCAAAAAGTATATGAGGAGTTGCGCTCACAAGACACTCATAATGGAAGGTATTGTGTAAAAAATTGACTAAGTTCAACATGTAAAAAAGTAATAAAAATTAATCTGGGAATTATGTGCAAACAATATGCACATTTACAGACCATGGAAAAAACATCTGTGAAGTTTCAAAATGATTGGCTAAAAAGTGTAGGAGGACTTGCGCTCACAAGACACCCACTGCGAATTGTTGACGAACGGACTTTTTGTAAAAAATTGACTAAGTTTAACATGTAAAAAAAGAGGCAAAAATTAATCTGGGAATTATGTGCAAACAATATGCACATTTACAGACCATGGCCAAAACATATGTGAAGTTTCAAAATGATTGGCTAAAAGGTGTAGGAGGAGTTGCGCTCACAAGTCACATACTGCGAATTGTTGACGGACGGACGGATTGACGGACGGACGGTTCCGTGCACGCCTATATCGCCCAGCTAACGCAGGTGCGACAATAAACCAGGTTACACGTAAATAAAAATCTTTAACTGTATACCATTAATAAGTGAAAGATAATGCTACCCCTATTTTTCGAAAATCGCAACATTTCAGCGGTTTGTCACGATTCGGACATAACAACATTTCGAAACCTTATGAGCATTTCTTATGATTTGTGCGAATATTTAGAAAAGGATAACTTGAACTTGAGAATGCATAATAAAGCATTATTTTAATACGGAATTCAAAATTTTAGTCAGAAATTCAAGATCTTCCCCACCACTGTCCTATTACTAGCGAAGTTCGAAAATGGGAGTACATGTCGATCCTCTGCCGCCAGGAAAAAGATAATAATGATTTTGATCTCAAATCTTAAAAAAGCTTACATGACTAATTGAGAGTACTGAATATAAAAAAATTATGTCCGGATACCATCTTCTACCGACAGTGTTCAAGACAAAGCAAGTGGTCGGTTAGAAGATGTGCTTAGTAAAAATTCATTTAAATTCAATGTTTTATGGAAGTCGTTTTTGTCCTTCATTTTCTTAATTTTCATGTTGAGTGGCCACTATCCTTCTCCTATTTTATGATCCATACCGGTGTTGCCATTTAAACCAAATAGTTTGGATTAATTTTCAACTCCATGCTAATTGAAATATCGTGCTGATCTGCAAGATCCGTGACCATTTATGTTTTTGATATAATGAAATGCATACAGTTTTATATTTTACGGAATTTTAGTCCATTACGATGCAATTTCCACGTTGAAACACAAGTTTTCATAAGCTGGCAAGTTGTTAAAACTTTATGGACTAATTTCGCTTTTTATACTAAGGTGACTCATAATCTAGAAAATACTTAGTATTTGAAGAAAATTGACAATGTTTGACATAATTACTTACCTAGCCATACTGCTGCTTCAATACCAAACTTCACAGATATGTATGATGTCAGTAAGAAATTCAACACGTATCCCAGTCGCACAGTACTAAGAACAATCCCGAATGCTAGGGCAAGTTTATCTTTGAACCATACTGCTAGGACACGATCTTGTACAACTGAATGTTGACAAAACATAAACACATGACTACATGCATTTAAATTTTCTTAGTCTTCATCATCTGATGATTAATGTAATAATTGTATATTTTTGTTGTTGTTGTTTTCTTTGTTTTGTTTTGGTTTGTCTTATGCACGGGCTTTCTACAACAGCAATACTATATGTATTTTTCTTAGTGCTTGATGTAGAGGGTTAGCTGTCATTAATGCTGTGAGAACTTGAGCTCAACACCGTGGTTTATCCCGTCCCGACATGACCATAGTTGTTTACCATGGACGTTAAACATAAAATCAACCAACCAACCAACCGTGGCTTATCAGTAATAGCAATAACATACGACTATGTTAAAAATACCATCTGATTTTAAATAATTAAATATATGCTTCTGATTTTTGGCTGTTTTACAGGAACAAAAGAAATTCAAATTTCTAATCTTCGAATACACCGTGAATATATGTAGTAGACATCTGTCAAAATCCAAAATTTCGATCTTAAAATTATACCTAGAATACATTCAATAGATCTGCAATACCAAACAGATTGGCTTAGAGCTGTATAAGTATTTGATAACACTAATGTTAGAACCAGTACAAATATAAATTCAAAACCCATAACAGAACAGACGGCTATCAGATATGGGCAAAACTTCAAACGCATTTACCAAAAACAGGGGACAAGAGAATATTACGCTAACTTGCTGTCATATATCAGCGTGATAAGCAAGTTAAAAACCATGTCATTGTGCCAAAAGTGCGCGCTTAAAACATCCTTTTGCATATTTTTACTATGGCTAAATTTTCGGTGCCTTGTCAGTAAATGCTCGTATCGGTACATGTAACTCGACAATCAGCTAAACCGGTAATAGGGTGAGACAAGTTATATATAGACGTTCAGCCCTAAATTAATGAATTAACACTGAGCTTTTTAAAGTTTGAACCTCCACCATAAACTAAGTTTAAATGATCTATCGAAATATCAAAATATTTTGAAGCAGTGGGTAAATAAACATGTTATCTAAAATCACGACGGATGGAGAGACATGTAGACGGACATGGGTAAAAATATAAACAACGGGAGGAGTGTTTAACCAAACATGCTATCTAAAAACGCGAAGAAAAGACAGAAAGACAGATGAAAATGACAGGCAAACTTCAGCCAATACAGGGACACAATAAGCTTATTTATACCTCTGCTAGAGCCAGTCGAAACACCAGCGAAGAGACGACCTGTCATCATCAACACAAACATGGAGCTACTACTTTTCACACTAGACGAGACAGATACAGCGAATAGACACGATCCTATAACTGCGACTGCTGTTGCAAGAAGTCCTGAGACTAGAACAGAAGAATTTACATTGCACCACTTTGACCGTACGGACAAACAGACTGAAGAAGAAATCTATAAAATCCCTCAAGGTCCACACGAGTATTATAGCCTTTGTTCTAACAGGTCTGTAGATTTGGATCAACTATAACCTGATTAATAAAGGTATTGTGATATTTTACCTATTTAACTGTATCTCTTTGATGGCTTTCTTAAAGCAGGTTTTTATACTAATCAATCTTTAAATCGACTGCCTTGTTCAAAATAAGAAATTACAATATGTTTTCAGAGGTCATGCCAGGGTCACTGATAAGGCTTGAGTAGCCGAAACTTCCAAGTGTGGCCCATGTTCCATCTTTCGAATTTGTTTTCTTCTCTTGAAGGAATTCTTTCAGACTTTAATTTGACTGGATGATTGTAAAACGGTTACAACATTTATAAACATTTACTTTCAAGACTAACTTCAAAATCTAACCGATTGCCCGCTATGCTATTAGCTGTATTTTTATTAGTTTATATTATCTGATTTGAAAAGTATCTTTTGAAGAAAAACAAAACAGCATTCCTGCGTTGCTACCACACACATGTATATACTATCTTCATGTGCAACTGCAAGTGTACAGAGTTTATTATTATTTTATTACTATTATAAAACAACCGTCTGTCGTACCATCGATAAATTTTATTCGCTCAAACTATCACAATATCCGATAACAAATATTTAGTAAAAGAAAGCAGCTAAAGAAAGAGCATATTAAAAATAGTGTGTAAGACTACTTGCTGTCGTCAAACTGCACAAAGTTGATAGATAAGTATGTGTACATAACATGCATACGGTTGAAATTTGTAATAGGCGTAAAATAATTTTTTCAACAAACATACCTCGGTTACCAAGTCTGTCATTTAGTACGCCCGCTGGAAATAAAGCGATAGCATTCCTGAAATCACAAATTACAGTGTGAAAATTGGCAGCTGCATACCTCAAATATCGAAAAAATAACTCGTTTGTAACTGAATCAAGACCTGTCTAATATTTAAAAAAAGGGGGTATTTGACAAACAAAGCAAAAGAACTTGGAACTGTCATTGTATCTATTTCTATTCCATCCCATAACCTTACTAGGTCGTTGGGGCACCACAGATGACTTCGAAACAATCCCTTTACACCTTGCCCTGTCTTCAGCTGCCCTAGTTGAGCTGGCAAAACCCATCCCTGTCCACTCTTAAATATTGTCTTCCCACCTCTTCTTCTGTCTGCCTCTTCTTCTTTTTCCTTTCACTGTGCCCTGTAGAATCATCTTTGCTAAACCAGAAGACCTTGTGACGTGGCCAAACCACCTTAGTTTCCGTTTCTTGACCAGCATCAGGAGTTCATCATATTCTCCAATGGCTGCTTGGATCTTTCTGCAAACCTCCTCATTATACAGGTTTATGCACCAACATCTGGGCATGACGACAATGAGGTAGAACACTTCTACCAACAACTCCAGGAAATCATACACCAAACACCCAAGAAGGACATTCTGGCTGTACAAAGGGATTGGAATGCTAAAGTTGGAAAGAATGCACAGGCAGACTGGGAAAACGTTTGTGTACCCTACTGCAATGTCGAGACAAAGAGAGAGGTCTCAGACTTCTAGAGTTTGCAACCTGTAACAGCCTAGTACAGGCAAACACCCTTGGCCCTCACAAACCATCAAGAAGATGGACATGGCACAGCCCAAATGGGAAACACCACAACCAGATTGATTACATCTTGGTAAGGAAGCGCTTCCGATCAGGAGTTAACATCCATAGGACAAGGAGTCTACCTGAAGCAGACATAGGAAGTGACTATTACCTGGTGATGATGACCTTCCGAGTTCGTCTGAAGAAGACTAGAAAGCCAACCCAGCCAAGACTAAAGTTTGATCTTGAGAAGCTAAGGGACCCAGATGTGGCATGCACTTTTCAAGCAACAACAGGTGGAAAATTTGCACCACTCATTGGTCTGAGGGATGATGACACGGACATAGATACCATGATTACCACCTACAATACAGTAGTGACTGATGCAGCCAGTGAGATACTTGGGACGGAACGTCGTAGGAAAAAGCCCTGGGTCACTAGAGATGTTCTCGACCTCTGTGATGAGAGGAAAAAATTGAAGAAGAAGAGGTATGAAGTAGGAGGAGCAGAAGCATACAGGGAAGCAAACAAGAGGATTCAGAAGGCATTGAAGAAAGCGAAGGAGGACTGGATAGCTAGTCAGTGCGAGGAGATCGAAACTTGCCTGAACAAAAACAACAGCAAGAAAGCATACCAGCCGGTGAAGGATCTAACTTAAAAAAACAAGGTAGATCCACAACTATCCAGGACAAGTCTGGCAATGCCTTACAGAGGACAGAATATTGCTCAGAACTATACAACCATGAGACTTACGGTGACAATGCGGTTCTGGACTGCAATCAGCACCCCAGAAGAAGATCAACAACCGATCCTTCGTGAGGAAGTTGAAATTGCAGTAGCAGCACTGAAGAAGGGGAAATCTGCCGCAGTTGATAATATACCAGCAGAACTTGGTCAAGCTGGCGGGGAGACCATGATTGATGTTTTAACAGATATCTCGAATAGTTGCTTCCTATTAAATAAAAGACAAAGTTTAAATTAGTTACACGCTAGAATTTCCGTTTCGGCGACCTTCTGCACTATAGCTTAGCCGCCTTTACCGGTCGACCAGGGTGCCCTTGCACGTTATATTTTGATGAAAAATGACGGTTTTTGTAATAACAGTAAATACTTTTTGGAAGATATGGTTCCTCGCGTTTCACCAAGCTAGATTTTTATGTAGATGTATATGAGCCGCGACACGACAAAACCAACAATGTGGTTGTGCGCCCAACGGAGACTCAGATCAGCCTGGGCATCCGCCCAGTCTGATCAGAGTCTTCGCTGTCCACATGGAGGTAGCTTAGAACCTTAGCTACCCTTTGAGCACGTAACGAAGAGTCTGGTCAAACTGAGCGGATGCCAAGGCTGATCTGAGTCTACGCTGTGCGCACAACCACTTTGTTGGTTTTCTCGTGTCGCGGCTCAGATGTATATCATATAGACGCACATTGTATGTTTGCGGAAAGCAGTGGCAAGTGTGCATGTGTGGGGCAGGGCAGAGGAAGAGAGAGAGAGTTTATGGCAGAAAAAAATGAAAGTGAGTTGGGTAGTTAAAGACTTTCAACTAATCGATAAGGAAGCCTGTATAAGCTAAAAAAACATACTTTATGGAGACTGGCATCTGTCATTTCAGCCGCAGAAAGTTAGCGCAAATTCAATTTGTCCAAGGGCTCTGAACATTCTACAAACGGATATCATAGTAATATCAACAATGGCGCAGCCGTCAGCTAATTTGATCGAAATGCGATTTTCGCCCTTCAAATAAAAGGCCGTTTATTGTGATCCACGGAATATGAATTGATAAACCTACATACTTACGCCCATGAAAAGATGGAATAAAGCTGGTTATATCTGTCTGGACCTAAACCAAAACACTCCATACAGCAGCTGTTGTTCTGTGTGTCAGCAATCATTTCACACTGTCCCTGCAATGAGACAACACTGTTCAGCTCTTGCGCCGACAACTACAATCGTTTGTAAATCCCATTGTTGTAGCCTTGCCAAACCTGGGAAACCGAAACAGTCATACAATTCTAATATGGGTTTCTTGAGTCATTTTGATGTTTAAATTATTCAAAATCCTTGTATTTCTTATGCTTCTGGTTCTAATATTAAAGTTCAATATCTGACTTGCATTTGTTTTGTGATTATATAATCCTTCATCATGAAACCACTATGGACGATTTAAAGACTAGAATCAGCAGTAACAATCATAAGACAACATATGTCGGACTAAGAACTGTTTCTGTGGACTCATTATATGCACTTACTCATATACTTACGATGATGAAAATGTGGAAATACTTTGAAATGTGATGTAGCTATCGCATAAATGTTACATTCTGGCCGAGCAAATGAATATACATGTATATGGTATATGTGGAGAGTTTAATTTCTTCAGAATTTGTTTCATGGTAGATTACCTGTTGTTCCTGTAACTGTGATTGTAAAGCACTTGGGAGATCTTGAACAAATGCGATTCCAAATACAAGCAGGCAGTCGAATACCAAAATCCAGTATCTTCCAGACCCTGTATGAGATACGCCGAAAAGGTCTACTTTCACAAAACATCTATTTATGATACGTAATAATATATACACAGTTCAAAAGCTGACCTACGGATATACAGCCTGCAATCTGAATCTGGTATAAATTTAGAGCACGCACAGTCGTTCCCAAGAAGTTTAATAATGTCAAAACTAGAGCAAGTGAGCAGAAGCTCACGTATACCCCCAACCAGTACCACCGCCTCATCAAAGCATACTTTAACACACACCTTCAATGCAAATGTGATACATGAGAAAAATTCAAAGATTAAGTCTGTGACCTTAACCTTAGGTCAGCAGCAGCATCCGAATGACGTAAACTAGTATGAAACAAGCCTAGCCATGTATCATTAGGCTCCATCGAAGTATAAAAGAACTATAAGCCAAACAAAACTACAACATATGGCTAAGTCCTAGTTATTGACCCCTGACCCCAACCATAAGTTAGGTAGTCCATATCGAAAACAATGATATAGAGATATCATGAACCAAACATGGAAGAAATCTTCAATGCTGTTGCAAAGATATGAGCAATCAGAAAGGTTTAACGCAAAACTCTGACATAATGAAAATGCCTAAGTCCTAATTATTGAACCCTAGCCCCACCTGGGGCCTGACCCAGGGGCTTAGCCACTTAACATCAGAGGTAATGCTACAGAGATATCATGAACCAAATATGAAAAGAATCTGATGTGTGGTTACAGAGATATGAGCAATCAAAAAAGTTTAACGCAAAACTTTGACGTAAAGTTGACGAACGGACGGACGGACGAACGAACGGGCGGACGAACAAACGGACGAACGGACGAACAGACGGCATGACAAAAACTATATACCCCTTGATATACTTCGTATGTCGAGGGCATAATAACTAAGAAGGTTGAAGAAAAAAGTTTTGATTCAAAAATTACCCAAACTGAAATGCAAGCACGAAAAATGATGTATTTGATTTGTACGAAATAAGATGTATTTGATTTCGAACAAAGTCTTTTTCCTATGTTAGCCAGAGACGTCACTGTTGTTATCGTTGTACTACAGCGTCTACTGTCTCAGTTTCTATCCAAGATTAATCAGCCGCGACACTAGAAAGTCAACAAAGTGGTTGTGCGCCAAGCGCAGACTCAGCTCAGCCTAAGCATCCGCCCAGTCTGATCAGGCTCTTCGCTAAACGCTTAAAGGGTATGCAAGGGACTAAGCTACCTTCATGGGGACAGCATAGACTCTGATCAGACTGGGCGGATGCCCAGGCTGATCTGAGTCCGCGTTGGACGTATGCCCATATTGTTGAATTTTGTTGCGTGTCTGCTGCACCTATCAGGCAACCAATTAGTCCCTTACAATCGACGTCGAGGTGTTTTTATGATTGGCTGGCACCTCGACACGTAATAAGGCCAACTAAAAATAAAAATAGAAAATGTCCGATATAACTGAGAAATGTAAATAGGGCCAATTACGTTCGGCATTGTAGAACTAGCAACCAATGGGAACCAGTAAAGCCAAAACCTCACAATTTCAGTAATTCTACTTACATTTTGCCTTCAAATCGACCTCGCTGATGTCCTTACAGGTCATGCTTCTGTCTTTTTGCCCTGAACTTAGGAATAAAATATGCTTATATGCTTCAAATCTTTATTATACACAAAACATTGTATAAATTGAACTCTCTTACACTAAGTTAACGAAGTATCATATGTATGTCGGTGTATCAAACAGCAACATTATCCGACCTACTCCGCCTCAGGTCTCAATTTAACTACAAAGGCATACTTACAGGCCAAGGGTTAACATTATACATGAGTATGACATCAAACAGTCTGGTCATGTTTATAAACAAAAAAGGATAATGTGTATACAATTAACATTGCAGAAGATGCATTTAATTTGGATCAGATCACGATCAAATTATCTTGCACTTTTATGCACAATTATATACGTATGATTTAAAATGTAATGCGTTCGAGGTGTTCGATCCGAGGCTGACGCAACGTAGAGGTCTTTATTGTCGGCCCGAGGCTTTAACAAATGTTAAGTAAAAAGGCCAAAGGCAAAATGTCCCCACGACATGTTGACATATCAGTAACGGGGTAACGTGGTTTTGAAATAATTCATAGTTTATGCACTTATCAATATTTTCCCCCGGAGGGGGGAGGGCGGGGATACCCAGGGGATTCGACAAGAAAAATATCCCGATACACGGGAATTGGACAACCGCTGCTTTTTCTTATGCGGGATTTTCGACGTGCGTGACTGCCCTATTGTCGGGGAATTAGACTGTACCTAAAAATAAAACAGGATCTGGAGCTACAAACCTACGGGTTTTTTTCATTATGTACTATTTAAAACTACTTAAAATCGGTATTTTGTCAGATGTGTACAGAACTCAAAAGCCTTTAAAACTAGGAGCCGAAAATTACTTTAGATGGGCACGCATCTCAACTGCCATTTTGCTATGATTTTGTACACGTCCGAGATTTTTTAATAGTAAGTAAGTCCTCTTTTCTTTGAATTGCAGAGGTAGGTACATAATGTCAATTTTTCCCCTACAACCATGTGTGCATCTGTTTTATTTACCAGCAATCTGCACGTGCGCATTTTGCGGGAATCTGCGCGAGCGTTGTTGCGCGCGCGAAAGGAGACAGACGGAGAAATATTTGTTACCATGGTTGATTATATTCAGAGAGAGAGGGAGAGGGTTATCATTTCTATCTATTATCAGACTATTCATTTATAACAATCATTGCTATTTCCTACAATGCACAAGAAGTTTTTAGACTTCCAGTATATTCTTTATCTTTTCGTAGCTTTTTCGTTTAGATTTCATTTTTGGAGTATTATATCGTTTGAAAATTAATACACTCATTTGACCTATTCCGGTGGATTCACCTATTCCGGTGTATCCTGTTTCTTTCTCTGTAACAAAACAAGCTAGAAGCGAAATGATGTTTAGGTAATTACTTTCAATATTGATTTGTCAAACCCACATAGAGTAAAGATCCTATTTTTCAATCAAAGATATGAAAACTGAGTTTAAAAGTGGCTGATAATGCATATTTAACAAGAAAAATGACAGATGTTTTCAGGCCAACTGTGAAAATATGGTCGGACAATATTTGTGTAAACAAATATGTCGTAAACCTATATGTCTGTCGATTGCCCATTTTATTAGCTCTCTAAACCGATTAATATCAAAATGAAATAAAGTCAGTTACTTAGGTTTATTGAAATTTTAATTTATTAGCTCATTTAGCCTATTCCGGCGGATAGTATATTTGGGTAATGTCTCTGAGTTCTGAAATCCATATTAGTGCTGCATTCTCGTCATGCAGTTTGAATATGTAAGTAAAACTCCATAAGGTTTTATTTTGAATTGTCATTTATCATAGAATCCTGGATAAACATGTCAAACATTGTACTTACGGACACTGAACCACCGAAATAGTTTTTCAGCGAAGCCGTGAGTATAGTCAGATGTTTTAAATAATCAATTAAGTCAAATAGACATTTGTTTGCATAAAATCGTCTTTCATCGAGCTAGTAATAATCCGACAGTTTACTTTTGGGGCGCCCCTCGGTGATTCTTTCGATGTATTGTAAAAAATATACAGATCCACCGGAATAGAAGAAGGTGCGTCGAAATAGGATAAAAGACAACGTCTGGTTGTCGTCAGATTTGCCTATCTTCCTCAAATAGTTTGTGAACCCAAACAAAGTGCCTTAAGCAAGAGGCTTTTATTTATTTACTGACATAAATAAATTCAAAAATGACAGTGTATTTAGACTGTAGCGCACGGTCGACTGAAACGTTCGTCGGAATAGGTCAAATGACTGTATCCCTTTCGAAACAGAGAAACTTCTCTGTTGAAATAAATATTATTCTGTTTTCAGCCAAAAAAAAAAATGTCTGTTTGACAGAAAAAAAAGGCACATGTGCCCCATACAGGCGGATTTTAGACAGTAGATCATAGCCACACCAGGGGATATTAGACAACGTTTTGGACTCCCAGACAAGGGAATTAGACGGACATTTTTCAAAATTGTCTAATTCCCCTGGGTAATCCCGCCACCCTCCCTCCGGGGGAAAACATTGATAGGTGCATTACAGTCAAGTTATGAGCAAATGTCTTCACAGAAATCATCTGATCATAGGATTAACCAGGCTTTCCGGTGCCCTGCTGCAAAACAATTAGGGAAAAAGTAGGTACAGAATTTAAAAAGAACGTAGTGAAACAGTAGTAATGATGTACTCAAAAAGATAGGAATAGTACAGGTTTTCCATAGTCGCATAACAAAATTTGACATAATGATTATTTCATAAAAAAAACAAATATAACATATTGCATGTTAAAAATCGAAATCCGTTTACAAAGAAACTCCAATACACTGAGTTTTAAAGTCAAGCTAATGAAACAGGCTAGAACATTTTGCGATATATCATTCCGAGGAAGCCTTTTCATAGCAATAAAAAGTAGGGATAGTCGGGCAATTTGAAAAAAAGGATCAAAACAAGAAAGTAGGAAAAAGTAGAGCCCGCTGGAAAGCCTGGATTACCTTAAATATAGTCGTTGAATTTGATTTTTTTAAGTTGAGTAAATTTCATAAAAAGGTGGACATTCGACTGAAAAGTTCCAATGTAAATTGAAAGTCGATGGACAAATCAAGGGCCATAACATTGGAAGAAATATATTGATCACGATGAAATGTGCTCAATGGTTGTAATCTACAAGTGTCCTTTCAAGAGCAAAATACACATTCAAAAGAAGGAACATGGGCCATACTTCAAGTTTCGGTTATTCAATCCTCATCAGTGACCCGGCTTGAAATGGTCTGGTGACGAAAGCCAGAGAAAACATACTGTGCTTTTTAAATTTTAATAAGGCAGTCGATTCAAAGACTGATAAGTATAAAAAAGGGTCCAAATGAATTACAAGAGCTTCGCAATCGGCGCATAATACGCCCGTTTCAGTGTCATGAAGGAGTTACAGAAGGAACATGAGTGTTCTTAGAAGGATGGACAGGCAAACAAACAGGGGAAAAAACTCAGTAATTAATGACTTTAATGTTATTAAAACATCTAACTCATCAAATACTATAAGTATACAAAAAATTAGCTTCCAGGGTAAAGCAGCCCAGAAGCTGAGAAATGCCAAAGTGAAACAAGGGATATAATTCATAAACTAAGTAAACTAGAGTACCATTCTTGGTCATACATTCCCTTGACAGTAAACACATCACCATAAAGTTTTGTTAAAATATTTCCAACGGTTAAGGAGTTATAAAGTAAAACAGAAATTGGTGGAAGGGCAGATAATTCAGAAAGTAGGTAAGCCAGAGTTGTCGTTCATGCTCATGATACATTGCCCCATTATTATACACATTCCTACAAAGTTTCATTAAAATATTTCAAAGGGTAAATGAGTTATGGAGTGAATGGGGGAATGGGGCTAGCATAAAAAAGACTATTAAAAGGGAGGCTACTCCAAAATTAAGTAAGGAGAAACAACCATTCTTATATGTGACACACCGGCTTATGATCATGTACATTTCTATAAAGTTTCATCAAGATATTCTAAACGGTTACTAAGTTATTGAATGCACAAGGTTAGTATATACAAAAACAGCCTAAAAATCTAATCAAAGGGATGCAACTCCATAATTAACAAAGGGAGAGCAACCATTGTTATACGCGACACATCTTCAGACCCTCATGCACATTGCTATGAAGTTTCATCAAGATATCCCAAAATGTTATCAGGTTATGGTGCGCACAAGACTAGTAGGGCAAAAAGACAAATCAAAGGGGCATAACTTGGAAACTAAGAAAGGGGGAGCAACTATTACCGAACGCGACACTTTCCTTCAGCCTAATATATATGCCTACATATTTTCATGAAGATATCTCAAAGGGTTACTGTGTGCACAAGAATGTTGACGGACAGAGGGACGGACGGACGGAGAGCGCCATGCCATAATACGTCCGGGTTTTTTCAAAACAGGTGTATAAAAAGTGTTTTCAAAACAGGCGTAGAATGAGTCTGAACCAATAAAAAATTTCTGATTTCTCAGAATATATCCTCTGATCTCTAAGGACACAGATGAATCATAATCTATACTATGGATGAGGTATGGGGAGACATTTTACGACCGCCACAGTGGACAACACCAGCTGCAGTAAAACCAAATTAGAATCTAAAGCTGTCCCTTCATATTCAAGAGCAAAGAACACATATGAAAGGAGGAACTCTGCTAGAAAGAATCCTACCGTTTTGGCAAATGACCACTCATTTTACTATTGTGGGATGTAGTCATTGGTAGTTATTGAGTACCAAAAGCTACATACCAAGTTTCAAGGCTCTGTAAAAGATTTTTTACTGTTTTAGCATAATGTATGGGTGTATTGTCCATGTTGGCCATGTGCCACAGACCATTTGGAGGCTCAATATGAAATTTGGGTATGTGCAACTGGCCCAGACGTTTCAGAGGAGGTCTTGAAGTTGTGGACTGACAACGGAGTATGCCAGATGATTCCTGACGACAACAGAGCTTGCCTATCCTATAAGCTCCCCTGGAACCCCTGCTCAGGTGAACTAAACCAGAGGAGATATGATCCTGTAGCTCACCATAGATGTTACTGTCAACAGACACAATTTGGCACTTCGCTCATCTGTTTCAAATTTTAAATCAGTAGTTTAAGAGGCATGCACATTTTAATATTAAAATCTCAGTGACCTCAAGCAAAGCTCAATAAACTGACCTTCTCCTTTGGTGACCTTATAACTATTATGTTTTTTCAATGCAACAATCCTTTCTGAAATTAGATTTCTTAGAATTTCTGCAGACTTAAGTCTGCAATATTTGGTGCTGTCATTTAATCGTTCTGTGGATCCATGATGTGACCGTTTTACGCCAACCAAACCATGGCATCAATGTATATGAAAATGTTAATGTCATAAATTAGCAACGTAGGCTGCAATGTCCACGCATGATGTTTTATTTTAAACTACAAAATTCTATTGCTCAGATAGGCAATGCAATAATTTCTAGGATTATATGAGCCGCGACACGAGAAAACCAACAAAGTGGTTGTGCGCCCAGACTCAGATCAGCCTGGGCATTCGCCCAGTTTGATCACTCTTTGCTATGCGTTTAAAGGATAGCTAAGGGTCAAAGCTACTTTCATGCGAACAGCGAAGACTCTGATCAGACTGGGCGGATCTGATCTAAGAGAAGCCCGGTTGCTCTGTGGTTAGTGCACTTGACTCTGAAGCCAGAGGTCGTAGGTTCGATCCTCACCCGAGGCGAAATCTTCGTATGTTCGAACGCATTTTTCTAGCATCATTTGCAGGGATGATGCTAACAAGTGTGCCGTCCTTCGGATCGGGATGTTACCTGGAGGCCCCCTGTGCAGGGAGAGTCCTCCCCTGTGCAGGTTAACGAACCCTACTATAGCTACATGGCTATTCGTAGGCTTTCATCCTGCAACACCGGAGTGTACAAAAGTACACTGTCTGTGTCCCCTTCTGGAATTAAGGCGTAAATGGAAGAAAGAAAGAAAGAAAGAAAGAGTCTGCGCTGGGCGCACAACACAACCACTTTGTTGGTTTTCTCGTGTCGCGGCTTATATGATGAAACAAATGTTGACTATCGGGTCATTAGACATTATGTGTCAACCAACGAATACCAATTCGAGATCCGTGATAGTGGAGGTTAAACTTGCTGTCCTCTGTTTGAAGCTCCATGTACATCTACATCTACATGGTACGTTGGCACAGTCATGCTTGACTATTATGCAACTCCATGTACACCTAACATGCTATGGTGGTTTGCTATGAGAATATTTTCTTGTTTCTATATTGTGATGTAATGAACTCTTTGAACATTAGGTGATACCAGCTTGACCTCAGGAATGATCTCATCTATAAAGGCCTGGGAACGTATTCATAAAATGACTTAAGTGGTTGCTATACTGTTGCTAAGGTTGAATTTCTATCAAGGAGATTCCCTTCAACTATGAAATTATGAAATTTGCTCTGGAGGAACAGTCTGAACAAGACTGTTCCTCTAGAGCAAATTTCATAGTTGTAGGGAATCTCCTCCATAGAAATTTAGCCTTAGCAACAGCATAGCAACGACTGATACGGCCCCAGAACTGTATTGCCACTGTGACCCAGTTCATTGGACACTATCACTATACTTTTATGTTTCAGATCTCCCTAGTTTTTGCTTTTGTTGTTAGTAACTACAGGATGAGGGATTACGTTACTTTGAGTCCAGTAAGCAAACTGAATCTCCTCAATGGTTTTGCATAGATTTTCCACGAAATCTATTTGAACTATGACTTCCCCAATGGTGAGATTTTCTTTGTGACTCAAGATTTCAGTATACTGTGTTCGATCTCGCAATATGACCTGGAAATTCTGCTAACTGTTCATCTTTGAATGGAAGAGACTTGTTTGAGATCTGTGATAGCTGAGGTCAAACTTGCTATTTATTCCCTGGTTGACATCACATCATGCCCAAAGCCTCAGTAGTCAATAATTGAATAATATTCAGCCCAAAGTGTAATTACAAACTCTGTAGACCAAGACAACAGTCCTGAAGGAGCAAAATGAAACAAATATTTTAAAGGCTATCACTTTTTATTTTTCATAATGTGCTTTAGGACATTTAAAGTACATTCAAATGTGGTATACAGGCATAGTCAAATAACAACATAAATAAGTTAATAAACATTATTGTATATTTTAAAGCCAAGCTGTCATGGACTTCAAAATATCTTTAATTTACAGAATTCTGCAGAAAGCCATGTCTTGCTTATCAGCACTATGTCACAAAACTGAGCTACCATATTTATTCAACTATAAAACCCCAAAATGTATAAATCTAGGTCCGAGGTTATAAAAATTGAGTATATGAGTATAATCTCAAACTCAAAATAAAGCACACTGATTGGCTGCTTCCGAGCAGATTCAAACTCAAAATAAAGCACATTAATTGGCTGCTTCCGAGCACAGCCAATCAGTGTGCTTTATTTTGGGTTTGAGAATGTACTCAAGTTTTATAACCTCCTGGCCCCGAGGTTATAAAACTTTTTTCGTGCTCAACTCAGCTGAGCATGAAATTTTCTCTGCTGATAAATATGAAAATGCCAACTCATGTTGGCATTTTCATATTCATAAGCAGAGAAAATTTCATACTCAGCTAAACAGAGCAAGAAAACAACTGTACTTATCAGTAATTTGCTATTTATTCGCAGGTAAAATTTCATGCTCAGCTGAGATGAGCATGAAAAATGTTTTATAACCTCGGGGCCAGGCCAGGATTACAAAATTCTGCTATATGATGTAATTTTCTGTCCATAACAATCCCAATAAAAGCATCGTAAACGACTGCGTAATACCCCGCCACTGCAAACCAATACCCCGTCTTCTATCTTTTATACATTTTTTTTTATCATGACATGAACCTCAAATTACCTAGATAATGTGTTGCAAGTTTCAGGAAAATCCTGTTAATCTTTGATTTTATACAGAATTTTTTCATAATTTTATACATGTATATAGCTCTGGGGCAGGGGCAGGTAACCTATGTGGACTTAATACTACTTGTAACTGAAAGCTTATGTTATTTTAATCATTTCTATGAAATTTCATCAACATATACCGAAAATCTGATTTCATATTGATTTTTTCATGATTTCATACATGTATACAGCATGTGTCAGGGGCAGATAACCACTGGGGGACAAAATTTTGATCAAGACATAAAGCTTATATCAATATGATAAATTGTTACAAGTTTCAGAAAAATCCCTTTCGACTCTAATTTTATACATTTTTTTTCATTATTTCATACATGTATATAGCCCTAGGGCAGGGGCAGATAATCCAGGTGGACAAAATTCTGCTTATAACTGAAAGTTTATGTTACTTCGATCATTTCTGTGAAATTTCATCAAGATATTTCAAAGTGTAAAAGAACTACAGACCAAAAACTGTTTTTAAGACCATGAAAAGGGCAATAACTCCATAAGAAGACATCGAAATTTGCCCATTAACAATCCCAACCAAGATCTTCCCAAGACCAATGCACATGCCATGTATGAATAAAATCCGTTAATAAATACTCAAGTTATCGAACGGAAACGAAGTGCTCACGGACGGACGGACTGACGACCAGACGGACGGACGTACATACGACGGACGGACAGACACACAGACAGCCAGCGGGAAAACATAATACCCCCCCACTAACGTGTGGCGGGGTATAAAAATTGAGTATATGAGTATAATCTCAAACTCAAAATAAAGCACACTGATTGGCTGCTTCCGAGCAGATTCAAACTCAAAATAAAGCACATTAATTGGCTGCTTCCGAGCACAGCCAATCAGTGTGCTTTATTTTGGGTTTGAGAATGTACTCAAGTTTTATAACCTCCTGGCCCCGAGGTTATAAAACTTTTTTCGTGCTCAACTCAGCTGAGCATGAAATTTTCTCTGCTGATAAATATGAAAATGCCAACTCATGTTGGCATTTTCATATTCATAAGCAGAGAAAATTTCATACTCAGCTAAACAGAGCAAGAAAACAACTGTACTTATCAGTAATTTGCTATTTATTCGCAGGTAAAATTTCATGCTCAGCTGAGATGAGCATGAAAAATGTTTTATAACCTCGGGGCCAGGCCAGGATTACAAAATTCTGCTATATGATGTAATTTTCTGTCCAAAACAATCCCAATAAAAGCATCGTAAACGACTGCGTAATACCCTGCCACTGCAAACTAATACCCCGTCTTCTATCTTTTATACATTTTTTTTTATCATGACATGAACCTCATATTACCTAGATAATGTGTTGCAAGTTTCAGGAAAATCCTGTTAATCTTTGATTTTATACAGAATTTTTTCATAATTTTATACATGTATATAGCTCTGGGGCAGGGGCAGGTAACCTATGTGGACTTAATACTACTTGTAACAGAAAGCTTATGTTATTTTAATCATTTCTATGAAATTTCATCAAGATATACCGAAAATCTGATTTCATATTGATTTTTTCATGATTTCATACATGTATACAGCATGTGTCAGGGGCAGATAACCACTGGGGGACAAAATTTTGATCAAGACATAAAGCTTATATCAATATGATAAAATGTTACAAGTTTCAGAAAAATCCCTTTCGACTCTAATTTTATACATTTTTTTTCATTATTTCATACATGTATATAGCCCTAGGGCAGGGGCAGATAATCCAGGTGGACAAAATTCTGCTTATAACTGAAAGTTTATGTTACTTCGATCATTTCTGTGAAATTTCATCAAAATATTTCAAAGTGTAAAAGAACTACAGACCAAAAACTGTTTTTAAGACCATGAAAAGGGCAATAACTCCATAAGAAGACATCGAAATTTGCCCATTAACAATCCCAACCAAGATCTTCCCAAGACCAATGCACATGCCATGTATGAATAAAATCCGTTAATATACTCAAGTTATCGAACGGAAACGAAGTGCTCACGGACGGACGGACGGACGACCAGACGGACGGACATACGTACGACGGACGGACAGACACACAGACAGCCAGCGGGAAAACATAATACCCCGCCACTAACGTGTGGCGGGGTATAAAAATCTGGATCCGTCTTATGCCCCTATTCCACACAGACCACGAATCCCAAGAATCGCCACGAATTGATAAATATTAGGATTCGTGGCGATTGTAAATTTTCTGGTCCAATATGTGATGCTCTACGATTCAGTTACGATACAAGTACGATAGGGTTACGAATATTCGTTGAATTCGGCTGGACTCGCACGAATATTGTCAAGTATTCAGTGAGAATTACAAGAATCTCTTTGGAAATACAGCACAAACCGGTTTAGAATTAGTTACGAATCAGTTAAGAATACGCTGAATGCAGTTACGAATCCGGTATGAATAAGAACGAATTTGTGACTATTCTTGAAAATCCGCGGAATTTTCTATCAAGATATGTATAAAAAGGCCCAAACTTGCTGTACGCACATATTAAGTATGAATCATCAGAGATCTATGGCCACAAAATGAAGTCTGTACCCACCAGGTACATGACGTCATAACGACGTCTTATTAAGGTCAATGCGACGTAGTGACGTCTCATCGACATCAGTACGACGTCATTTGCCTGCTGGGTAGATAAATGCTTGCGTCCAGAGTCTTCACTGTGCGCAAACGCATCAAAGTACACATTCACGAATCCCCGAATGAGTTGAGAACACGTACGAACGCCTCCATATCGATTTCGATTCAGTTACGATGCCTAAGAATGCACTAAGAATCTGTTACGAATTAACTACGAATTTTTGGAATCCTGAGTTCGTGGCCAAAATTTTGAACAGCTCAAAACTTTTGTCATGAATTCCCGATTGCTCAAGAATTGCAAGAACTGACTACGAATAAATTTGATTCAGTTAAGAACTTCACGAAGTGATTGCGATTCAGCTACGAACTCTAAAATTTATCAATTCGTGGCAAATCGTGGGATTCGTGGTCTGTGTGGAATAGGGGCATTACATAAGATGAATCTGTAAGATGATTTTTGGGACTGTTTTGGAAGGGTGAGTGCGTGACTGAACTTGGGTTTAATGTCCCACCAACAACTACATGTAGGTCATGCAGAGAAGGGACCTTGGTTTAAAGTATCGTCCGAAAGAAGCAGGAATCTTGCGACCCCTGGATTGGTAGTCCAGTGTGTTACCCTCTACACTACCCCCGCCCCTGTTTTGGAAGGGAAAACCCTCCTTTTTATGGTACACCAGAAAACTTGAAACGACACGGTAGCTGCAAGTCATATGGATAAATGACTTCAATTTTACGTCCTTTTCATCAGTATTTCAGTCAATACGGGTATATATTATTGGCTGGTATTATCAATGCAGTAATTGTGGCAGAAATGGTAAATTCAAAGTGCATTGTGCCCTGATTAAGGCAAAAACTGAATGAACTATTTCTTGAAGTTGGCAAACAATGCAAAATCAGGTCAGGCAGTTCATGATCAGGCAGCTCCTTTGGAGCATTTCGACCTATGTTTATACTGTGTGTTTGCAGATTACCAATCAGTCTGATCTGGGCCTACAATGTTTCCTCTGACTGGGGGCTCAAATATTTAGGTTAAAAATGGTAACATAAATAATTATAAGAAAAAAAGAAAAAAAATCATAAATCTGGTCATACTATAATATAGCTTTGGCACATCGTATAAATTGGTTTTTCATATTATAGTTTAGTTTGCCAATGGTAAGGGAGTGTCCAGTTGTTCAATACTAATGGTGTCATTATTTAACAATATGTTAAATTTTAAAATAATAAATAATAATAATAATAATAATATACTTTATTTCTAGAGGGTGACACATTTAGCAAAAACTAATCTTCCATGAGGCCCTGTATATAAACAAACAATATGTAAAAATGCTGCCATTTTTGCCAAAAAAATGTAAGAAGCTTTTGCACTGCTAAAGCTCTTCACATTTTGTCAGCAAAAAATATTAAGATACTTAATTTTGTGTGTACTAGAAGACTTAACAGTCCCAAACTAATGACTTTGTTAAAGGGAAATCACCCTATAAAAACTGCCATTGAAATTTTGTTGAAACTTCACAGTTGTAGAATATCATATGCTGAGTGAAAAAATGAAATAAAAAAAATGGGGTCACCGAACTACTTTTTGAGATAATGCAGCGCCATCTATGTGCCTGTTTGAAACATGACTATGTCTATTACGAGCTCTTGATCCGAGAAAATAGATGACCGATCGTTTCGAAATAAAGATTTATTAACTCCTCTTTCTTGTCTCTTTGTTTGACCATCAAAACTGCCATCGTCGTATGCCTCATAAAAATGTTATTTTCAGTTTTTAGTTTCCCGCCATTTCCCACTATTGGAAAAAAGTGGAATATCTTCAATATAGAAAGTTCCACAATTGAAATTTTTATATACTTTTGATATATACTGAACAAAAAAAGAAACGTTACATCTACTTTCAATGCACCTTTACTTTGAAGTGAATCGAGATTTTATCAATTTTAGTTTATGTCAAATTGATAAAAAGTATTCAAAGTTCGGAAAATGAATATCACGGCAAAAACTGCCAGATTAATGTCTCCAGATCAGTTTGAGTAAACTAGGGGTCAAATTTGGAAAGTGTAATTTTGCGATGCTTTTTGAAGACCCGTATTTCACTCAAGTTGTCAGCCAAAGTAAACAAATCATTTCTGAGACTTTTATCAGGCACTAGTTGTAATGGAAATGGTCCATTCGCCGCTTCTTAAGGATTTAACACTGAAGCACAAGGCTTGAAATATCGCTTTTCCGGACACTTGACTCTAACTTTCATGATATGCACTGAAACTTCCATAGACAATGTTAGGTGTTATACCGCGGTTAATTAACCGGTTTGGTCAATTTAAATCATCATGAACCATTGTCCAGAGAAGCCTGAATAAGATTCCCAAATTAAACTTGAAAATTTTATTGATACGTACTGGTTAATCAGGGTAAATGATTTGGTATACTTTTAAATGCAAGGGGGACAATTTCAAAGACACAAAATCTTTAACATCTTATTTCTTTGAACTGTTGGTTAAATGTCAGCGGGTTCATAGGGTTTCTTATTGCCAGTAACAAGGCAAATCCAAAAGTGTAAAAATTAAAGCGCTTGCGCATGCGCATTCAGCGATTCACATTGTCTATTGAATTTTCATTCAAAGTGGAATAACTCTGCAACAGCTGATATAAATCAAAAACAGATTAGATCAAAATGTTGTCTGTCGTCTGTTATGTGAGAGAATATTGCAGCAATATTTGGAAATATTGTTTTTTAGCTTAAATTTTACGAATAATCTCTGTAACGTTTCTTTTTTTGTTCAGTATAGTAAAGGAATGATCTACCCCGTGCAAATAAGCAAATAAAAAATATAGGTCATCGACCAAATATTCGAGTTATGGAAGGAAAACCACTTTTATTTCGTGCGGTTTTCATATAAGCGCGTTGACGTCAATGTTTTATGCGTTGACGTCGCTTTCTATTTGGCGCCATTAACGGCCATATGGATAACGCTCTTACCATTCGATGCTTGCTTATAGCAATGCAATATAATTCCATATTCAATTTCAGCAATGTTCTTATGTCTTGAACATATAGTCTATATGAAATTGTCGCCTTCAAAATTTTCTCGTATGCAGACAACACATTAAGGAGAGAAATTCCAACGACTGAAACTAGGCAGCATGTTCATTGTTATTTCTCATTTAGGTGCCAACATTCAACTTATTGGACCCGGCCACTGCCGACATGTATTTTCACAGAAACATCGGCAAAGCTTGGTCCGTGGTGCATGACTTCAATTTATCATTTAGTGCTGAGACCAATTTCCGAGGATGCGCATTTTGATAATTTTTCCCTGTTCGCATCGACAATCTATGAATCCTGTGGAAAGTCTAGGGCGATTAGTGAAAAATAAGAGTGTCGCCGCTTAGCCGTTGTAAAATTTGTATCTTACGAGAATAATCTGGCTGATCGTCTTATGCCACGTGCGTTAAATCTCAGAAGCAACTATTTAAAAAAGGGAAAAAACATAATTACCTTAACGACATGAGCTAACAATAAAAGCTTAGATCAGCCTGTGCATTTGCTCAGTCTGATCTCCGCTTTCAGTGTTTGCATGTCTTTCATGACTCAAGCCAAAGGTTCTTAGTCCTTATTTGTATTTATACCTGCATTAAGTAATTACGAGATTCAAAACTTACTTGCAGTTTTCACAGCCTGTCTTTACCTGACAAATAATTCCTAAAAAATTACACACTACCCCCCAAAAATTGGCACTCTCTTTTCTGTATAAAATTCTTCAGCCCCATTTCTGTCGTATTTTTTGTCCAGTATTGTATATTTACCATTTTTCTGTCACAAAAGAACTTATACGTTTGTTTCAACAAAGAGCCCACGTTTTCTTCGAAAGTGACGTAAACGTTTTAGCGTTACAGCAAACGACGTCATGATAACCATAGCAGGAAACAATGACGCTGCGTCAAAATGTATGCGCACGAACATTGAGGCGATTTCCCTTTAAGCTAAAAAAAAACTTAAATAACCAGGCCCTGGGTATTAACCCATTGCATTCTGGGTATTTTTTGTCTTCTGCTGAAATTGTCGTCTGTATCAAAAATCAAGAATATTTTGACAATATTTGTCTAACTAACTCTTGTAGAAATGATGTCCAGGCAGCAAACGGTTTAGATCTCAGATCAGGCCCCACATTTGTGGGGCCTGATCTGGATCAGATCAGGCCCCACATTTGTGGGGCCTGATCTGGATCCAAACTGTTTGCCCAGATACCCCTAAAGGGGTATCCCGAATGGAATGGGTTAAACCATTCTTAATGATAGATATCACACCAAAAGCAAGTCCACCAAATTGTTTACAACTGAATTGTTTCCACATTTCATTTTTCACAATTCTTGCATATTGCAACTCAACATTCATTTGCACCAACAGCTGCCATTTAAATTACTATTGCCCAGTTCAGATTTTTTTTTCCATCTCTGCACAGTTTCTCTGCACAAAAAAGCTGGCTTGCAGTATACATCATCGCTGAAACTTTTAATACAATTTTACAAGTTTGTATCTGAAGACTCTGTCTAAAGGTGTAGGGTTCATTTCCATGTTTTTCTGTCGATTTTATAAAGGATCCTGTTTGCTTCCCTGGATGATGTGGCCCTTTCAAAATGGGGTCTACTCTAACAAGAAAAATTAACACTGTTTAGTGGTATGCTATACTTTAATGGGTATACTTTCAGGGGAAGCAATTAAACCATTTCCATTTCTGCCACCATTTTAAATGGGGCCATTTTATTAAGGGACCAAGGAAGCAATGTGTTTTCCTGTAAGATTTGAGTCACATGACCCCTTTCAGAAGGGTTTCCTTGTCAAGCAAAGCAAACAGGAAGTCACAAAAGCTGTCTACCTTTACAAACATGGTGGATAAAATATGGTGCTGTACCCATGCACCATAAACGAAAGTTTTCTCATATGAGCCATGAAAGGACAAAACCAACATAGTGGCATGTGGGCCCAGCATAGACTCAGATCAGCCTGGGCATGTGCCACGTCTGATCAGAGTCTTTGCTGTGCCCTTAAAGAGTAGTAAGGGTCTAAGCTGGCTTCATGGGGTAAAGTATAGACTCTGATCAGACTGGGCAATGCACAGGCTGATCTAAGTCTTTGCTGGGCACACATGCCACTTTATTGGTATCCTCATATCATTTAAAACCATATTGTATTTGCACACACCTAATTTACATCACATGTATATGAATGCAGCTATTTTGTTTTCTGACCTCTCAGTATCTGAATATTTTACAGATTTCTAAGGCCAGTTTCATATGCACCTTGACCAAAAAGCAGCTAAACAAGTACATGTATGTACTTTGTATCATTGGCAAGCCATTCAAACAATGGAAATACACTGTCAAAATATGATAACTTGGAAAGGTTAAGAGTTGGAATTACTCTGTTTTTTTGTCTCTGACAGTCAAAAGAGAACATCACTTTATTTTAATATACATGTACAAGTACTGGACACTTACAGCCTAAACATGTTAACCCTTTCAGGACTAGAAACCTATTTTTGGTACATATGCAAATGGTGCAGACACAGTTCAGATGCAGCAGAATGCAGCATCTGACTAGGGTTTGCGCTGTTTGCTAACAAGAATTTCTCTGCACAATATTATAAAAATGATAAAATCCAGCAGAAACCCTTAAAACTAGAAATGGATGTATCCACATGATACGTATAGACAATTTCACTAGTCAAAAAAAGGGTAAACATACAGAATAAACTATCTTATAGTCTGGGATAACCAGACTTTATAATACTGAGATAATATGAAGAAACCAGCAAAGGAAACTTCAATATGAAGTGTACCTTACAGGTACACTTAAAAATTCAAGAAATGAAAATATTTGAATTTGCAGGCTTCTTTTTTCCTTCCTAAATAATCCCAAAAATCTAGATCTGTCTAGTAAGACAGATCTGGATATTTGGAATTGTTTTGGAAGGTAAAACTCCTAAAATATAGTAGAATTTCATGAGATTGATTAAGATATTTTGGGTCTTACTAGGGAGGAAAAATCCCCATTTCATAGCCAATAAATACAATAATCCCCTTTTATCTTCCAGGTGTGGCTCATTTGAGCTGTCACATACAAAGCCACTTTGTTAAAAGAATCCTTAGCTTGACAGTTTGAAAATTGTTAGTCAAGGATTCTTTAACTCTTCTAGCCCATTTAAAACATATAAAAGTCAAAAACCAAGTTTGAAAATTTCATCATTGGTGATATTTTCAGAAAGTGTCTCTAACTTCTAGCACATGGGCGATTCTGGAACAAAACATATTCAGTCGATATACGTATCAATAACTCTTCTCTATCAAGATTTATCTAAACATTACAAAAATGGTAATTCAGTCTGCCATGATGAAATATATTATGCAATAACAAGAATTCACAAGAGTGCTACGTTTCACCTGTCTGTGTATTTTCACAAATCAAAGCTAAACCAGAAAATTCAACAAAAGTTTAAGCCACTGACATCAAAGCGAACAATGCTGACAGTACTCCAGATAAGAGGGGATAACAGGGATAGGAATAGTGTACAGATTATATTCCCTATTTCTAAACAAAAACATAGCTTGTGACCCCTTATTAGAACCGTCTTGAGACGTTTCTAATGAGGGTCACAACACATGTTTTTGTGGAGAAATGAGAGAAATTATTCTAGAATTATCCTTGCTATCCCTTCTTATCTGGAGCTCTGGCTGAAAAAAGAATACCAATGCCTCGCTTTCCTCTAGTTACAGGTGAGACAAAAAGTATCTTAAAACTACCGTAACTTTTTAGCAATTGATTCACTTATAATCCAAGCACATGATTTGAACTAATAAATACTTCACTCATGAACAGTAGCTAAGACGTGACACAAGAAAACGGTTGCCCAGCACCCATTGATGTGCACTTATGTGCAGGCTGATCTGAGATCTCACCAGCACGAGTCTTAAGGTGATATTTCTCTTGCCACGGTTCTTTTCACTTAATCTATCCCATAGCTGCTTAAGCCAGAACAATAATAAATTTCAGAGTCGTCTTGGAATTATATCAGCAACCTGGAAATGCCCTGAAATACACAAAGAACCAACACTCTTAATTGCATAAATATCTGTGTCATTTGCTATTCATTAGCCAACATGTTTCAACAGACACAAAACCATGTATTAACAAGGCAATTCGTGCACTTTTAATAGCCCCCTTTGCAACTTTCAATATATATGTTGTGGGGACACTAAAATTATTCTGCCATGCATAGCTGATCCATTTATCATTACTAACATATACCCTGGCCCAGAAGGTGGACATCGATAAAAATATGCACTCACACATTGACTGTCAAACAGTGAAACAAGAGGCCCACGGGCCACAAAGCTCACCAGATCTCTAGCTAAAAACTGCTTTCAAAACTGCTGTCACATTTGTACAGGCTAATACAAAATACACTACTACAAAGTCTCAGTCTGACTGTCTGTTGAGTTGATAACAAAATATATAATTATTTTCCATATTTTGATTGCAGTTAATGCCATTTTTTTTTATTTTCCACATCGTAAGTCAATGCAACTCTAATTTGCCATAGCAACCACGCGAAAGAGCTAATTTTCATACAAGAAAAACACAAATTTTCACTTCCCCAGCCCAAGGATACTAAAGATAAAATCTGAGCCCAATTGGCCTAGTGGCTTCAGAAGAGATCATTTTTTTAAGGCATTTTTTCCTTCTTTTGCTTTATGGCTTCCATGGAAACCAATAATAAAAAGTGAAGTGGACCGAAAACATATAGCTGATAGAAGACTTCTCAAGGAATATTTCTATAAAAGTTTTGTCAACATATCTGCAATGGCCTGGCAGTAAATGCCATTTTTCAATTTTCCCCATTCAAGTCTATGGGAACTCTAAGTTGCCATAGCAACCAAACTAAAAAACAGATTTTCATAAAAAAACATAAACTTTCAATCCCCCACCCTAAGGATACTACAGATGAAATCTGGGCCTTATCGGCCCAGTGGTTTCAGAGGAGATAATTTTTAAGCATTTTTTTTCCTTTTTGATTGCATTTTGGTTTCCATGGCAACCAATAAAAGGGGCAGTGGGCCAAAAAACCTTCAGCTGATAGAAGACTTCTCAAGAAACATTTCTATAAAAGTTTTGTCAACATATCTGCAATGGCTTGGAAGAAAATGCCATTTTTCAATTTTCCCCATTCAAGTCTATGGGAACTCTAAGTTGCCATAGCAACCAAACTAAAGGGCAGATTTTCATAAAAAAAACACAAACTTTCAATCCCCCAGCCCAAGAATGCTACAGATGAAATTTGGGCCCAATCGGCCCAGTGGTTTCAGAGGAGATGTTGTTTAAAAGTGTTGACGGACGACGACATAAGACATAAGACAGACGACATACGACAGACGATGACGACGGACAACTGCCTATCCTATAAGCTCCCCCGGAGCCTTCGGCTCTGGTGAGCTAAAAATAGTGTCCTTTCCTTGTTCTTTTTTTTTTTTGCAGACTTAACAAACAATTCTGTAAATTTAAGCTAAAATAGCGTTCAAACTTTTCAATGCATTAACATTTGCCAGGACCCTCTGGAGATGTTCAAAACCTAGGGCTTCACCTTTCAACACCTTACTTGGTAAATGTTAATGCATGAAAAAACATGCTTGATCCCTATATGACAGGAACAGAAGTCTAAAAGAAATGTATAAACAATGTCTACCCTAAATATTCATTCAAAAGTACCTAAGTAGACAGCATAGACCATTTTAGATTGTGCCTATAAAACTACCTGACCAAAGTATACAACGATTCCGGACGACATAATTCTGATAGGATAAATGAATGTGTCAAAATCTGAAATTTTGAATATTCAGAGCAAAATTACTTTTATCACTGCCCATGCAAATTTTGACAAAAATATTTGGTATATTATGTTTGGGCAAAAAAGAGAAGTGGCGCCAAAAAAAAGTGTTATTATTATGAAACAGAACAGAGTTTATTTTACAGCTGTTATACAACTGAAGAACTATATAAGGTAGGCTGTTATCTATCATTGGAAATGTCTTAGGGACACTGTTCTAACAAGGGACCACCTCATATGTCTACTCATATGAATTTGAAGAAGAATTAGCAACAAGACCTGTCTGCATACAGGATAGCTCACCTGACAGCATCTTGCCCATCACATAAAATCTTTAATGCAAAACTAAAACATTTTAATAACTCTGAATTGCCAACGCCGACGCCAGGAGAAGTGCAATAGCTCTTCCTGTACATCTGAACAGGCAAGCTCAAAATCCCAGAATTTTCAACATTTATTACCCATAGCTCCAGCACATTGCCATTTTCTGGAAATATCTTTCTGATGACATATTTCAAAATAACTGTTACCATGTGCTTTATTCCCATTAAGCTTCAATCTAACTTACCTGTGGAAATCTGCTGTGGGGACTGCCATTTGGTGCCGGACAAGAAATGTTGCCAAAGCATCAGCTACCTGGAAACAAAGATCAAGAGTTAATGCCTAACATGCTTCATGACTAACAAACTTCCAAATCAGTAAAATCTAAAAGTCTAGAGCCTCTTTCAAGGGCAACAACTCTGCTATTTTCATTTTTTTCTCCCTTTTCAATAGAAGTAAACTCTTACAGACCAAATTTGCATCCCTAGGATCAGATTCTTTCATTTATTAGAAGACTCCTTCTGGAAATGCTCATTCTGAAAAGAAAACAGGAAGTAACCAAAGTTGGTTCCTTTGGTAAGAATGGGGTAACTAGAACTGTCGGAGAATCCGACTATACCCCCGCTTAACTGCTTAAATCAAATGGTGCTATTTTCGTTACAAAATGCATAGAGAGAGAACTCATTGTCACCATGTATACCAAATATCAATATTCAACATAAATCCCTTTCTATGTAATATGGAATAAAATGATTTCACATTGACAGAAAGAAAAAATAATAAATACATGCAAGACATAAGTATTTATCAGTCTGTGTACCAAAATTAATAGGCGAGGTCTGCTGACAACCGGTTGTCACCAGACTTTTTGGACCAAAATCGTCTGCTGACAACCGGTTGTCACCAGACTTTTAGGACCAAAAACGTCTGCTGACAACCAGTCATATATTTTCTAATTAAATGGTTTTAAAAAGGGTCTAATTTCACTAAATTTGTATTAATATGTTATAAATATGTAATAAATATAACATACAGTTTCTCATAGTTGAGGCAAAAGACCATTTTTAGTTGCACTCTTGTCATTGTGCTACATATATATGTGGACTGTTTGCACTTTAATGTATGGAAACCAACAAAGTTAAATATCTACACCATTATAAGCCTATGGATAACATGTGACCCCCAGAGCAGGCCATCTGACTTCAGGGCCATAATTTGAACAAGCTTGGTAGAGGACCACTAGGTGATGCTACAAACCAAGTACAAGGCTCTGCATCAAGTGTTTTAGACAAAACGATTTTTTGTATTTTCCCTATAAAAGCCTGTGTAAAACTGACCCCCAGGGTGAGGCCATTTGACCCCAGGACCATTATTTGTTAAGGCTCTAGGCCTTGTGATTTTAGACAAGGAAACCCCATAATTTGTCTAGGCTCTAGGCCTTGTGGTTTTAGACAAAAAGATTTTCAAAAACTGTATTTTAGCTCATTTGACCTAGTTATGCCATGGACTAGAACCATTTGAATAACTTTCAGAGTCATATAAGGTTCATTGCTGCCAAGTCTGTTCACAATCCAACCAGCAGTTTAGGAGATAATGTCCTTTGAAGCAAATTGTTTACAACAGAAAAGTCACACCACATGGCATGATGGACAACAGACATTGACTGATCACAATAGCTCATCTTGAGTATATGGCTCAGGTGAGCTAAAAAGATTTTTGAATATTTTCTTATGTATTTCTATGGTTAAAACCTAGGACCTAATGGGGCAGGGCCATTTTTGACCCTGAGGCTACCATTTGAACAAACTTGGTAAAAGACCACAAGGCAATGCTACATACCAAATTTCAAGCATCTGAGCCCAGCGGTTCTGAAGAAGATTTCTGAATATTTTCCTGCGTATTTCTACGGTTCAAATCCAGGACCCCCCTGGGGTGGGCCATTTTGTGTCCTAGGGCCACCATTTGAACAAAGTTGGAAACGGCCACTAGGCAATGCTACATACCACATTTCAAGCATCTGATTCTAGCAGTTTTGGAGAAGAATATTTTTAAGTATATTTTATTTTGGAACCCAAAACCCCCTGCTGCAGGGCCATTTTGAACACTGGGTCCCCACTTGAACAAACTTGGTAAAGGTCCACTAGACATCACTTTATACCAAATATTAAGCATCTGAGCCCAGCAGTTTTGAAGCAGAAGATTTTCAATATCAAAGCTCTAGGCTAGGCCTAGCGGTTTCGAAGAAGTTGTCATTTAAAGCAAATTGTTGATGACAGACAAGGCAAGACGGATGTTGGGCATTGACTGATCACAATAGATCATCTTGAGTCTATGGCTCAGGTGAGCTAAAAACAAGAGGGCCAAGAGGCCCTGAATCGCTCACCTGACCAAAAATGTTAAAGGTCAAACAAGGGTCATCATTTAACAAACCTGATAGTTTGCAACCACTTCCAAATGGTTTTGAAGAAGATTTTTGAATATTTTTCTAGGTATTGCTATGGTTCAAACCCTGGACCCCCTGGGGCCGGGCCATTTTGGACCCTGTGGCCATCATTTGAATAATTTTGGTAAAGGACCAGTAGGCAATGCTACATACTAAATTTCAAGCATCTGAGCCAAGTGGTTCTGAAGAAGAAGATTTTTGAATATTTTTCTATGTATTTCTATGGTTCAAACCCAGGACCCCCTGGGGTGGGGCCATTTTAGACCCTGGGGTCATCATTTGAACAAACTTGGTAAAGACTACTAGGCAATGTTACATAAAAAATTTCAAGCATCTGAGCCTTGCGGTTCTGAAGTAGATGATTTTTTAATATTTTTCTATGTATTTTTATGGTTCTAACCTGGGACTCCCTGCCTCGGGGCCATTTTGGACCCTGGGGCCACCATTTGAACAAACTTGGTAGAGGGCCACTAGGCAATGTAACATACCAAATTTCAAGCATCTGAGGCTAGCAGTTCTGGTGAAGAAGATTTTTAAGTATTTTTTAGTTTCGAACCCAAGACCCCCTGCCCCAGGGCCATTTTGGACCCTGGGGTCACCATTTGAACAAATTTGGTAGAGGACCACTAGACAATGCTATATACCAAATTTCAAGCATCTGAGCCAAGCAGTTCTGGAGAAGAAGATTTTTAAGTATTTTTTAGTTCCGAAACCCAAGACCCTCTGCCCAAGGGCCAGTTTGAACCCTGGGGCCACCATTTAAATAAACTATGAAGAGGACCACTAGGCAATGCTTCATACCAAATTTCAAGCATCTGAGCCAAGCAGTTCTGGAGAAGAAGATTTTTAAGTATTTTTTAGTTTCAAACCCAAGAACCCCTGCCCCACGGCCATTTTGGACCCTGGGGCCACCATTTGAACAAACTTGGTAGAGGACCACTAGGCAATGTTCCATACCAAATTTCAAGCATCTGAGCCAAGCAGTTCTGGAGAAGAAGATTTTTAAGTATTTTTTTAGTTTCAAACCCAAGACCCCCTGCCCCAGGGTCATTTTGGACCCTGGGGCCACCATTTGAACAAACTTGATAGAGGACCACTAGGCAATGTTCCATACCAAATTTCAAGCATCTGAGCCAAGCAGTTCTGGAGAAGAAGATTTTTAAGTATTTTTTAGTTTCGAACCCAAGACCCCCTGCCCTAGGGCCATTTTGACCCTGGGGCCACCATTTGAACAAACTTGGTAGAGGACCACTAGACAATGCTTCATACCAAATTTCAAGCATCTGAGCCAAGCAGTTCTGGAGAAGAAGATTTTTAAGTATTTTTTAGTTTCAAACCCAAGAACCCCCGCCCCAAGGCCATTTTGGACCCTGGGGCCACCATTTGAACAAACTTGGTAGAGGACCACTAGACAATGCTTCATACCAAATTTCAAGCATCTGAGCCAAGCAGGTCTGGAGAAGAAGATTTTTAAGTATTTTTTAGTTTCAAACCCAAGACCCCCTGCCCCAGGGTCATTTTGGACCCTGGGGCCACCATTTGAACAAACTTGATAGAGGACCACTAGGCAATGTTCCATACCAAATTTCAAGCATCTGAGCCAAGCGGTTCTGGAGAAGAAGATTTTTAAGTATTTTTTAGTTTCAAACCCAAGACCCCCTGCCCCAGGGCCATTTTGGACCCTGGGGCCACCATTTGAACAAACTTGGTAGAGGACCACTAGGCAATGCTTCATACCAAATATCAAAGCCCTAGGCCCAGCGGTTTCAGAGAAGATGTCATTTAAGCAAATTGTTGACGACACACGACGGACGACGGACGACGGACGACGGACACTGGGTGATCACAATAGCTCACCCTGAGCCTATGGCTCAGGTGAGCTAACAAGCAAAAAACCTGAATTCTAATGTATCAATATTTTACTAACATCAAATACAGCAGCGATCTCTTCCAGCATGGACCACAGCTGATCAATTCTAGAACCCTGATATTATAGGGTAAGGATGCTGTGGTCTTGGATCTAATGGTGTAGATATTCAACTTGACTGTGCTCAATGACAAGAGCCATTAATGTTTCAGACAGACAAGTAAAGATCATATGAATAAAATATGATGCACCAAATTTGGTAAATGCATTAAGAAGCCTGATTCAGGACTAACTGCTGAACAAACACATTTGATTGAGGACAGTATACACCTTTGTTAGAGATCAAAGTTTGATTTTCACACTTTAATTCTAGGATTTAATTGTAATAAGAGAGAGACCATATAGGTATCATAATCAGGCACAAAGGGACAATGTTAGTTAGATAATATATCACAAACAACAACAGGCATTAAATAAGGACTTAATTTAAAGGCAACATTATTAGTTTCCATGTATCAAAATACAAACAGTCCTCATATATGTAACACAATGCCAAAAAGTGCAAGAATGTAAGTAAAAATAATAATTTGCCTTTACAATGAGAACATTTATGTTATATTTATAACGTATTAATATAAATTCAGTCAACGGAAACCCAATTAAAAACCATTTAATAGAAAATATATGGCCGGTTGTCAGCAGACGTTTTAGCTCAAAAAGTCTGGTGACAACCAGTTGTCAGCAGACGATTTTGGTCCAAAAAGTCTGGTGACAACCGGTTGTCAGCAGACACTTCCAAATTAATATGAACATTCAAACTTGAATGGTTGCTGTGAAATCTTTTACAAAAAAATGCATTATTCAAAGTCAGGAGAGAAAGAAAATTGGAAAAATATAGGGAAGAATAAGCAGGAGAAGGCTGGTTCTCAATCCCACGATACAACAAGTTATCATCAACCTGCATACAAAATATTCCTACTCTAACTTACAGAATCTGATGCATAGAAATCTTTTGCAAAAATTGCATTATTCAAAGTAAAGAGAGAAAGAAAATCTGACATATACATGGAAGAATATGCAGGAGAAGGCTGGTTCTCAATCCCATGATACAGGAAGTCATCATCAACCTGCATACCAAATATGTCTACTCTAGCTAGCACGGTTGTGGAGGAATCTATGACGAAAAATTTCGTCATTCAAAGTATGGAAAGAAAGAAAATCAAATAAATACAGGGAAGAATAAGTGGGAGAAAGCCGGTTTGCAATCCCACAATGCAATAACTTGTCATTAACCTGCATACCAAATATGACTACTCTAGCTTGCATTGTTGTGGAGAAATCTTTGACGAAAAATTTCATTATTCAAAGTATGGAAAGAAAGAAAATTGGACAAATACAGGGAAGAATAAGCAGGAGAAGCCTGGTTCTCAATCCCACGATACAACATGTCGTCATCAACCTGCATACCAAATATGACTACTCTAGCTTCCACGGTTGTCGAGAAATCTTTGACGAAAAATTTCATTATTCAAAGTATGGAAAGAAAGAAAATCGGACAAATACAGGGAAGAATAAGCAGGAGAAGGCTGGTTCTCAATCCCACGATACAACATGTCGTCATTGACCTGCATACCAAATATGACCAATCTAGCTTGTAAGGTTGTGGAGAAATCTTTGACGAAAAATTTCATCATTCAAAGTATGGAAAGAAAGAAAATCGGACAAATACAGGGAAGAATGAGCAGGAGAAGCCTGGTTCTCAATCCCACGATACAACATGTCGTCATCAACCTGCATACCCAATATGACTACTCTAGCTTCCACGGTTGTGAAGAAATCTTTGACGAAAAATTTCATTATTCAAAGTATGGAAAGAAAGAAAATCGGACAAATACAGGGAAGAATAAGCAGGAGAAGCCTGGTTCTCAATCCCACTATACAACATGTCGTCATTGACCTGCATACCAAATATGACCACTCTAGTTTGCACAGTTATGGAGAAATCTTTGACGAAAACTTTCATTATTCAAAGTATGGAAAGAAAGAAAATCGGACAAATACAGGGAAGAATGAGCAGGAGAAGCCTGGTTCTCAATCCCACGATACAACATGTCGTCATCAACTCGCATACCAAATATGACCACTCTAGCTTGCACGGTTGTGGAGAAATCTTTGACGAAAAATTTCATTATTCAAAGTATGGAAAGAAAGAAAATCGGACAAATACAGGGAAGAATAAGCAGGAGAAGGCTGGTTCTCAATCCCACGATACAACATGTTGTCATCAACCTGCATACCAAATATGACCACTCTAGCTTGCACGGTTGTGGAGAAATCTTTGACGAAAAATTTCATTATTCAAAGTATGGAAAGAAAGAAAATCGGAGAAATACAGGGAAGAATAAGCAGGAGAAGCCTGGTTCTCAATCCCACGATACATCATGTTGTCATCAACCTGTATACCAAATATGACTACTCTAGCTTGCACGGTTGTGGAGAAATCTTTGACAAAAAAAGGGGACGGAAGGACGGACAGAAGAACGGACGGATGGACAGACGGACGGATGGAAGGAAGGACGGACGGACAGATGTAAACCAGTATACCCCCCACTTTTTCAAAGCGGGGGTATAAAAACATGGTGTATGGAACATGGTGTATCCATGCACCTTAAATTATCCTTTGAGAGGACACCCTAAATGAGTCAGTTATAAAAGACTGAGGTCTCATAAAATTTAAGGCAACTATGGCTACTACAGATTAAAATATTTTACAGTACACCTCCATAATTTGTAAAGTGTTAAATGAGCCGCGACACGACAAAACCAACAAAGTGGTTGTGCGCCCAGCACAGACTCAGATCAGCCTGGGCATCCGCCCAGACTGATCAGAGTCTTCACTGTCCGCACGGAGGTACCTTAGTCCCTTAGCTACCATTTAAGCGCATAGCGAAGAGTTTGATTGGACTAGGCAGATGCCAGGCTGATCTGAGTCTGTGCTGGGTGCACGACCACATTGTTGGTTTTCTCGTGTCGCGGTTCAAATGCTTGAAGAGCATAAAAACTGAATTTGAAAACATCGTAAATGCAGCTGAAGCAGCTCATAGTAAACTACTTCATCTAGATCAACACTGTTTGCTCTCTGTTCTTTGAATTCTTAATGTGATACAGTTTGGACTAAATATTTTATTTATTAATTTTTAGATGTAAATTCTTTGCTGCTTTTTTGGTGCTTGATAGGTTGAAAGCAGTTGAAGAACAAAATATCTTATCATTAAAGGGTTACAGTAACCACTCACAACCCTGCAACAACTATCAGAGATGATACAGTATTATGTGTGAATATTTACATTCTTGGTGTATTTACTGAAAAGCCCTATAGTAAACCATTGGAACGTAATGTAGTTTACATTCCAATAATTACATTGAGACTTGCGACGTCAATGACGTAAAAATAAACAATGGCTCTTTACAACCTGATTGGACGTCAGCAATGTCATGACGTCATGCATGCCGTTCTGCTGTTAGCAGAAGAAACTGTGTGTACATGTTTTAATGCTTCAATTTTAGCGCTTATACAAGATTTTTCATGAAAGACTTGATTGAAACGAATGTAAATATAAGCAATGAACTTAATATTTCTGATGTTTATCGAAGTGTAAACTACATTGGGTCACTAGCAAAGTTTACATGAACCCCTCGGGGTTCATGTAAACTTTGCTAGTGATCCAATGTAGTTTCATGTAAACTTTGCTAGTGACCCAATGTAGTTTGTAAACTTTGCTAGTGATCCAATGTAGTTTCATGTAAACTTTGCTAGTGACCCAATGTAGTTTACACTTCGATAAACCTCATATAAATGAAATTCATTCCTTAAATAATAAAATTGCAAAATGCCTGAAACACCCACCTGATCAGGGACATCTTCATGCACAGCATGACCACTCTTAGGTAACACCTGCATCTGGAATTTTCCTGCAATATATGCATGACATTTCAACAAGGGTATTAGGGTGCAGACTGCCCTTTTCAGGCAAACCAGTAATAAACTTGGTTACTTGTAGCATAGAACAGATCAAATGATAATTTATCCAGCCACTAACTTGCTCCACTAAATGCAAACCTGCCTACTTTATGATACTACATATGCAACCATTAAATTCAGAGCTCTAGATAAGAGGGAGTAGTATTTGGTGATAATTAGGGATAATTTTTGTTAATTCTGCATAAAAACATATGTTGTGACCCCTCATCTGAACCGTCTCATCGAGAGGGTTCAGATGAGGGGTCACAACATATGGTTTCGATGAAAAATAAGAAAAATTATCCTTAATTATCATCTGATACTCCCACTTAACTAGAGCTCTGTAAATTCTAAGTATATTGTAAATGTAGTATGTACCCTGAGAGAAAAGTTCGCTCTTTTACAATTTTAGACACATTCACATGTATTTGTTAAAGTTCACAAATTAATTTGGTTCTATATTTCCGTTGTGAAATTATCTTGTTTGGTGGTATTAAAGCTCATGCATTTATGTTGACCACAAAAATCACAAACATTAGTACACAGGGAACATTTGTATAATTACAGTATTTTAGTTCTCTAGAGCTAATAGGCTCTTTAAAGCTCTCTCTTATGACATTCTTCAACTCTCCAAAATACAGGAATTTTAACGAACTTAGTAGCTACTACAATGTGTATGAAAATATACAACTGGCCAGTATAGGAAACAAGACCTGTCTGCATACAAGATAGCTCGCCTGACAGCACATTGCCCATCTCATAAAAACTTTTAAGTGTGATGCCCATGCCAACCCTGATGCCAGAGTGACAATAGCTCCATGTACTTTCGTACAGGTGAGCTAATGTAAGATACACTATCTAAACTAACACAGCCCATTTAAAAAAAATGGTGAATCTGAACTGAACAATCATTAAATACAAGAATATTCTTCATTTCTACGTTTTATTCTGTAATTCCACAGGGCCCTGTCCCCCCCTGTATGGCAATTATAAAAGAGGTGCCCACTCTACTAAAACCTAAGCCAAAAAACTTGAAAAAAAAAGTTTACAAAACCAACACTGCTGCAACTTGTGCTTCCACTGCAGTAAAGAAAATACCTATGAGTCTATGAGTATGTCTCATCTCTTCTTGTCACAGGTGTAACAATAGGGAGAGGACTAGCTGATGTTGGTATAACTTGTGTCCAATCCCTTTGTCTATATTGTACAATAAAATATGTTAAATCTAATCTAATCTAATCTAACAATAACCCAGGGCTGTGGAAATACTATGCCCAACTTGTCCTACTTGTAACAAGTAAGAAATTTCAGTTTACTAGCCCTGGGACGATTACTAAAAGTGTCCTCAGTGGAAGTGCAAGTATTTCAGGATAATTCTGAGATATTTCATATTTTATCATGAAAACATATGTTGAGGGTTCCTGTTAGAATTGCCTCATTGAGGCAATTCTAACAGGTGCCCACAACATATGTTTTAAGTCTAAACTTTGTGATAGTTATCTAAAAACTGTTATCAAGTTCAACTCTTCCTCTATCAATTATCTATTATTTTTTCCTCATTTCATGTGTACCTTTTTTCTGGGCAAGTAAATATTTATTAGGACAAGTTAATTTTGTCTATTTACTTCTCCATGGACAAGTAGAAAAGTTTGGTATTTCCACAGCCCTGAATAACCATTATAATCATTATTAGACATATTACCCTGCATCTGTCCTATAGTGAGATCTTTGTCCAATCTGTCAACACCTGAAATTAACAAAATAAAATGCACAGCTCTACCAGTTGGAACGCAAACCCTCGAAAAGCGGTGATTGTATTTACAACGGTGGATCCTTCCACATAAAAAATAGGCCCTAAAAATGGCGAACATGGTTCTTGACGAAATTTCCCATTATTCTCAAATGTATTTCGATGTATTGGCTGTATTAAAATGATTCAACACAGAAAATTGCTTTGTTAACTAGTATTAAGCAGGCTTTCTCAACAAAATTGACGGCCAAAATTGCTCGAAATGCTAAAATATTCATCGTCAAAGTTCAATACACTATCTTGGTTCTACCGAAAACTTGCATCAACATAAAACATAATTTAGTAAGAGCCGGGACTTTCTCCAATGCGCACACCCATGCCATCGAAAACTTTATTATTTCTTCTTTGTGCATGTGAAATTTCAAGCAATATCGTTTTGGAACATTTTTAAATTGCAAAATGAAAGATGGCATCAATGGTTTTAACGCTCAAGAAACGGTCTTGCACGTGATATGAGCACCAGCAATACTTGCCGGACAGCCACAATTTAGACAGAAAATTAAGGTCGACAGCTTGTCAAACATGAGCTCAAACTGCTAAAAACTTGAAGAGGGGAAAAAGTACGAAGTTTAGTGAGCTAAAATAGACTACAAACTGGTAGAACATACCTCAACGGGGGCTAACCCGACTGCTGGCCTGATTGGCATTGTACAAAGGCCTAGGGTCGATAAGGGGTGTTTTTGGCCCCATGTTCAAAATAAGTTTTACGCTGTAAAGTTATTGTATAGTCATTTGGGATTACTATTACGGGCATTGTTTTGTTATCTAAGGCATGTTGCCATGGCAACGAGTTTTACAAGAGCATAGGCTATTTCCTTCATTTTTATACGGTTGTCTACCGTTGTGATTACATGAAACCCTCTTTTGATTTGCTTGAAGTGATTTCAGTTGCATATCACTGTATTATGGTTAATCGACATTATAAAGTGGCGAACGGTAATTATCGCTCCTTAGTAACACGTGGACATCCTTAGCAACGATCTGAAAAGTTGGTTTAGTTGTTTTTTTCCCTTTTCTATCCTTTTACCCTTATGTTTGTTTAGATTTGGAAAATAAAAACAAATAACTGCAAATATAATACCGTCACGATTCAGCTGACTCAAACAAATCCTTATTTTATTTCAAAATTTTGCCCTTTTTATACGTTGTTTGTGAATAAAAATCTCTGTGACGTCATGTAGGCGAACAAGGTTGATTTCTGACGTCATCGACGCCAAAGGAAGAAAGACAATGCGTAAGGATGTTCTCATAGAAGCTTAGCTTTGCACGAATCTCGGATCGAGCTTGTCTGACCAAATCTGTCACACAACCGCCCATATCACAGAGAGAAAATTACACTAGCTGGTTCATACTAGTTTGCGAACAATCTATTAAAGCTATTATTCAAATGACTATTTTGAATCATTTTTATTGCTTTTACTTTCACTTTTTAAATGAAACATCAACTATTCATTCTGTATTTAGCATCCTTAAAGAAACAAATACGACATTCATCAGTTGCCCTCAGTATATAAGGCTAGCGCACGTTAAAGTCAAATAAAAACTGCAAAACTAATCATAAAACGATCCACCACGAATGGTGTAAATCCCGTGAAAATATATCATCATAAACGACGAAAAGCATGCTAATTTTCTTTGCAAAGCCTGTATATTGGCTAATATACATACAATAAAAGACGCTTGTATGTGGTGTATATGTGTTTGAATGGGGTGGGGGGGTGGGGGAGGGGGGGCAGGAGGGCAAAATCTTTGAAACCTGGAAAATCTGTCCTCAAAAAACGATTTTGTTCTGGTTCTTGAATGGGGAGGGGGTGGGTGAGGGGAGGTGGTGTCAGAACGTTTGAAACCTGACAAATATGTCCTCAAAAAACGATTTTCGTCTGGTTTTCCATCGAATACCAACATATAAACAAAAGCGAAACAAGGAGCGGGATCCTCGTCCTGTACATTGTATTTATACTATATACTAAAGTTTATAATAATTGGGCATGAGTTTTCCAACAGAAAATATTCAGGTAATTTTTTAACACTTTTTATCAGGCAATAGTTTTTATTTTGTGTTAAAGCTTCATTCATAATGACGAAGGGGTGGTTGGGTGGTGCAGTGGTGCTGGGTATAACTTCCAGTGCCCGGGCGTCCTACTCATTTGGATAATAGTAGGGCAAGGGCTTACTGTGCTTGCAGTAAGTGCGGGTGGTTTTTTTGACATATTTCATTCTTCTTTCTCCCTCTCTTTGGGAGACGGTATAGACTGAAATACAGTTTCAAAGGGCCGTTAAACCCAAAACAGCCAACCAACCTTAATGACGGAAGGGTAATGTAAGCTGGAAGAAATAGAAAAGAATACTAGCGAACTTACACTTTAATGTCAAGCCCGGGAGGGGTTAACAAAATCATTTAAAAAATCCTGATTAAAGATAAGAATAATATTAATAGTGCCATCATAATACAACATTAGCGTTGCAATGACAACCAGTTCTGAAGAAGACATGCGTTAAACTTCAGTTGGTGGTGGTTGGATACGTGAGGATGCCACGAAACGTTCGGTTTTGGGACATTCTACAGGTATTGGCTTAACGTTCCACTGCTCTATCAGTGGTATAAATGCATAAAATATTTTATCGCGAGGTATCGCTGGAAGATTCTCACCACGGATTAGTGATTACCACCGCCTTAATAATACTTGGCTCTAGAAAAAGAGGTTTTCTTACGATACTAGCGGAAGAATAAAGTTTGGGTACAGAATAATCATTTGAAACGATTAGCACTGAAGTTGCTGCAGTACGTATAAGCGAAAATGTGTTCATCTTTCTCTCTCTCTCTCTGGTCGATAGCTCATTGGGTTAAGCGCTAACTTGCTGATCTACCTGTCCCGGGTTCGACTAACGATGGAGGCTGGAAGCGGCAATCTTTTAAACTGTAAACGGTATTCCATTGAACACCACTGCCTTTCATTATCACGCTCCCATAGTCCTGGTATGACGGTGACTGAAATGCTGTTGAAAAGGACGTAAATTTGCAAACAAGTCATTCATTAATTCTCTCTCTCTCTCTCTCTCTCTCTCTCTCAACGTGTACAAAATACATGCACGGTTACGACAGAAAGATCAAATGTTTACATCATACACGAGAGGTAAGAAAACGGTTCATGTTGACAATTTGAAAAGCATCATAAGCCTCTCTCTGCTCATTCTTTTAAGTGAAATATGTATAGTCGATTTATTAAATGTGACAGTGTCTGGCATTTTGAGCCTTACGGAGCGAATATCGGAAATTATGTTTTTAACATTTTCATATTTATTAATGCTTCCAGAACAGATTTTGAGAAGCACAAAGAAATAGCGCTAAGGTTTACTGCAAAAGCAAACGAAATTCACACCCACCCGATTTTTTGTTTTCGTTTCCCTGATTGGATATTATTTACATACTAGCTGGAAAAACCTTTATAAGTCTGGTTCGCGACATCTCTTTTTCAAAGATCTATAATGCGAACATTCTTAAAGGAGTGTAGATGAAGAAAATTAAACATACCGATAGAAATGTTGAATCACGCTTTTCAGGAGACGCTTTGAAATTCATTAGTCAGTGCGCGGAAATACAATTAACTTTACGTGCAAATTTTATGACGTCACTTTCAAGTCACGTTTCGTGACGTCAACGTCGCACCTCCACAAGGCTCAAAATCTCAGGCACTGTCACAAATTATGGTGGAGCCCCGACGGAATAATACTTTTACCAGTGAGAAAATGTATGCAAAAGAAGTCAGATGATGATATTAACCCTCAGGTCTCGAGCAAGAAGAAAGAACATGAAAGCTAAAAATACACATTGAAAGGTTTATAACTGACAATATTGGTCAAAAAAGGCGATAAATTTCTCTTGGTTACCTTGGCAACAGCATAAAAGCAATAGAAGGGGATCCATGTTATTTGTTTCAATTAAGGAGCAAGAAGAAACAACATAAAACCTTGAGAAGTAGCCATACTCAAAGGTGTTTCATTGATTTTTGCTGACCAAGAAACGAGGATTTGTCCTTGGTTTCCATGACAACGACATTAGTGCAAGAGGAATACGCTTTGCTATTTGATTTTTCAATCCTCAGTTCTCCAACGACAAGAAACAAATTAAAATATTCAAAAAGGCCGTTTTTGAATGTTTTACATGTAAATTAAACTGATTGCCTAAACACCCATGGAATGATCATGGTTACCATGACAACGGCACAATTACTGTTACAATGGAAACGAACTTTATTATAGGAGTGACTCACATAAATCTAATTACATACTGTCTTACTTCATCGAACTCTCCGAGTTATGTCAAGTTCAAAACGTCTTTTGCCAGCCTTAGATACATTATCAAGGTTGCAAGGCGCACGTGGCTGGAGGACATATTTTATTTTTAAAAACCCCTCCACATGCAACAAACAACAAGAATTTTTTTGTCAAAGTTCCTTTTTGGTATCAAAATCGTTTGCTAAAGTATGAAGTTGTTTGTCGAATGTGGAGGCATTAGAATATTTGTCTGAATACATTAAAATTGGCTAAAAAGTGCAAAAAAGCGAAAATGTAGCATTTTTGGAGCGTTACCATGGCAACGTCATGAACAGAACTTAAAAATAGACATTTGATTTGAAAATAACGTACCATAACATATTCATATATAAGAATTTTAAGGCCAATATTCAAATTTTATTTTCTATGAAATTTTGAGGCCGAAATTGATGCTTATCGACCCTAGGCCTTTGACCTGCCACTCCAATTTATGACAATAATATCCTTTTCAAACTTTATCTATCTTTCAAACAGTCATCTGTTATCTGTCAAAAAATCTATTAGGTCAATTTGTTGTTACGTCATTGTTGAAAATGATGACGTATTCATATTACCTAGAACTATAGGCAGCCGGCATGCCATGTAAACGTATAATAGTTACGTCGAATATGAATACAAGAATACAAGATCTTTATTTCGGATTTTCGGCCCACATAGGAGCATACATAGAGGCATATAATATGTGAAACCAAATATATAATCAAGTAAAGAATTCCAAATGACAGATTACCTACTGGTTAAACAGAAAATAATACTAGATCTAACACACAGGCATACAGAGAGAGATAGAGAGAGAGAGGTATCTAGCAATTATCTAACTTTGGTAAAAATAAGCCCTTGATAGCAAGATGGTATGATTATGGTTATGTCATTCATCATCATAATAACCACTACCGTAGATACTGCAGTACATTGCAGAGGTACGTTATCGTTGTGTTTTGCACATATATTAAAGATATTACTGAATTCTTAATAAGAGCAATAAAGGTTAGGGGAAAAATTGCATGTAAATGTCCATGAAGCAACCCAATCGAAAAGACAATCTGGTGCATGCAGACTACAAAGTCAAATATGAATCATTAGAACCCGGTACGAAGTAAGAGGTTTTTTTTTCCTTTCTTGTCATTTTGTTTGTCTAGTTTTCGAAATAATTTATAATCTGATTTTATAATTTGCTCAACAATTACCAGTGGTATATACTTAAGTGAGAAAGAAACAAGAAACAAGCCAAGCGGGGATCCATAGAAGGATTTGGGCGGTCGCGGAGTGGGGAGGGGGGGGGGGGGGGCGGGAGTAGCACTTACTACATCATATTAAGACTTACGAATTTCTATTTAATCACAGATATATCTACAAATGAGACGAAGATGTGTTGTTATACATTGGTATAATACTAATTCAGTCTGGAATGACGTCTGTAGTGATGTTTTGGTACCAAACATCCAAACACGACTTGAACACTGAACAGTCGTTGCTCTTGCTCTCTCTCTCTCTCTCTCTCAATTCAATAGAAGAGTTTTGGCTACATTGTTGTTACACACACTGAGATTTATAACATTTGAATCTTCAAAGAGGACTCTTTTTTAATTTAAAAGAGGACTCTTGTCGCATGTGACAACAGCAAAAACGTGCTTAGTCTGACGACTAGCTGTTTATATAAGCGAACAGCAAAATCCTGATTGACTGGTTGGCTTGCAAGAATACCTTTCCATTCTGAAATAGTCTGGCGACTGTTGACAAAGTTCGACAATGAACCTGAAAAGGGTGTCGGGGTGCATGGGTGAGTGGGTGAGCGAGGGGGGATGTGTGGGGAAAATTGGAGGCTTGCTACGTACGTGCCATCCGACGTTTGGCGCGTGGCACAAAAAGCAGCCATAATACTGTACATATATACTTAAACTGTATATGAATCGCTAAACTTCGGCAAACTCCATACCTTGAATAATTGTTAAGACCTTTGACTGTGTACTTAAACAGTCTGCTTGAAAGTTGAAAACAGAAGAGGTGTGAGGCACTGTTAAAATACGCACGTACTTTGTATATTTATTCAACCAACAGCAAACTGAACATGAATATAAAAACTACCACCAAAAATCCAAACTAGAATGCACAAATGCAAGATGTTCATCTTATCACCCGTAAACTTTCTGACCTTTATAAAATAAAAAAAAGTGAAAACCTTCCCGCACTTCACCAGTGTTAGATGCGAATCTGGAGGCCGCTCAATTCCTATCACTGCCTAATGAATGTGTTTTAACTGTTATCTGATTCGATTCGGAAATCGACTGTCCAAGAGTTTACTTTCAGGACACAGAGTATGAAGAATAAACCCAGAGTTGAGCATAAAGTGTACCGGATTGCCCTTTACGTTTGCCTTCAGGAAGATTTGTGAATGCAAAAATATCAAATTTTCTGGTGACCTTTAAGATACCCTGGGACTGCTAGTCAAAGAAAGATAAGACCACACAATTTCAGTTAAAGTTCTAATTGGCATACAAATGAAGAATGAACCGAAAAGAAATTGAGAACGTACATGTATGTAAATGTGCGCGCTTAAGGAGACTGGGTACATTTCATGTGGAAGCATCTCGGCAATTTTGATTTATACCTACCTTTCCAAAGGGAATCAACTCTTTTAGAAAAGCATTTGCTCCTTTGGAGGCAAAGTGTTTTTTGAAGAATTTTCCGGGACAGGAAAGCTATGTGGAAGTCAATAAAGTTGTTCCCCTTTGTAGAAGTGGCAGCCGTTCCCCATTTGTAGAAATGGCAGCCGGAAATACATGGAGGCATACCCACCGTGCCACCATAAGATTTTAAATTCTAGCAAACCTGCAGGTCCAAAATCTGGCAAACATTTCCATTGTTTTGATTTTTTAATTCGCGTGTTTCCGGATATCCGTAAATTAATTATGGATTTAGGATATCGATAAGTAAGGAATAAACATGATAAGGGACGAGTCATTTAATACCAGGTGGGGGAGGGGGAGGGTGGGGGGTCGGAAATCAATAAGCCTCGGAGCAGGCGGGGGGAGGGGGGGTCATATATTTTATTAGGCATATTGTATGTGTATGTGTGTGGGGGGGGGGGGGAGGGGGGTCAGAATTATTCTATAAGCCTTCATTTTTACCCTAAAATTTTATTACCCCTCAAATTTCAGACTCATTCCTTTCAACTCAAAACTTTAAGACATTTGGTGGTGGTGGTGGGGGGGGGGGAGCTTCATATCTAAAACAGATCTTTTCATTGATTTGCTAGAAGAACAGTATGAAAGTGTCTATAAATTCAAGTGGATGATTTTGTAATTAATTTTAATGCCTGCATTTGTGATTATTCAGCTGTCCAGGTGCCTTTTCATCAGCAAAACTACTGTGGCTCCCCCAGACCCCGCCACCCAGAGGCCCAATTAATAGGCTATTATCAACAGTTATAATTATCAAGCATTCAACAACAGATTTCTGGATGGTCACGTGCAGAAGAAAGTGAAAGAAATACAGACAAAGTTTAAACAGACCATGTAGAATAAGAAAATGTTCTTTGTATTTCATACAGCTTTTGATTGATGTCAGTCTGACAGTCTGACATAAAATAGGTAAAATGTTGTGTGTGTGTGTGGGGGGGGGGGGGAGGAGGGTAGCTGGGATTGGGATTGGGGGATGGGGCGGGTCATGTCATAATTTTTTTTGTCGCCTATCTGGGGGAAGGGGGTGGGGGGGGGGGGAAATAATTCTGTTGAGACTGAGTGGGTCGGAAAAATTTTGGTGATTCATATGAAAATGTACCCGGCCCCCACCTGATAAATGACTCGTCCCTAAATAGTAAAACGGCATCCCATACAAAATTACGTCATAAGTTTATCAATAAGTGTCGTGTTTACAAATTGCTACAGTATCGAGGTAAGAGTTGACATTATTCTATCTCTCAATAAATGATGTATAAAATATATTTGCTTGACTGTTTTATTCTGTCTTGGTCGAAAATTAATCAGTGTTAGGTGGTAAGGTTTCTATGAACGGGCAGATTTGCGAGTTTGTTATTTTGGCAATGAACAATTCGTGCGATTTCACGTAGGCCTAAGGCTGGCATGATTTCGACGCCATTTTTTTTTTTGGTTTGTTTACAAACTGGGTAGGCATATATTATTTTGCAATTTTAAAATGTTCCAAAACCAAATTTTCTGAAATTTCACATGATAGTAGAGTATAGTTCAATGTTTTTCATGGCATAGGTCTGCGACCTGGAGAAAGTCGAATACGCTATAAATCGTAATTTTTTGTTCACATGTTTGACGTGGAAGTAAAGGGCACTGTTTCGTTAATAATTACACAGCCAGGAAAGAATGTCTTGGACTTAATTTAACGGAAATATTTACTAATGGAAGTCAGAGAGGTGCTCTTAAAATTTCAACCGGTGAGGCAATTTCATAAATCTGTATGGTTGCATGAAATTACTGAGGGGTTCGTCGATAGCCATTTTGATGGCGACAATTTCGAACAAAAATCTGTTGCTATGTGTTTGATTATATCCCTACTCCTTGGAGCTGCGTTCCAACTGTACATATGTTTGTTTTAATGACAGCTTTGTTGTGTGTTGGTAAAAACATTATGACATGGCCACACATAAAAACAGCTTCCCCAAATCTATTGAGTGGAGGAACAAATTCTTCCCTTTAAAGTCAACACCTCCAGTCAGCCAATAAAATCATCAAAACTGTTAATTCTGGTCCACTGATTGGTTGACTAAATTTTCACACCTTTACCTGTACAGGTAACTTTGCCATGTATTGGGAACCAGACCCCCTGGCAGAGAAGTTCTGTCTTCAAGAAAAGCCCCCAATAAGACTGGAGACAAATTCTTCATAGTAAGAATTATCTTCCCTGGAAATGTTCCCTTTCACCTTAAGCCATGTGAAAACTGAAACTGTCCAGATGTCCATAGCAGCATACACAAGTTAGGTCTGGCTAGGGCATGCACAGTTCACCTTGCAGGTTTCAAAATACAGTCAACTCTCGATATCCCGAAGCTGAACTTTAGCCCAAAACTACTGATATCTCAAAGTAAATTTTCTGGTACCAGAAAATTTACTTTGAGATATCAGTAGTTTGAGATAACAAGAGTTGAAATGTAAACAAAATAGGAAAATATTCTTTGATATAAGAAGATAATTTGAGATATCAGGAGCTGACTGTAGACACTGCGCATTTGCCCATGCTCTATCTCAGTTTACAAGTTTTCTTGTCTTTCTTTCATTTCTTTTTTTTTCCATTACATGTAATTAATTTATGCTTATATTTCCATATGCAGAGGCTAGTTTCTCTGTAACTACAGCTCTACAAAGGAAAATGCAACTCTATGAGCTGGCTATTTTCAAAATAAGGGACAGAACAAAATCTATGCTGCTTACCTGCTAATAATAACATCTTTGGCACATCACAGGATAAAAACTTTTCAGATAAACCTTGAAACCAACCTGTAAATATTACAATTGTTGTTAAGACATGAGCGGCTACACGACAAAATCAACAAAGTGGTTGTGCTCCCAGCGCAGACTCAGATCAGCCTGGGCATCCATCCACTCCAAACAGACTCTTCGCTAAGTGCTTAAAGGGTAGCTAAGGGTCTAAGCTACCTCCATGAAGACAGCAAAGACTCTGATCAGACTGGGCATATGCCCAGGCTGAGCTGAGTCTGCACTGGGCGCACAACCACTTTGATGGTTTTCTCGAGTTGCAGCTCATATATATTTCTCACGACTTGTCTGCATTCAGGACAGCCTGCCTGATGTGCTTTGCCCATCTCAAAAATTAATGCAAACTGAGACCCCAACATGCATACAAACCCTAAAGCTTATGCAGGTACCAGCAAAAATGCAATAGCTCTTCCTGTACTGTGGAACAGATGAGGTAAAAAAATAAATGATCTTTATGAAATATGCCTACTGCATTAATAGTAGTAATGTCATTGAGAATGTCCATGTCAACAATGTGCTTTTTTATTGAAATATTAGGGAGGTTAAGATTTAGAACTTGTAGGCGTAAGGCTACTGGTAGCTACACGTACACGTACAAGTTCTAATTATATGTATTAAAGATTAAGATAAATGTAACTTGTACGTGTACTTGTAACCAAAATAAATGCAGCGAATTATTTTAGATGGTCGAAGTAATTATAGAAAAACCTATCTGCATGGCCTTTCGTCCGTGTGTACGTTTGTGGGTTAACTATCTCCTCTGTATCAATTGTTTCGGTCGTTTTTTATCGAAACTTAACGTTCTAATTATTTTGGTGTCACAAAGAAAGCATACAGGCCCGCCGACCAATATCACACCCAGCGACCATCTTGTAAACACCACATTTGTTCTAATAATTGCACTACTAGTATCACTGATACAAAGTCCCATAGGTTTTACGGAAAAAAACCTGGCAACTGGCTGCCAGGCCTTTCGTCATAAAAGGTACAGGATATTACTTTAAGTTTTTGATATGGAACGCGACTGCATTATGTGAAAACCTTGCTCTAAATCCACATTTAATTTCTTTATAATCAATATACGACCAAACGCGGAAAACAGCTTTTTTACACAGTGCAGACAATTTCCATCTTAAAAAGTCATGGTACTATCCTGTACTTTTTACAGTAAAGGAACGCCTTTAATATTGCCAGTTCACTACCTGAGTATTCGCACTTCTCCACTGTCCCTGATTTTTGTTCGAAAGTTTTCATTAATTAAAACGAGCAACAGAATCCCCTGTGTTTTATGCTTTTTATCGTTTATTGGTAATATAGCTGAGAAAGAGCAAGAAATAGAAGCCCTAGTTGAAAATCTCGACAAAACTTGCACAAGGTACATATAAGATGGAGCTCAGTAATGAGAAGGCCAAACTGATGACAAACAGCGCAGATGGCATCCAGAGGGAGATCAAGGTAAAAGGGCAGAAGCTGGGTACCGTAACAAGCTTCAACTACCTTGGTGCAGTTGTCTCAGATGATGGCTCAAAACAGGAGGTCCTCTAAAGGATTGCACAAGCCACTTCAGCTCTTATCAAGCTGAAACCAATCTGGAGATATAACAGCATTTCTCTTTGGACAAAAGTGAAACTTATGCGCTCCCTTGTCATTTCCATATTTCTGTATACCTGTGAATCGTGGACCTTGACAGCAGAATTAGAGAAAAGAACGCAGGTCTTTGAGATGAGATCCTACCGAAGGTTACTGAAAATTACGTACAAGGACCATATAACCAAATAGGAGGTTCCCAGAAAGATCCAAGCAGCCATTGGAGAATATGATGAACTCCTGACGCTGGTCAAGAAACGGAAACTAAGGTGGTTTGGCCACATCTCAAGGTCTTCTGGTTTAGCAAAGACGATTCTACAGGGCACAGGGAAAGGAAAAAAGAAGAGGTAGCCATAAGAAGAGGTGGGAAGATAATATTAAAGAGTGGACAGGGATGGATTTTACCAGCTCAACTAGGGCAGCTGAAAACAGGACAAGGTGGAAAGGGATTGTTTCAAAGTCATCTGTGGTGCCCCACGACCTAGTAAGGTTATGGGATAGAATAGAAAAGGTAACGTAGCCCATACCCGTCCTTCTAACAGTCTGATTTCACCATTTTAATTGGGACATAAATAATCCCGACCAGCTTTCCCAACTCAAATGGACGGACGCACGGCGCCTTGTTACTGCGGCCATGGTTTCGTATCGCTGAGGTGCGTGGCGGGGGTGGGGGGAGGGGGCGTCGTTACGAGAATTGAAATACACACACTTCCCAACTCAATCCCATTTATGATGCTGACATGTGACCACATGATTTTTTTAACTGCTGACTGAGGGGTTGATGCTCTAGACTCATGATCACGAGGTCGCGGGTTCGATTCCTATAAAAATCACGTTTCTTTTCTGCATCTTGTTAATTTCAGCGTCGTCCATATCTCATATATTTCCTAATAAGCCCCACATGACTAAAATACTGTTGAAAGGGTCGTTTCATCAATGCATCTTTACAACTGCGGAGATCTCGACAACAAATACGGTCTATGCCTCGCATGTACCACCCTCACTGTAAACATTGGTGTATCTATTTACGCATCACTGATTTTCAAGTGAACGCTTTAAATCTTTTCCCAGATGTATGCTCTCTACTTTGATACCATAAAATAAAATGTACATTTACGAATTCAATCCGAAAAATGAATTCAAAGTACACGTTTATTAAGCTACGTGTAAAAGGCTTCCTAGAAGTAGACAACGTCTAGAATTTACTTCTAACTTGTAGTGAGTATGCAATTTTTGATGACGTATGCACACAAATCATCGCTAGACGTACACGTACACGTACAAGTTAAAAATCTTAACCTCCCTAATGTTAAGTCTGAAGGCATTAAAATCCCATTTTAAAGGGTCATATGATAAACAGAATCTTACGCTTGTGGTCATTTCATATGAACTTATGAAACTCGTTTCATAAATTTCATATGAAATGACCACTAGTGTAAGATCCTCTATGTTGCAGAAATTACACTGGCATCATTTGCAAGGACAGCACTAAAACAATGTCTGTTTTAAGCATCAGAATGTAAACTGTTCCATACAGAAACTTCACCCAGGCCCAGAGGTTATAAAACTTGAGTACATTCTCAAATTCAAAATAAGGAGATGACCACTATAAGCTTTTAGCTTACTGTCAGAACCTGATACTTTAAATTGTAAATTATTCATTGTGAATCGATTAATAAAATATTGTTTAAACCAAATTCAAAATAAAACACACTGATTGGCTGCTTCCAAGCACATGCTCAGAAGCAGCCAATCAGTGTGCTTTATTCTGAGTTTGAGAAAGTACTCAAGTTTTATAACCTAGGGGCCTGGTTACAGTATTTACGCTCTACATATCTAGGTTAAACATGATATTTTGTCATATGATTGAGCCTCATCATGCTTAGCTTAGAGTAAGTTTTAGGTTTACATAAAAATTTCTATCTATCCTATTAAAATTTGAGTTTGCATCTAGTGCCTACCTTTCCAATATGGTTCTGTTTTTCCAAGTTCTATTCTCCATGTATAGGTTGGTGATGGTGTCTGTCAAGAAAAACTTGACTATGTTTAAGATTGAATTTATACTATAAATATCATTTCTGTCACTGGTTGAAAAGAACATGAAAGAGTTTTTATATAATGCACTAGTACAGTGGACTCGACAGTATCGGATCATCGACAGTATCGGATCACTTATAAGTTATCACCCATTTTTCTCACAAATGAAGCAAATATTTTTTACCATTATATTACAGTCATCAAGGTAGACCAATGGCAAAGTGCAGGGTGAAAAATTCGGTAGAAATCTGCGGCTGTGAAACAAATCAGAGTTGTTGAAAAGCTTGGCCCCTCTTCAGCGGCGCTTGCATTTTGCCTGTTGCTCGTTAACCCCAAAATAGATTTCGGATATTTAAACTATTTTATCATTAGGCGATTGAATCCAATTTTGCTTTGTAATGTGTCCTAGCATCCCTAAAATTGCAGGCAGTCATTATTTTTGTGATATCCTAGTATTTGATGAAACTGCAGACTTGAAAAGTGGGGCACCGATGTGCTACAGTAACAGATCAGTATATAATTTGAACTGAAATACAGACCTCAGCTGGAAAACTGCATGTTGGATGTATGGTCTGATGCTGAAAACAAATCATAAATCAACTACCTGAGTGGCTGCTGTGTATTCTTTCAAAGGAGATCAGTAAGACAACATCCTTTTTGTAAAATACCCCATCCCACGCCCCACATGCTAGCATATGCTAATGAAGGTTATACGTAGCACAACTAAGCTTCTGCTACACATTCTGAAGAAACATTCGAGATCAGCTCGCATGTATGTTCTGAACACAATAATGACTGGCGATCATTGGATGGACATCTGTACACGGTTTAGACTCAGATTAATGCCGGAGAACTCGTTGAATGACCATATAGTGTTTATACACAGATTGCACTGAAATATCGTTATGGCGGAAAATCACCGTAAATTTGTTGATCCTGATCAGACACTACAGTTTTATCAGGGTCTACACTTTGCAAAGGCAGATTATAATCTTTATTGTTTAAGTAGTTCCGTGCTATTGGGCGCAGGGGGTTACTGAGTAAAGAATTTTGGCATGCTTGTACTTTTGTATACATTTAACTTTTATATAACAGACATAACCCTTGCTGGTGAAGGACTACATGAAAAATATCGCTGAAAGGCCGTAAAGGTTTTCTCTGAGAGTTTTATAGGTCCAACTGTTTATGTAGCAAATTATTGAAGCTAAGAAGGTTGGCAGAATGCCTCCGACAAACTCTCCTATAAAATAATATCATATGATCCGATACTGTCGCACTTGATTCGTTACTGTCGAAAGACCCCCCTGTAAGTCTCGATAGGTTATCTGCCCTTAAACGAACGAATTTCGTAAATATTTTGACATGGACAGATAGAAGGGATATTTTGCAATTGTTATGTGTCATAACATACATACTTTTAGCATTCACATACAACAAGACAGGAGTTTCATTGACCTTGATCCGATACTGTCGAGTCCATTGTATTTAATACAGTATTACTACAATTTGTGTTCCAAAGTACTTTTATCTGATGTAAAAGATTTTAATGATACATGTAAATAAAACTTTACCAATCTGAACAGACATACCACATTGTATAATTCATACAATTTAATCAGCAAATAGAGTTTTTACCATCCAAAGCAGCTCTAAATTTTGTAATGTTTGGGAATGGGGAAAAAAATATCTTTTAGCTGCATTACCACAACTAATTTATACATCTGGGATCATTTTGGGAAGAACCCCCATCTTGTAGCCCAATAAATATCGCTGTGAAGCCTTACCTCTGCAACTTTAAAACTTGAATCACTGGACTGTGATTGGCTGTCTGTAGTAGACTGTGTATCTGACTGTCTTTCAGAAGAAGGCTGGACTGTGTTAGAATTTGTAGACTGTGTCTCTGTTTCTGTTGATTGTACTGTGGGTATACCAGTCTGAATGGTAGGTGTAGCAGTCTGAGTTTCCTGTGAACCAGTCTGAATATCATTTGTTTCTGAATCTTCCTCCTCCATTATAGTGTCAGTAACACTGTGCCTGCTAGAAGAGACTGTAGGGACATGGTCAAACCCTAACTGATGATCCATTTCATGTGTCGCTGTTTCTGCTGTATCACATCTGTAACATTATTTTCCCATTACAATGGCATAATAAACAAAAAATGATCTTGCTATAGATTAGGTGAAGGTCAATGCAGGGCATTCATTTGAACAACTTTTGCAGGGCCTGAGTCCCCAATGCTACATACAAGGTTTCAATGTAATTGGCTTTTGAATTCTGGAGAAGATTTTTAAAGGAGTTTTACCAAATGTGGGTATGTCAGCCATTATGGTCATGTGACCAAACCCACCTGAACAAGCTTTCATTCCCAGACCCAGAAAGGCTGCACATGAAATATGCCTTCAATCAACCTAGGGGTGTCAGAGAAAATGTTCGAAAAAAAATGTTGATGGACTGAGGGTGGATGCCTGGCTATACTTTACAAGCCTAAAGGCTCAGGTGAGCTCTATAAACTACCTTATTACTTTGGGAGAAAGCAAGAACAGTTGGGTAGAAGTGGATGGGTAACATTTGGGAAATGAGGGATATTAAGTAGGAGGGGCGGGGTATTCCTACCTATCTGATCGGTGTCATTAGCAAATTAAAAAGTATTGGTTAAATGCAATAAATCACAAAGGTGTAGAACAATATACTTTGCTTATTAAAGCTCTGCACAAAGGAGTTTTTACAATAATGGGACAATTCTTTTGACATAACATGTGACTTCTCATCAGAACCTAACTTTCTTAAAAAAAAATACCCACTTCTCCAGTCTTTTGAATGAGACTTTAAACCAAGTTGATGTGTTGGTGGGATGTTTAACTTGAATTCACTAAGTCATTCTTAAGAATTCAAGCCTTAAGATACATGTACACTGACCTAAGCAAACAGTGGAGATCCAGATCAGACTGCTCCTAGGAGCAGTCTGATCAGGGTCTACACAGTTTGCTTTTAAAGCTGCATCTTTCAGATGCAGTACTGCAATGTGAAACCAAACTATTCAATTTTAGGTCTATTGCTTTAAGTGTCCAAAGTTTTAGATTTTTTACAGTCACTTACCTTTTAACCTGCCCTACCATTGAAACTCTTGCAGAATCAATGTTCCGCACCTGTCCACTTCTTACACTAGAAATAAGAAATTAACAGTCCTACTTAGTATGAGACATGATGTTTTTGATGATCTTAAAAGAGTTAGAAGCTATTTATATCCCTATTATAAAATGATAGCTTGCAAAGTACAAAAAAAAAATTTTTAATGAAATTCAACTGAATACCTTTCAAAAACATGGTACTCTTAATCTGCTTTATATATAATTTCATGCATATGATTGGGTGATTCTGATATATATGTGTATATTGGGGCCTGGGGTCAGAAGTTTTTTTTTGTGGGGGGAGGGGCGGGGGGTTAAGAAATGCTTCCCCTACCACACACTACCCCAATACTACCTACACCTGCAAAATTTCATGTTCAAATTTCCATAAATTCTTCTGAACCTATAGCAAACATAAAATCAACTTTTGGGTGTCTTTCATGGTCTTGGTATATAAAATGTTAATGGATACACCTTCAGAAGAAGCAACTCTATCACTTTCATTTTTGTCACCCTTCTCAATAGGGTTCAAACCTTAAAGGTATGAATTTGCTCCCCTAGGAGTAAAATTTTTAAGAACCCCGTCTGGGAGGGTTACTTCACCAAGGGACATAAAATGGAAGTCACAAAAGATGTTCCAATTTGTGAAAATAATGGAAATACATGCAAGTTTACCCAGACACCTTTATACCTTAATAATCCTATTTTCAACTTAATTTTACATACCCCATCACACTGTAACATTCACTTGCAGATTCACATTCGAAGTTCATTTGTACTATCATAAAATTCTTTATAAAACTCTTGGCAAACAAATGGAGACCCTGATTTCTGTTTAAATTTTCAGTAACTACGGTATACGTACCACCATTCTATGGCATGTTCCAGTGATCTGAAGACAGACGGTCTCCCACGTAGAAAACTCTGCATACTCGCTAATGCCTCCAGGGCTGTTCCTATGGAAAAAGAGATAAACAATGCTCCAAATAAGAAGGGGTAACAGGGATTCTTTTGGGATAATTTTGCTAATCATCCATAAAACATACGTTGTTATCCTCATTAGAAAAGTATTTGCAAGACAATTCTAATGAGGGGTAACAACATATGTTTTTGTTGAGAAATATGAGAACTTATCTCTGATTTATCCTTAAAACCCAAATTGATTTGGAGCTCTGCATGAAGCATATGCAACATTTTAGCACACCTTACATGGTCAGCAGTGGCGTTTTCTGTCTCAGTATGTGAAATACATCATTCATGAACTAATTTGTGGCACCTTACTGAAGAAGTAATGATTGTATAAATCTAAAATTTCATCTCTGATGGCAACTCTGACTGGTAATGTAGACAGGCTTAGCAATGCTCTAATAAGTACCCTTCCAAACAACATTTTAGCTAAAAATTCATGAATAGTTCTTATAGTCTGCACTATATACAATGCCTTATAGAAAATGGGAATATGTCCATGTTTTTCTGTCATTTTTTCAACAACTTTTGTGACTTCTTTCTTGCTTTCCTGGATGAAGAAACCCTTTCAAAAAGAGATTAAACAAATCAACTCCTAGAGAGCAAATTCTTTTTTTGAAAAGTTGACCCTATCTGAAGAGGCTAAAAAAATGGTAGGGTAACCTTCTCTAAGCATGTAACCATTGGCCTAAGCCTCTGGCATTGAAATACAGAATGGGAGCCGACACTCAGAAGAGTGTTTCTCAAAATTTTTATATGGCACAGTCATTAGCATAAGAAAGCTAAATTGAACAAAAGTTGAATATTTATGCTTGAAGACCAGTTATCTGAGCAAGATAAAAGAATAATGTCATATCTACTGACCTTCAACGACATCAATAACCACTAGTCCCGCTAGTGATGGAATGAGATTTCTTTGTGCTGTGTGGACAGCTATGGCACCTCCCATACTGTAAACAGAGAAAGTAGGTCAGTATTAAAGTCGCCATAGTCCTATCAGCGGTTAAATTGCCTAAACAGGGATCATGATGAAAAGCGATTTAACCGTCATGATTGGTGACAAAATGTGGGATGATGTGCTCGAATCGTATAAGATGACTGGAAAAAAAGCAAAGAGAACACAATTTCAAAAAATGTCAAACTGCTCAACAAAACTTAATTTCTGTTCATGCTTTCCCATCAAGCAGCAGTGCAGTATAAACAAATGCAAGGCAATGAATAGGGTTACAGGCTTGTACATTGTATTTTTACCATTTTATTTGAAATTTGGTCATTTTAATTGCCAACAAATTTGACGCAATTTTCAAACCTTTCTTATGCCTAACTCACTACTAGCTGAGTTGTTCATACAGTCAACAGCTTTGAGCAAGTTCAATATGATAGTAGTTTTGTCTCTGACATATTTCAAAGGGTGCCCAACATTTCATCGAAAGACAAAACATCCAACGTCACTTCATCGAAAAGTCACAACATCGAATACGACAAAACAAAGAAACGTCAAAATATCTAATGTGACATAACATCGAACGTCAAAAGATCAAAAATGTTGTGTAAACACTACGACAAAAAATATTGAAATTACAACATTTCAGGTGCGACAAAAGATCAAATTTACCGTTAATTTTTGTTACAGTCCGCAAGTTTACCGCTGTGTTTGTTATTGAAGTTATTGAAGGACAATATTTTGTGGCCATGTAGGATTTCAGGAGTATGTTTGGTATCAATGGGGTTCGCCAAAGTGAGTTTTTAGCTTTCTATATAACCAGAAATGAACGATTGGCTGTCATTGTTAGTGAGTTTGAAAACCGTATATCTGGAATATCTGTGAACCAGAACATTGATTATTTGTCTGCGGTGGCCTTTAACATATCCTAATTAATCAGTTCGGTCCCATGATGTGAAAATATAAAACAAGGAATAGAAGAATAGTGACAAACTGGGCGTGTTGTGAAGTTTATTGATCTGATTGCAACATAGTGAAATATTCATTGCAGCAAAATTTTAATACAATAAGTTATTTGATTTTTTTTTTTCAATACTTTGGATGTTACTTTCAATGTTTTTTTCAATATTTTTTCGACGTTATTTTTCGAGTAAATGTCCATTCGATATTTTGTCTTATTCGCTGTTTTGTCCTTTCGATATCCTGTCTTTTCGATCAACTGATGTTTCGAGGTTTTGTCTTTTGATGTTTTGTCATAGACCCATTTTAAATTGTGTTTGAACAATCTCTGATTGAAATCTCTACAATCATAGCAAGCCTAAAAACAGCAATTTCTAAGAAAAAATATAATTAAAGTAAAAATTAAGATGCCCCTTGTTTCGTACACAGACCTCTCCAAAAAGTAATGCAGAGGAGTCTTTTAGGGCTTAAGCACTGTGGGTTACCATTTATACAGTACGTACCTGTGACCTATAAGAATGACAGAGGGAGGATCATAACCATACAATTCTCTCACCACATCTCCAACATCACTGCAACAAATTAGAAATTATCATATGACTTGTGTCGTAAAGAGTGTTGTAATGCCACTATAGTCCCGAAACATTACAATGCCATCCGTGAATGCCATGTTTTTCTTTTTTTTGTTTTTTGGCTGAAGACATTTTTAGTTTTCTCCCAGTTAAGAAGAACAGAGTACACATTCAGGGGAAGCAACTTTGCTAGCTAATTCATTTTGCCTACTTTCTCCATTTTTGAATGTCTTCTTCGTCAAGAGACACAAACAGAAAGTCACAAAAATGTCTCCCTTCAAAATATATGGTGAAAAACATAACGCTGTACCCATAACATGTGAAGCAAAGAAAAGTTGTAAAATGGTGGAAAGATTCTCACACCCATTCATATGAAACTTATGAAACAGCCACTCATATGAGTCCCTGCATTTACTGACACTGAACAAATAGCTGCAGGATGCTAATGTTCAGGACTTTTGCAGTCAACATAAATGCAGGAGCTAGAACACCCGCAAACATGATATTTCCGATGGTAAATGGATAACAGGAAAACGTAACAAATCTACAAAACAAACAACTTGTGAATATGTCTGAAAATGTTATAAACTATGGAAGTTTGCCCCTTTCAACGTATTACAAGGAGAATTAATGAGACTGCTGCTAATAGAGATGATTCTTACTGCAATGAATATTTTTCCCATTGCAATGGAGCTTCTCCTAAAAAGAAGAATTTGCTCCCCTAAGAAGCAAACTCTTACTTTTAAGAATAGCCCCTTTATGGACAGATGTTGTCTATGCAAGAAAACAATGTTACAAATGTTATGTTTACAAATGGACAGAAAAACATAGCAGTGTATCCATTAACCTTACATCATACTGAATGTGCATACAATACTGATCCATTTCTTTACCTTGATAGTGTTTCAGCTGACAAATCTCTATCATCTGTAGTAACTGTGTCACCTGTAATAATACAATTTACAATCACAATGTAAAGCTTAGAACCCTAATTGGTTCATACTTTGACAATTATATGGCCCACAACATCATATCAGGTTTCATCATCAGTGACACGGTTTGAGACTTCCATTCTCCTGCTCACATGATAAGTAGCCCTTGCTGGTGGACGAGGTAATTTTTTATTGATCCTTCTAGTGTAAATCAATGAAATACATTGTCTCTGGTTATACAGGACAGGTGAACAGTTTGAATTTTCCAGCCCTGAGTGACTTGATTGGATGTCAGCTTTTATTACTACAAGTCAAGTATCTATTGCAACCAACGTCCTTCTAAAGGCGATGGTAATCTGTTACGGTCAACTGTCAGATAAAATATTCCTCCGAAATACTGATTTCTTTTGATCCAATTATAACGGTATTAAAACCGCTCAGTAAAGTCGCGGTAACTAGATTTGTGATGTCAGAGCCTCGCTGTACTCTGTCAACCTCCATTAAAAATGTGACCGCCGCGGAAGTCGTTGATAATGTAGCTGACAGGTACCGTTAAGATGAATTTTGTGACTAGGATCAACTGAGCTGACGTCTATGAAGAAACGACTTTGATTGTCTGTCTTTTTAATATTTTGAGATAACGGAACGTTTCTGAACCTTTTCCAACAACGACATGTTGCAGTAGTGGATTGACGCGTTGTATGATGTTGGCGCTGTTGCACAGTCTACGCAAAAACAGTTTATCTTTTAAAAAGTCTTCTGCGCCAAATTTTTGGCTATATATGAGAGGCAAACAACGTTAATATACATGTACATGTGAATAATACATTTTCATTGTTTCTGAAATTGGAATATGCCAAAATGAAAACTTCTGAAATGTGACTAAACTTACCTCTGTGTTATAAGAATTAAGTTGCTGCTGCTAGCCTAAGGCCAAGGTCTCTGACTTATACTTTTATATCTGTGACGGTGACCTTAGACCAGCAGCAGCATGACCAAATACTTCACAATATAAGACGAAACAAGGTTGAAAAGGTGATGGCAAAATCAATAAAATTTCAGAAGCTGGCTTTAATGCAGTAAGATTGCTCTGTTATCAAGAGACCTGATGCTCCTTATGCCCTTCTGTAAACATTGACAAGTACATATGGAAAACTCAACTATTTCCATCGGTGAAATAGTTTCATCTGCAACAGTCAAGAATATTGCTTTTCTCTGCAGATTTTGGGGGCATGTACACCATAAAATTGTACAAATTGGGGCAGGTAGTCTGACAATAAAGCGCAAACCCAGATCAGACTGGAACAGTCTTATCTGGGTTTAGATCAGACTGAAGCAGTCTGATCTGGGTATTCACTGTTTGCCATTCCATCTATATTATTTGGACACATTACTGTCTATTTAGGAACTTTCTGTTTCAAGATTGTTAATAGTAAATGCTGTCTATTTACTTACCATGGCCCCTAAGATCCACAGCTGCACATCTACACTGGACATGATTAGATAGAACATTCTGAAAAGTATACAAATAATCAGCACCAGTTACCCATATGAAAAAGTGTATGGTTTATTTCGTTTGATTACTTTTTACTAAAACTGTGAAAAACATATACTGGATATACCTGGCAGAATACCAAAATAATACACAGCTGTTGCTATAAAATCCTAAATTCTTCAAGTTATCCAAGAATATGGCAAAATTGAATTTATTTGTAATAAAGTTTAAAATCAAATTTGTTGTTCCAGATGATTTGCTGTAAGTTTTACAATTACATATAAACTGGTTCCACTGCATACAACCTTCACTCCAGCGGACCTCAGCAAGAAACACCTCCATGTGGTACTAAAAGGATAACACCATGTGGCAAGCTTGCCACTTTGTGGCAAAGACAGTGTGGATCTAAAAAGCTTGTTTAAGGAGAGGCATTTTTCAACAAGTGCTCGCCACTTCCCATAGTGGTATCTTATCCACACGAGACAGAGGATGGACGCAGTGCAGGTGCATGCAGACATGGCTTTGTACTGCTGAGCCCACTGGGCCAACTAATTATAAGAACTGGAATAACAACTTATATATACAGCCTTTCATTAATATCCTTCCATCATTTTCAATTTGATATAACTGAACTACCTTTGAAATGGCCATAAACCTGCAAGTCACCCATCTGATCATCAACATCATAAGAACATGCCACTTACAGACAACAAAGCCCAGGACAGTGCGGAGAAACCTCCTCCGTGAAGGAATACCATTACTGGACCCTCTGTTCCACACTCATACACACGGAATGTCTGCTCAAGGTCAAGGATATAAATGTTTTCACAAACCCTGAGATCAGCTAGAGGCATACTTTTCTTTACATTTCACCTCCTGTTATCTCAAACCACTAGTGTCTTAAAGTAAATTTTCTGGTCCCAGAAAATTTACTTCAAGATATCAAACAGTCATGTATCGGGTATTACAGAGAGATATTTCTCGTAACTGGGTACCCTGATTTTGAATTGAGTAATTCAGAAAACTGAAAATTCAATTAGGACTTTATTCATTTTCAAATCTATGCATATCTCATACTTATCCAGTATTCAAATGTTGTTATCCTTATGCCTCACAATTTTTTGTGCTCACTGGCTGGTACCATGTATTACTATTATTGAATGAATAGAGACAAAAGATACTGTTTTAGTGTCTCTGTAAATAGTAGCAATTTTCTGCAGCCTAGAATTGAGATGCTTGCATCCATTACAGGTCATAATATACAACTTACCGTATTAATACTATTAAACACCAGGGGGCATTGCATTTTGCCGAAGGGGGTGTTATTTAGAGCCTAAGGTGTAGTAAATCAGCTACTGCTAATATACCTATAATAAGCAATATAAAGGTGATGGATCACTTACAAGGAGACAAGTCTATTATTTTTGTCTCCTTTTTAGCAGGGGAGGGGTCAACTTTTAAAGGAAAGAATTTGCTCCTCGGGGAGGGGGGGGGGGGGGTAGTAAAGCAGGAGAGTTGAGGGGGAGAGGAGGTGTTTATTAGAGCAGCGGAGTTTATAAGGATTAATTCCATATTTCTAATGTCAGTTCCCAACACTGATCAGTGATTCCATTCCTGTGTTTGGGAATGGACAACCTTTAGCATACACTACTCATTATGAAAACTGGACAAGAGATATACTCAAACCCTGGTTTACTGTTACAAAGGATACATTATCTCTGACTTTGACATCATGCATTGTCTGAAAGTATTTGTCCCAGTGGACTGGGGTATAATCTCGTTTCCTCATTGGTGCTCTCTTGTGCCCACCTACATCCCTACAAAAAAAGCTGTAAAATGTAGGAATTAGAACTATTACAATCCCAATGAGCCACATCATGTGATTTCCAACAATGTGGCAATTTTTGTCATGTGATATTCAGATCATCCTTCTCATATATACGGGGTAATCATAGACCTCACTGTTGCCTTTATGGATGTGTCACTTTCATAGATGGCTGATGTGACAAGCCAAGGCTCTGACCAGACTGCGCTTATGTGCAGTCTGATCAGAGCCTTTGCTTGTCACCATTGCCACATTGTTGGAAATCACATGATGTGGCTCAAATGTTTAGACTTACAACCCCAGCCTTTTAACACTGCTTAGTGTAACGCCAGTGCTAAGTGAAATCCACTACCTCTCCCCTCAACGGTGAAAAGTCTGTCACCTCAAATGAAAGAGATATACTTCAGTATACCGCAAGACTGACTTAAGACTGTTGAGTAGTAAAACAAATTTCCTACTACCATTGAAATGGGCCAGGCCAGAAATACAATGACTTACGGAATGTGTGAAGAGCACATATCGGTCCATTAAATTACTCAAGCCCACTCCAAACCAACCCAAACAGCCCATAAAAGCACCCCAAACCACCAAAGCTACATCACATGAAACCAAATTTGGTATTTTGCAGCAAATCACACTGCTTTAGAAATATTTGATAATGCTTAAAATATTTATAAATTAGGAAAATAGATTTATATTTGCAGCTACAGGGAAACATTGCCCTACCAATATGAGGCTATAATTTTTGTATGTATGTGTATGTTTGAATGGTATATAAATGCATACGTGTTGACAAGCATAAGATGGACATACAAGCATACATATGTGACATACTAACATATATGTACATACACGCGGCATACATGCGTATATACCATTGTATTATTATCAGTGCATACAATATGAAAATCCCTTTTTTTGCACAAATAGATCACATTTATTTTTTACTAAATAGTTTTGAAATCATTGAAAAGCCGAAACAAAAAGTTTGCAACTTATCTTAACCTAAAACAATATTAAGAAAAGTGGTTTGGGACAGGATTTAGGCAGTTTGGGGTGGTTTGGGGTGTTTTGGGATAATTCGATGGACTCGAGCACATGTTAACTACCTTCCACAGAATGGTTAATTGTCCCTAGGCTAGATTTCCTAGGGATGACTGTGGTATTTACTGAGTGGTGGGGTTGCCTTCACTTTTTCTCTCCACAAATGACGGAAGAAATAACATATATCAGTGGTACTGTATTCAACCCTTTTACTTTTCATTACTTGTAAACATGCATGCAATCAATGGGATAAACCAGTAAAATATGTGCGCTTATAATCATACACCTCAGAAATTAAAAAAGCCCGGTGGCTCAGTGGTTAGTGCACTTGACTCTGACGCCAGAGGTCGTGGGTTCGAGCCTCACCCAGAGTGAAATCTTCCTATGTCCGAACGCGTTTTTCTAGCATCATTTGCAGGAATGATGCTAACAAGTGTGCCGTCCTTCGGATCGGGACGTTAACTGGAGGCCCCCTGTGCAGGGAGAGTCATCCCCTGTGCAGGTTAAAGATCCCTACTATAGCTACATGGCTATATGTAGGCTTTCATCTTGCAACACTGGAGTGTACAATAGTACACCTGCTCATAATACTCTGAAAAGAGGGTATACCAGTAAATATAGGAAAAAAAAATTCCCATGGTGTGCGCTTATTGGGGCATGTGCACTAATTAGGTCGAATTGTTTTCGCAAAACGACACAAAATAGCGCGAATGAACTGTTTATTTTACGTCAGAATTGCGAAAGGTATCAAAGCGGAGCCTATCACAGTGAAATCCAATATGCCACTCAGAACTGTTGACTTTTGCTAAGCGGCAACTGCATAATCACAAAACCAGTGAATAGCATAGAATAGGATGTGCCCAGTAAACCAGAGACTGGCCGTTGTTTCTTTTGACAGACAAGTTTCATGCCAAAAACACAAACATGCCCAGTAAACCAGAGACTGGCCGCTGTTTCTTTTGACAGACAAGTTTCATGCCAAAAACACAAACAATCAATCCCTACAAGAACACACTTCCTTCTTTACTCATCTTCTCTGCATAACTTTCAGAGGAAGGCATGTTCAAATTTATCTCCTTGCCAAGCAAAGCGATTAAATCCATGTATAACCGCAACCTCCACCTTTCTCCCCCCCATCCCGTTATTCCCCTGTATAGCCAGCCTCTTTGGATGAACTTGGCAGAGCTTTATTACATTCACATTTAATTTTGACAACTGCCATTGAAAACTACATCATATAACATAGATTCTACTCCACAGCTTCTGGAATACAGCTTCTGGTTAGACCACTGCTGGAGTATTGTTCCACGGTATGGAGTCCACACACCCAAGAGGATGTACGGAAGATTGAGATGGTACAGCGCAGGGCTGCTCGTTATGTGACCAACAGATACCACAACACCAGTAGCGTAACATCAATGTTGGACCATCTTGAATGGGAGACACTGGAAGCAAGACGGACAAAGAACCAACTTGTCATGTTCTTCGAGATCATTCATGGCCTTGTCGACATACCAACAGAGAGATACTTAACACCAGCTTCAGCCCGAACCAGATCACAGCACTCTCGAAAATATAGGCCAGTGATTTTTTTCACTATTTTGGGAATGGTGACGGTGCCCACAGAATTGGGAAAAATCGTGTCGTATTCTCCTTAAATTCGGAATTTCAGAAACACCTTTATTAGCTCAAGTGGTGGGATAGGGGACATAAAACTGAATATACAATATTTAAATTCAATTTTAGCTATATATCTGTCAGTTCTCTAAGCAAGCAAGTAAATTTATGCTTGTAGTATGGTCCCTAGAAAAATTCTTCCTGCAATTGGGAATTTTGCAACTTGAAGTTGGGAAAAAAAGATACTATTTTGAATTGGGACTGGTGCCTTTTATGGGCACCACTTATATAGAGAAAAAAATCACTGTAGGCAGATCCCAACTTCCAGTGACTATTATAAATACAGCTTTTTTCCTAATATAGTATGTCTCTGGAATTCCCTCCCAGGCACAGTGGCTGAGGCTCCCGGTTTGGTACTCTTCAAACGGGAGCTCTCTAAGGTTTCTTTTTAGCTAGGTAGGGCCGGTCAGATGTAAGTAAAACCTCGTGATTTCTTGTGCTGTGCTAGCGGGGACTTCGTGGGCCCTGGCACCTTCAAGGTAGCTAGATTGGACGGAATGAAGGGATGAAAACGCATCTGGCCAAACTTCTGCTTCTGCTTTAATACTGTGCAGGACCTCTCGGCGTAGCGCACAGGGAGAGAGAGTTAGTTGCGCTGGATAAGAAGGGTTTTGAAGCCCTCTACTGTCTCTGCATGCACGACTGCTGTTTCTAGATGGTTCCACTCTATAATTGTTTTTATGAAAAAAGAGTTTTTTAGTTGCTCACTATTACACTGCTGGATAATAAAACCTCTGTTGTTGTTCACAGAATAGAAATTATAGTTTCTACTGGCTATCCTATAATTTCTTCTAAACTTTATATTTTTTTTTCTTCTACCTTTCCTGTCATAATCTTAATTTTTGGTTTTCACTTCTACCGTTCCTATCAATTCTTCACTTTTCTTTTTCTTAAGTCGCAACCAACCCGCGCTATAACAGTCATGATTTGACGGCAGCGTGTACCATATAGATGTAGATGTACATGCTGTCGTAATTAAGATACAACCGAACTGTACGACAGCACAATTTCTTTCTTTCTTTCTTTCTCTCGGTACTGCTCTCGGTCAGTAACTGACCATGATGGCAGGCGCGGGGTGTGGCGCATAAGTTTCCAAAAAAAAAAAAAAAAATAGTATTTACCTATGACAAGGCCACACAGAGTTAAAACTATTTACAAGAAGTCCTCAGGGATAGGCATTACATGCTCTATCCCTGCCCAACCCGAGGTTTACACTATTTTGGACTTAAACTCCTCAACTGTCTCCGCAGAGACAGCTTCAGATGTAAGCCCATTCCAAGCTGCAATTGACCTGGGGAAGAAGGAATGTTTCAAACCGTCAGAATAAGCAACTGGACGGTGATACTGAAAGGGGTGGGATCTTGTTCTCATCTTCCCTCCACCGGACTCAGACAGATACTTATCCTTATTAACTATTAACTACATCTGTATCGCCAGCCTGCTAAATTCATTAGTCAATGCCCATACATAGAAATTATAACTTGCAAGAGAATATGGTAGCAGTTACCTTACTCCAGCGGGAGGCATAGGAGGCAAACCTCCAATTTTCTGCTTCAGTGCTTGACGTTCAAGGGCGGACATCTTGGGACTATTTAGAGTCTATTAGTTTAATGACCGTGTTTACTGTTACAAGATCGGGTCACTATACATCCGGACAAATCAAACGCCGTGTTACTGAAAAACTCCAAGTCCTTCTCAAACAAGACTTTTTCTCTTAAATTAAATGAAAAGAATATTCCACTGTCTTCAAGTACTACCCATCTTGGGCTTCTTCGGTCTGAGACAAACGAAAATGTCATCAACATCGAGGAACGTTTAAAGTTGGCTCGTCGTACCCTGTATGCATTAATTACTACGGGAGTCCATGGCTCAAACGGGTTAAATCCTCGAGTTTCATACAGAATCTACCAGTGTTATGTTATACCCAGACTCTTGTTTGGACTAGAAGTTTTACCACTTACGCTAAGTCAACTGAATTTATTGTCAAAATTCCATGTGGACAATCTGAAACGTTTCCAATCTTTACCTGTGAGAACAGCGACCTGTGCTGTGTACCTGCTACTGGGTGCACTTCCTATAGAGGCAGAGTTACACAAAAGGCAGTTGAGTTTATTATATAATATTTTGGTCTCATCAAATGAAACTATAAAAGAGTTAACAGAACGTCAGATAGCAGTAAACCTTGATAATACCTTAAGCTACTATAGTAGAGTTCAAAGTATTTTGGAGTTGTATCAGTTACCATCTTTGCAAGAACTGAAATTTGAACAGCCCGCAAAAGAGACCTGGAAAAATATGGTAAAACAATCTGTGAATAGTTATTGGACTGAAACCCTGAAAAGTGACGCATTTGAAAAATCTACCCTTCGTTTTCTGGATATTGAATCTATGGAAATTGGTCAAACCCACCCAGTATGGGAATCTTTAGAACTGTGTGTTACAGACGTAAGAAAAGGCATTACCAAATGTAGAATGTTAACAGGAACATATTTACTACAAACAACTAGTCATAAATTTAGCAGAGCTACTGTTAGTGCAACATGTAAATGCTGTGGTCTCAGCGACGAGGATCTAGCGCATATGTTGTTGGAATGTCCTTCGTTAATACACCAGAGAAAAGCATTGTATTCTGAAATAAAATCTGCGGTTATTGACTGCATTGGTGTCATTAAATGGAGAGAGTTATTTAACAATAGAGAAAATCTAGTTAAATTGATCCTAGACTGTTCCTGCTTCCCTTTCATAAAAGAAAAACCAGAATGTTATGTGATCCTGAAGGCATCTACAGAGCTGTGTCACAGACTTCACGTTGCCAGAGCTAATAAGCTGGCAGGTGCTACAATTTAATGCAACATAAAGCCATCATCAGCGTCCAACAGAAAGTGTATATATGGTCTAATGTACAGATTATTCTTATGACGCCTGGATATTTTATTATTTACACTACGATATACTTTTAATGTAAATATACGCCCTAAGACATTTTAAGTAAAAACTTGTGTGCTCAAGAAGATCTTTTACGGGGACTACTGTTCCTGGTGTTCCAGAACTGGAAGTTTATATGAAAAAACGAACGTTGAGCACTTGACTTCCCTTCCAGCCGTTGTGGCCGAGGCTCCTGGTTTGGTACCCTTCAAACGGGAGTTGTCTCAATTAACATTCTGAATTTAGATAGGGTCGGCAAAATGTAAGTAGACCCTAATGATCTCCTTGTGCTGTGCTGGTTGGGTGAATTCCCAGGGGACGCTACGGTAGCCAGACTGGACAAGGAATGAAGGGTTGAAATGCATTTGGTCAAACTTTCTTTTTCTTTCTAGCTTTCCTGTCATCCGTGGACGTTAAGCATTAAATCAACCAACCAACCAACTTTCCTGTCATAGGCCTATTTTATTTTTTGTTTTCACTACTGGCTATAATTTCTATTCTTTGTCTTAAAGCCGCACCCCACCCACCCCGAGCGCTGTAGTAGTCAAGTGTGACGGCAGCGTGTACCTAGATGTAGATGGGCCGTGCTCGATCTATGGGCTGTGCGCACTGTGCAAGAACACCTAGTAACGACCAGTAAAATCTTTGTGGAGTTATTACTGCAACTAAAAGACTCTATAATCCTATCGGTGGTAAAAGCGTCTAAACACAAATCCTTATAAAATGTGGTTCAACCTCATGATTATGGATATTTAATGTGAGCATCCTGGGCTTATATACATAACTGGCAAAAAGTGTATGTGTGTGGGTGGACTTTGGGGGGGGGGGGGGCTTTCTGGTTCCCCTTCAAGCAATGCAATACAAACAAATGCGGGACAATGAATATGGCCCCAGGCTTTTTTTTATGTGGAACTCAAGGATAATTTATTTGCATAAAGGCAATCCGCTGTAGGACATACAGTAACTGATGGAGGTGTGTTTTTTCTGAAATTTAATGTGATCAGCTAGGTCAGAGTCAGGTCATTGCAGAATGTAGAGAACATGCATATGTTGAAATCAGCTGATCAGGCATATTCTCTAGTCATGTGCTTTTCTAGCTTGTGTTGGTTGTGATCAGGTGACTGGGGTTAAAGGTGAAATTTCAAACTAACTGTCATTACTTAGCAAGCTTTCAACCGTCACTTATGGTGATAAAATGAAATGTCGTTCGATGTGTATATACGAGGGGCGTTCGAAAAGTTTTGCAAATTGCCTCGTAACTTTGTGTAAGGGCATGCTGGGTACAAATGCTATGCATGTACTGAAAGCACTACATTTGGTCTTTACAATGATACCAAACAAATTACAAAGGCACTTTTTCTTACTGACTTATATTGCATTTTATTAGACCCCAGTCATACCACTGAGTCAATTTTACATGTAAAATCTTTTCAGTGTTAGGCCCTTAATTCGAATATCGTTATAAATACAAAATATATCTTTGTCAACTGCATGTCCATCGTTGCCCACATTATCCATACAAAAGTTAGAAGAGTGGCATTGTTATCGAGTCATTCCTTGCAACGCAATGCGCAGTTCTTATGACGCTATTGAAATTGACGTCAACGTCATTTTTGAAAGATTGTAGCAGTTTCATATTTTGCATTAATTTGAATTTATTGACAGATTTTAGCTGATCCATGCAAATGCTCTTGCTGACAAGATTTCTATTACTAACAGACTTACTTTCATAACAAAATCATAATCACTTTAGTAGAAAGGGAGAATTTGCTATAACATGAAATACGGATAATACATATTTACGGGACAGTACTGAACCTAGTTTGAATATAATTTCCGCCATATTTACAGGACAATATTGTCTGGACATTTTCTTAAAGCAGCAAAAATAAAAAAAAATCAAAGACTGTTCATATATAAATTACGGCCCACTAAAGTAGAATTCTGCAGTGCCTGTAGGGTATACCTCTTTCAAAGAAGTTTAAAACTTGTCCTTTTAAGAAAATATAGGCGTGTTTGCAAACTTTTGTAGGCATAACATAGCTTGATGTGTTTTTGCTATCAGTAATTCTGTCTTTATAGTCGTTATCAAGTAATTACGCCATTTGCAAATCTTTTCGAACACCCCTCGTATATTGCTCCATGACTGACATGGAAATGGAAGAACATGTTTCTACAAATTATAAATTCCTTTCTGGTATCGCTTGGAATGGTCAGAAGTGCCAAAATATAATTTCCAATAAACATGAAAATACACTGAAGTCTATGGGAAAATTAATTCTGTGGAATTACTTGTGGTCCTTGGCTGCATAAACCTCGTAAGATGCAGTACGAGAAAATCTCTGTTTTGAAAATGGAAAAGTTACATTACCAAAATCAAATTCATCACGTTTGTAATAAATGAATGCAACTAAAATGCTTTATTTATTTTTTTTTAAACTAAAATGCTTTATAGTTATATTTAAGAATTGAAATTTGATTTTTCAGCGTTCATCGTGTGATGAAGCTAGTGGGCGGAGCTAAAATTCTATGAAGCGCGAAGCGCTTCTTGTAGAATTTTAGCGACGACCACTGGCTTCTTCACACGATGAACGCTGATAAATCAAATTTTTATTCTTATATTTACACTTTATTTTTAGACCCTTCCTGTGCTGTTTTCGTGGTAAGTTAATGTAGAATATATGAAATATGCGTCGAAGAAAAGACAGAAACGACGTATTCGGCCATTACGTTAAACAGCCGTCGCCATAACGTGGCGTCAATCAAACGTTACTTGGACCAATCAAGACGTTTGTTTACCTTAGACGTCGCTTGACGACAACGTCACATGATCAACTGCCGTTCATCGGTGTATGAAGCCAGTTGCTCTATACGGTTTACCTATGGGAAGTCAGTTTCAAGTGTAAATATTGAGAAATGGAGTCTCTTTCTCAGAAGAATTTACTTTCTTTCACTGAAGTACCGATGGGTAAACTGACTGACCATGCCGACTTAACAGGAACTGGCACTGTTTAGAGGATCATTTAAGCACTTCGACGTAGAACTGAGAGCTTCAATTACCGGAATTCATATGAGCCGCGACACGAGAAAACCAACAATGTGGTTGTGCGCCCAGCGCAGACTCAGATGAGTCTGGGCATCTGCCCAGTCCGATCAGACTCTTTGCTTAGCGCTTAAAGGGTACCCAAGGGGCTAAGCTACCTTCATGCGGGCAGCGAAGACTCTGATCAGACTGGGCGGATGCCCAGGCTGATCTGAGTCTGCGCTGGGCGCACAGCCACATTGTTGGTTTTGTCGTATGGCTCATATGTTGTATGTTTCATTATAGTGTATGATTTCGTTGCTACTAAATGTGATTTTCTGTTAAAGGGGCACGGGTTTACCTCAACGATTTTCTGCAATATTATTAGATTTTTATTTGCTTCTCTAGACGATTATGCCCTTCCAGAAAGGTCCACTCTTACAAGAAATAATTGCTTCTTGAGCTATGACAGCTGCAAAAGCGGTAGAAATGAAGGGCGGTAAAATCTGAAAAAGGCAGAGTTGCTCTCCTCGAACGTGTAGCCATTCACCTAAAAATCTTCATTAATGTGTCCGTTATTGCAAACGTGCTGTCCACACAGGGTATAATCGATTCCGCTAATTTTCGCTTCCAGCAGAGACTCTACATCGTATTTGGCTTCCGCCGAGACTGTCCGCGATCTCTTGCTTCCTGCCGAGACTTCTGTACATGATAAATGGCTTCCTGCAGAGACTGTCCGCGTGATTCTGCTTCCTGCCGAGGCTCTTGTTTTGTGGTTCAGAACCGAAAATAAGTAAAAGTAGATACCTTAGTGTTTCGTGTATTTTAATGGAATATCGTTTTATTATATACCTATCAATGATACACCCATTGAACTGCATGTTTTCTGGCCATCTGATACAGACAGCCGTATCAAACTGATGTTTTCTGAATCCGTATCACTATCCTTTAAAACGAGGCTATGTCTGCGTTCCAGCTTCAGACGGGTCATATTTTAGCGTGCATCGTAGAAACGAGAACCAGAGAAACGAAAACAAGTGGCGTAACGTCAACAAACACGTCAAAAAGCGCGCCTTGATAGCTCAGTCAGTAGCGTTTGTCTCACGACCTAGCTGCATACCTTTGCCGGACAGGTTCGAATCCGGGTCGATGCATTAGCGCTGCCAAGCGTGAATGGTTGGCTGTTCCCTAAGGTATATAATAAACAAATTATTATTATAGTAACTTGATCTGGCGTACTGTACCACGTCTCGTGGATGAGTTCATACCATCGGATCACCCTCGACGCAAGCGCCTCGGGTGATCCGATGGTATGATACGTGATACAGTACACCAGATCAAGTTACTATAATAATAATGTGTAGGCCTATGTATTTTTCGTCTTTGTTGAACCGACTGAGGCCGTTACCGGACATATTTACTGTAATCTTTTGTTATCTGTGTTTCTACTCTATCCAGCGGCACATTACTTCGAAATGACGTCGTACTGACGTTGATGCGACGTCATCCCATGACGTCGAAATGACGTCGTACTGACATCGATGCAACGTCATCGACATGACCTCGCATCAAGGTCAGTGCGTCATTTCGACGTCATGTGCCATCGACGCCAGTACGACATCATTTCGACGTCATGTGCCTGCTGGGTACTTTCTGTATCTTGGATAGGTTGTGCTTTATGCTTGTGACATTTCCAGTGGGCTTTCCTGAGTAGCTTCATTTACAGTGTTTTGAATTCGTAATTACGGCCTTTCTTCCGTACTTTCATGCATTTATCCTGCAGGACCGATAGTTACGATTACATCAAAAGCGTAGAGATATGCTCGCCCTCTGCTTCTGCAGCGGTTTGAAACATTAAGTTAGCTGTTTGGTCCGCATGAAGGTTCCTAACTCATCACTGAACCATCACCGGAAACAAACGATTCACGATCCATAAGGCCTATGATAAAATCATAGATGAGGACGCAACGGAAAGAACGTATTGCGACACCAGGAGACTCCAGGGAAGTCAGACAACACCACTGAAATACCGGAACAAAAGCCTATGGGAAGGATACGTAAAAGAAATAGTAAATAAACACAGAAAAAGAAGAGACAGGACGGGTTGACTTGGGTTTTGGGAATAAATAGGATAACTTCAATAAGTATGCATTATAGAAATGAATTTCCTTTTTTGGGATTTTATCGATGTGTAAACGCCGGCGAATCACTTACAAACTGAATAAAGCCCGAAGGGCTTTATGTTAAGTTTGTGAGGGATTCGCCGTCGTTTACACATCGATAAAATCACAAAAAAGGAAATTAATTTCTTATAATTCCAACTTTGTCCATTCAAAAGTTTTTCTTCGTCTTCATTGTCCATCGGTTTACTTCATTGAAGGGTTGTAGCTATAGGTGAACAGCGTTTGATAAAATCAGGGACGTGAGCATTTCAAGCATAATACCCTTCGAAATTACAAACTCTATTTGAATTACAAACGCCTTTTTCGTCGGTTTTCATTTTTAACTCGTTTCATTGCAAGAAAAGTCGGAAGCACTCCAAAATAGTCAATGATTCAACCAAAAACACTGGCGAGGGCGCCGCCGTTTTGAAAACGTTACCAACTGACGTTTGTTATGACGCTGGCGTTACGTCATATATAACGTCATACACGCGCTTGCTTTGGTCGTCTCAAGGTAAATTTTGTTCTTCCGTCTGAATTTCATTTAGAAAATGCAAAAGTGCCGATTCGTTTCGGAAAAAGGTGGAAATCTTAGTCAGAAAAGAATGCCGCGTATGGATACAACGTCAACAGGATTTATCGAAGTATAAACGCCTCTCTGCAGATGCTGTCAGCCAATCATTTGTTCGGAACTTGTGCCAGAGAGAGGCTGTTGGAATTATTTAAGGAATGAATTTCATTTTTCTGAGGTTTATCGAAGTGTAAACTACATTGGGTCACGTGCAAAGTGAATGAACCCCGAAGGGGTTCATGTAAACTTTGCTAGTGACCCAATGTAGTTTACACTTCGATAAACATCAGAAAAATTAAGTTCATTGCTTATATTTACATTCGTTTCAATCAAATCTTTCATGAAAAATCTTATATAAGCGCAAAAATTGAAGAAGTAAAACATTTTACACGCAGTTTTTTCTGCTAACAGCAGAACGGCAGGCATGACGTAATGACGTTGCTGACGTCCAATCAGGTTGTAGAGAGCAATTGTTTATTTTGACGTCATTGACGTCGCGTGTCTCAATGTAATTATTGGAATGTAAACTACATTACGTTCCAATGGTTTACTATAGGGCTTTTCAGTAAATACACCAAGAATGTAAATATTACAGAATGTTACAGGTATTGTACGCCTTGGTAGCTTCTCCAATCTTACTTCTGGGGTGTCACCCCCCTCCCCCCTTGAATACTGAATACCGTTTAATTTTGAGCTTGAATACTGAATACTCTTTAAAAACGGTCTTGAATACTGAATACTATTTAGGGAGTAGCGCAATGTAAAATCCTAGTAAATATTAAGAAAACATTTAGCAATATGCTTAAAAGGCTAATTTTTATTATAGATTTTGAAGTCAGTTTATCAATAACGATGAAAACTGATTGCTAAAACCCCCATTCTCTGCTGTGCTTCAAAATTTTGGATATACCGCCAGCAGCGCAGCAGAAGCGTCTAGGTCGCAGTTAAAGCGTATCTAAAGCGGCATGATCGCCAAGTCACGGCGCTTGTTTTGACCATGATCAAAATTTACGTAGCGGAATCGTAGTGGACACAAAGCGCAACGAGAGCATAGTAACAGCGCAGCACGAAATTCATTGAACGCAGTAGTATCGAGGCAGCAGCGCTAGCAACGCAGCACCAGCGAAGTGATTTCTCGCTGATACAGTCTTATACTTTCCCCCAGCGCCTTTGAGATTCGCTTACGACCCAGCTAAGCTTCTGCTACGCTCTTTGTGCTCCCGTTGCGCTCTATACGCTCTCGTGGCGCTCTTACCGCTTCTGCTGCGATTCAATTATTTATGAATAGCGCAAGCACGACGCTTCCGCTGCGCTCCTGGCGCTTTATCTGTATTTCCTCTGCTCTTATGGCGATCTGGGCATAAAAACGCCGGGTTTCCACGGCGATCTTCAATATTTGCTAGCGCTCAAAACGTTTCAAAACTCGATTCTCACTCGATTTTCATTCACGATGCCATCCCCGTCAAAAGAAGAAGGCCAAATCCACATCCAGGCCTGGCAGGAGACTATTTCCACGCAGCCTGTACCGCAGGAGAGGGTATCCCAACTCCTGCTTCCCAGGCACTTGCTCTCGAAACTGAGCCAGACACAGTTCTTCAGAATGCCGAGCAGAGGCCCCAGTTGAGCCTGAACAACAAAAAGAACAAGAAGAGGTGATAGAAGTTGCTAGTTCATGATTCCCAGCTTGATAACCACTGAAACTGTTATATTATCAATCTTGTTTGAAGGCTGCTGTTAACTTCTGCTGAAACCCGATTCTCCGCCGATTTACATAGAAGCGGTTATAAAGCGCCACACAAGCGCAGCATGAGCGCAGCTTCGACACTTAGGTCGTAGCACGGTTGCAAATGCATCGTTATAAGCGTATATCAAGCTTGAAATCCTTTGTCGTAGTGGCAGAAGCGCCCTTAAAGTCCGTCAAGTGTGGCAGAAGCGCAGCTAAATCGCAGCAGCAACGTGACTAGCGTAGCGAGGTCGTATTAGAAATGTACTGGCAGCGTACTGTACTGGAAGCGCACAGGTCCCAAGTTTTGTCAAATGCCTACGCTTCTGTGGCGATTTCTAAAATTTTGAAGAAGCGCCATGATCGCCATGAGCGCAGTCAAAGCGTCATCCAGTGGAATGAGGGTATAAGCAAAGCAATCACTAAACAAACTCTTCAGTTTAACAAGTTTCACAGTTCAGTCGCGTTTGTCGTTTAATTGCATTTTTCAGTGTGTACTCTCCAACTCCTAAGCTTGTTAGCTGTGACAAATGATTTGTGTTTTCGTCAACAGTCGCTATGACCTCCTATCTCAGGGCCGGGGGTGAGGTTGGAGGGATGAGGTGCTGAACAGTGTATGCCTTGAATATAATACCGAAATTTCCCCATCTTCTTAAAATATGAACATTATTCCCCTATTCTCAAAACCTCTAAAATTAACACAGCTGCTCCCATTGTTGATTGATTGATTTGTTGCTTAACGTCCACGATAAAAATCTATGGTCATGTCGGGATGGAAGCTGCTCCCATAGCTCCAAAAAATATGCAGGCATGGCATGGTTGCTCCCTGTTTTAATCGGAGCTGCATACCATTAAAATTTCGATCAGATATATTGGTAAACTAGTGAAAAGATTTTTAAAAGGACATGACACTGAGGAGGAATCTCTGCATTGCGCAGACTGCTGAAAGAAGCGGGGAAAGAAGTCAGAAGTCCCCACTTGTCCATGAGGAGCCATGGGTCGAAGCAACTGATTCATGCACAAGTTAAATGGTGCCTGCTCAAATTGAATGCCTATGGTCACATTTAATTTTCACAAATTCTTTATTGATAGCGCCTATCAATAAAGACTTTGTGAAGTGTATAAATCAGTCTATAATTTATTGAATGCCTTGCTTTTATATATTTTGGGGTCTTGGCCCGCGGTTTTGTCATCGTTACATTTTTCACACATTGAGAGCTGGGTAGTTATATCTGAACTTTACCAAGAAAGTCTCATACAGTCAGTCAGCCAGGCCGTTCTTCAGTCACAAATGCGACACCTGATGATGCGAACATGAAAACTTATTATGGCTGGTATGGTCGGATACCATGTCTACATGCGATCAAACATTTCAGACTAAGGCCCCAGCCTCGGGATCTCAGGGATGGGGGAGAGTCTACAGATTCATATCTTCCTAACTAGTGAACCGATTCAAATGAAGCTTTCTGTGGGCGTTTAGGGGTGTAAATTAACTGCATCATAAATAATACGGTTTGGTAATGGTATGCCTAGGGATCCCTGGGCATAGGTGGAACTTAGCAGACGATGTCTTGACAAACGTTGCGTTGTAGAGGTCTTATACAAATTTTAAGAACAGGTCTGATGCGTAACCGACAAGTCCACTTTTTGCTAAGGTTGACTGCCCATTTTAGCACAATTTAAACTTATTCTGCTACAGCTGACTGCTTATTGATATAATACCTTATCATGGCAGCTTTATTATTGACGGAAACCATCTCTGCAGCAGATGCCATTGTAGACCAAAAATTAAGTTAATTTTACCTTTACTGATTTGACTGTCATCAACTTGACACAAAAGTGCTGGCAGTGGGAAATACTACTGCAGTCCCTGAACAGTCTGGCCTAGGTCTATAGTGTTTGCTCAGACATTCCTGTCCCAATATTTAGTGAAGTGGTGCAAGTTTTAAAGATTATTTTGAACATTTGTTTGCTTGTAAGACCAAATTCACGCCTGTGTTTACATATCACTTTGAGTGAAAATCCAAGTACACGCATGTACATGGTAAACAGTAAACTAAATAAGATGAAGAGGGATAGATATCAGAATCCAATTATGTCTATGGATTGCAAAGAGATATATTAATAAGCATCAGTTCTGGAAAGCCTAAACTGCCATAGTGAAAGCCAGTCAACAAGTTCTTATAGTTTGAAAACTGTTTCTCAAGACCTTGTATGGCTTAAAGGTCTTCTGAATAGCTGTTTTTTAGGTCCAGTTTCCACAAATATCTAGTTTTACTTAAGAAACCAGTTTCAAATATTTCAACAGCACAGTATTAGAATTCAAATCATGAAGTTCAGAATTTGACTTTTTCCCTGCTTTCATTTTAAGGAGTCATGGGATGGCTTCTAAGCATGTACTTAAACACAACTAGCCAGGTAAGAGGTTTTGGACAGTGCAATGATTGCACATGCATAGTATGCTAAATCATACAGGTGTGACATCCCTTATTCAGTGAATAAACCTTACCACCACTGAACTAGAAAAAGTTAACAGTTTTTAAAAGTCCTAGAAGAGCTATATGAACACTCATGTAGTCACTTTACATCGACGTTAATGTTCCCTGTGTACTTATGTACAGCTACATAATGTAAAATTTATCGCAAAGATAGTATACTTAGACCCCAACACCCAAGGAGGTAGGGTATCATCAACCATTAGAAAAAAGACATTTCCTTCTAACTAACGACTTTGGGTCCAATTCAAATGAAACTTTCTGTGATCATGAAAGGCCCCATTGCTCGATCAGCATGAAAAATTTTATCGTGAGGTATCGCTGCAAGCTTCTTGCCATAGTTTCGTCATAATAAATCACCCCGATTAGCCAACTTTAAACCAATAAAAAATCATTGAGTTTCATATAAAAAGGATTCGGAAATTGATTTGGGTCATTTTAGTTGCCAACCAAAATGACCTACTTTCGATTTCGTAAACATTGAAAAAATGGTAAAAAAATACAATGTACAGCAGTGGAGTCCCATTCACTATACCGCTTTTGTTTATATTGCATCGCACAACGGGAAATCAGAAAAGGAAATCTGTATTTTGTAGAACGAATTTTTGTCTTTCAAAAACACGTTCCCCATACTTTTACCTGGTATATGGATCAATCTATCCACATCATTCCATATTTTATCACCAAACGTGAAGATTGAAGCACTTTTCATAACGATTTGCGTTCAGACGTTTTTATCACTCATAGGACTATGGAGACTTTAAAGGATGTAAACATGCACGTTCTGTTTTGGCATAGTAGGTATATGCATAGGCCTCCCCACCCCCGCATCCTCTGGTCTCTTTGAAGGCATGGAACTTTGTGGACTTTGTCAATCTTAATATGACAAAATACTGCGTTATATAAACACACACTTTGTCTCTTTACTCCTTGTAAATGAATAGACACTGACTTTCCCTGTGGATATTAATAGACACTGACCTTTTCTCTTAACTCTGTAAGTGCGTGGTATGAACTAACATTTCGGCATCCGGCCTCACACACTATAGCAAAAGCGCCTGTTGGATACCTTCTGCTACTGGATGAAATGTGAAAGGTATCCAAGAGGTGTTTTTGCTTTAGTTCTCTACAATTGTCAGGTCATGCAACAGTCATCTCTTTTGATATATTTATATAACACCTGTTCTCAGAGTAGGCGCGCAATAGATTTATAAAAACGTGAAATTATTTTTTTGGGGGAAATGCAAATTTTCTTTATTTCATGCATCATGATATATCTTAAGAATCATATGTCAGAATATCTGCACTCACAGTGGATTCTGTAATTAGCTTCCAATCTCTCCAAAGGCCAGGGGGTACACTTAAGGAGTAAATATTAGGTGCTACCACTTTGTTAGTTAAACTGCAAATAATGTACATGAGAAAGTGTTTTAAGTAATGTTTGTGAAACATTTTAGCAAATTAAGATGTTGTGCAAGGTAAAACAGTAAATACTACTAAACTATCAATTCCCCAACTATTAGAATGTTAGGAAGTGCATGTACTCATGCATTAGTTGACTCTAAACAGGCGTAAAGCATTGTTTTCCTTTTTCGTCAGAACAAAACGAAAGAGGCTGTTGTGAATATTTTCATATCAACGGGTTGTAGTACCAATGCGTGTGAAATTATCAAGGAAAGAAATAAGATAATAGAAAAAGTAACAGCTGTAGAATAAATTTACTTGAGTAACGTAGCTTACATAATAAGTAAGTATAACAAGCAAATAAAAGATATAAAAATCTAAACACCAATAACATTAAAAATGTATTCTATTCTATATCTTGTTGTTAACAATTTTTAGAACTGCGTAACCATTTTCATTAACTCAAAAACATAAAATTATATCACAGAAAGGGAACTAGTACTGATTCGTATATCGATAGGAGCATATATATCAGTGTCACTGTCAACAGCGTTAGCCTTTTTGCAAAAGTTATATTATACTCTTTTTAGTGATTTTGTATAATATTTTTTTCTATAATAGTTTCAAACAATTTAAATACTCTGTATACTACAAGACTACATTGAATCTGTAGGGTACGCTATCAAATTAAATGAATAAGCCTGCTGTAATTTTCAGGTGATCCCACCCACCTTTCTTTGTAATGACGTTAGACCTTTAATTCATATGCATAGGTACCAAGTTTAGAAGGAACTGTAGACCAATTTGATATCTGTCCATTATATATTGGTAACATTACTTACACATCAAATGACTGGGCAATAAAGAAGGTCATATGAAACACGGAATTCAATGATTCGAGAATAATTACTAGTATGTTTGAGAAAATTTGAAGTTTCTGTTGAAAGGATTTTATTTTTCAGTGCCATTGAAAATTGTCAGAACATTGCCATGCTCAGATACCAATGACGTCTTAGATATTTACCACAGCGCCTATGAAATAACTCAGTGTTGTGCGTCTGCTAGGATACCGGTGTTTTCTCGAAGCGCTGAGCTGGCATACTTTAATTTTCGCAGAGAACTCAGTATAGTGCATCTGCTAGGATACTTGAAGTTTCGAAGAGCACTCAGTAAAGTGCCTCTGCTAGGATACTTGTATTTCCTAGGAGTATTTCCGAAGAGCGCGCAGAATGACGTTTAGAGGACATCAGTATTAACTCTCAATTGCTATAGTAACAGGTCTATGACGTCACTGGTATCGGAGCATGGTAAACAGTGTTTGCCATGCTCCGTCAACTGTTTGCTATAAGAGATAATGAGAGGGGAATATTGTCACGCCGACACAGAGGCCGACACCAACATGATCCGCACTGCAACAATACTCCCCGGTCCCCGCCCCTCCCCCACCTCCCCCCGCCTTTGCTTGAGGAACGTAGTGAGAAAAGAATATCCGCCGAGAAAGCAGGTGGTAAGCTATGTAACCATGAATAACTAGTGCCTTACTTTGTTTTGATGTTGTCTACTTTAATTCATCGGAGCAATTGTATCTTAATTAAGGTGTATGGATATACCTTCAAGTTTTCCGCCACTGTCAGAAAAAGGAACAACCTTTGTGAAATCCTGTCCGTTTCCCTGGACGAGAGATCCATATCCGCATAGAGTCTACTCAAACAAGAGGTAATTTGCTCAAAGGAGCAAATTCTAATAAGAGTGGAACCTTATTAGTGGCTATTCTCTTACTGAGAAAAATTCGCTCCTATTCTATGTTTTCAATGTTGAATAAATGTCATTGCATAAAAAAAGCTGGCTTAGCTTTTATAAGCTCTCGAGTTCGTCTTTTTTTTTTTTTGAAGTTAGCATGTCAGCATATTTAATATAATCATACGATAAATATATTCATACAAAGTCGCAAAGTTTTTTTTTTTTCACTTATCTAAACTAGGATGCTCAGTGTAACAATAATGGGAATCAGAAAATCGACAATTATCAGACGACACAACTGTGTAAACCGGAAGTAGCAAGTTTTAAACAGAGAATATGCAAGATTAAGAACACTAACTGCAGGCTGTAATTTTTGTTTGGCATAACTTCAACAGCAGTTCTGGAACAAGGCAAAATACTCATAACGTAGCTTACATAACGTAGCTTACATCATACGATATAATTATGCATACTCAAATAAACGAAGAAGCAAGTCGAAAGTTTTTGTTAGTTTTGCACTACCCTTGTAAGCATATCGATCATAAATGTACCAACATTCCCACTTTTTCTGTAATTTTTTCACAATTGCGATAACGTAGCTTACATCCTTATCCATTCCGCTAAACGTGTAATTTTCAGAGAAAGAATGCTTCAAATTTTAAGCGGCCAATGCATCCATATAGTTGCTATCGAATTTGACAATCATACATGTTTGTTTTAAAGATTTACTTGGAAGCGAAACGCTTGTTTGTTACTTGCTAACTATTCAGTATCATGCGGGTAACGTAGCTTACATACAACTTGGCGACAGTGCAGATGAGAAAAAAGTTTTCTCCAGGGAGGTGCGATTTATAAAATGGTATTTCAGGTTTGCCTATTTACATATTCTGTTCACTTTAGAAACATAAGTTCATTACATTTCACATATATTTTGCGGAAAAGGGGATGCGCTTGTTTGTACCATACAGAAAGACACGTGTTTTATGCCATTTTTGGCCTGTTCAAGCATCGAGAATGGAAAAACTTGTCAATGTGATGCTTTAATTTGCAACTGAAAATGAAGAACACATCTTTCAGCTGGAATGGAAGTATGTTTAAGCCATGTGAAATGTTTTTGAATAAGCGTTTAGCCTTTAAGACACCAACTATTAACACTTGTTTGTCTATTCTGAGAATAGGTGATATATCCTTTTATGCGAGTACGCGTACGATTTGCTGTTTTTCTTGAATACTGCGTACCATGACTCTGCGTACTGAATACTCTCTAATTTTGGCTGAATACTGCGTACGATTTTGGGGGGTGACACCCTCACTTCTGTCATACAAATGTATATACCGCGTCGTATGGACCTGTTTTCAGGCAAATGCAAATGATGTCTGACAAGAACAGCTGGCGTAGAGTAAGAGGACATGGCTTCGCACAGGGCATGGCTTCGCACACCTTCGGGATTTCTTATAATGTGTCAGTCATCAGTTGTCTGAACATCGTTTTGTTTTGTAAATACTGCAAAGTTGTTTAAATGAAGGCTTTTGACATCACTTTCGCGTGCAGTGCATCACGTGCATTTTGGCGCCAAAATATTTTAAACATTCAGATTAAAGTCGGGAAAGTTTAACATTTTAGAACAGGCAATATTATTGATAGCATACTGTCGAAATTTGGCTCCTGAAGTGTTATTGTAATTGCCTTTTGCTCTCTTAAGAATACAAAGTGCACAATCATCAAAACCTATGCCGGTAATATAGACACCAAAGATTTTTCATGCTACGGGGTGTGAATTTTGTCCCTCACTTTTACAAGAAAAGTCCGCATATTATTTTTAGCTGTCATCCTATTTTGTCGTAAGTCCACTGTAAGATAACACAGTCGAGCTGTGATGCATTCAACAACAAATTGTCAGTCACTTATTAACCAGTGTTATAAAATCAAATAAATTCTGAAAATCGCTGAATTTTGTCTTTCCATTTATGGAAGGAACATTGGCATAATACAATTACCCTACAAACTATAAATGAAAATAGTATATTAGCTGTTGTTTTATGTGTTTCATTTACTGGTTCTAAGGTGTATGCCAGAATATTCAAAGACATCTAGAATGCTTTTTTTTTCCTGCTAGAAGAGGTGTGTGAAGCCATGTCCCCATATACCCAAAATATCACGTAGAACTGCACTATATATTACCGCACATGCTACTTGTGACGTCAGGGTCTGAGACCAAATATTTTCATACTTTCCAAAAAGAGTCAAGGTTTATTATAATATGAAGAAACAGGCGTTATGTTACAAGCTGTCAGACAATGCTGCAAAAGTCATAAAAGTGTGCGAAGCCATGTCCCCTTACTCTACTTATTTTGAAATAAAAGAGCCAGACAGCTTCTGTCTGAAGGTGAATGGGTAATCCTCTAGGGGTTTTTTTTCAGCTTTTTTTTCTTTGAAAAGAATCAACTCTTCTGGCTTTCTCTTTGCTTCCCTGGACAGCGAAGTCCTTCAAATTCTGGGTTGAGCTTCAAAGAATCTTTAGTTCTAGGTGTCAACACTGGCTTCTGGAATCGATTCCTAAAGAACCTTCAGGTGTCACCACTGGCGCCTATATAAGCAAGTCTTTTTACTCTCTCTCTCTCTCTCTCTGCAGCAAAAAGGAAACTGGAGGCTGCTTCGCTTTAATATGTATTGCTTCCCCTGTACCGATTTATCTAAATTTTCACCTGCTCCGCTTTAACTTACCATTTACTGTAAATGTTTACAAACAGTGCTGTTGTCCTCAAGTCCAGACAAGGACAATAGCAAGTAAAGGGGTATTTGAGAAAAAAAGCCGAAAAACAAACCGCTATACGAAACAATCAACAAAGTGGCATGTGTGCCGCCAAAAGTCTCAGATCAGCCTGGGCATCCGCCCAGTCTGATCGGAGTCTTCGCTGTCGGCATGGGGGTATCCTAGACCTTTAGCTACCCTTAAAGCGCATAGCCAAGACTCTGATCAGATTGAGCGGATGGTCAGATTAATCGAAGTCTTCGCTGGGCGCACATGCCACTGTGTTGGTTTTGTCGTGTCGCGGCTAAAATCATCAACACATAGTGGTGAGAGATCCAAATCCAAATGAGAGAAATCATTTAATCTGGAGTTGCATTTTCTATGAAGGTGCTTGTTTATGCCATGATGTTAAGAGTGTTTGGGGGAGAGGCATAGATAACTTGAGGAAAAACTTGGAGATAGTTTATTGTACAATAAACATGATGCCCATAAATACACATATACCACATGCAGTCGAGATAGTGACCGGATAGCAGGCAATGCTATTACATGTAAATGAATTTACCTCGAAATTGTTGAAACACATAATATATAAGACAGTATTATATTCAAATTTTAACATACAAGTGAGAATTTAAAAGATATACAAGACATTATTGCCAAAGTACCCCATGCCTCTCATTATGAAGTCATGGAATACCGCTGGGGACGGCAGTGTTTTCCCACCATTTCATCATGAAAATGTAAGGGCACACATCTCCGTATTATGGCTTCTCTTTTCATACGAAGAACATTAAGGTATATGTTTACCGCCATGTTTTAAAGTTTTTAACCCACTTATGCCCAGTGGACTATTCTACCCTTATCAAATAAATTAGTCCATTAGTCAGTCAAGGGGAGTCTGATTAAGTATATGTGGATCATTTTCATCATTTTATAGATGTCTTTATCAAACAGTGTAGACTCTGATCAGACGCCGCGTTTTGCGGCGTCTGATCTGGGTCTGCACTGTTTGCCATTTTCCTATTTATGGGCCACTAGACATTAATTGCTTAATAAAAGGGAGATTCTTTTGCAACTCCTTGTTTGCTTCCCTGAAGAGCAACTTTTTTTTCTGCAAAGAGAAAACGTCATTTCGGAAGGTCCTCGGCATCCATGGGATGATCACTGAAAACTGATCAATTTCCGTTTCATCCAAACCTTTTGTCCTGTGTATTATCACTGTATGATGCATTGTAGTCTCAACGATAATCTCTTAATTACTCATCAATATCCATTTCAAACACATATTGCTTTGGATCATCTGCTTCAAAGTTCTTCATATTATCAATAATACACTGCATGTCATCATCATGTTCATCATCTCCTGGAAACTGTGTTTCGCGTTCCCTATATTGATCAGGAATAATATCTGGCTGAGGTACAGCCTCAGCAGCTCCTGCGTTATTCGCGACTTCTTTTATTAATTTAGGCATGGCGTACTCTAGTTTTGCCCAGAACCACGGGTCTCCGTATTTCAAATACGTCCGGGTTTTCAGAAAATCCTTTAGTTGATGATCTGCCATATCCATATTAATGTCATGCAGTAGTACCATAATAATTCGATTCTTTCGTTCCTCAGGTAGATCTAGCTGATGATGAGTTGCCTGATATTCATACTGACACCATTCACTGTTGAGAAAATTATCCGATAAAATAATGCTGCACTCCACTACAATAGTGTAGACCGTGATCAGACGCCGCGTCTTGCCGCGTCTGATCTAGATCTGCACTGATTGCCTATGTCCTATTTATTGGACGCTAGACATTAATAGCTTCATAAAGGGAGTCCCTTTTGTAACTACTGGTTTGCTTTGAAGAGCAATTTTTTTTTCTCCAAAGAGAAAACGCGATTTTGGAAGGGCCTCGTCATCCAGGGGATGATCACTGAAAACTGATCAATCCCAATTTCATCAAAACTTTCTCCTGTATTATCATTGTAAGATGCATTGTAGTCTCGACGATAACTTCCTAATTACTCATCAATATCAATTTCAAACACATATTGCTTTGGATCATCTGCTTCAAAGTTTTTCATATTATCAATAATACACTGCATGTCTTCATCATGTTCATCATCTCCTGGAAACTGTGGTTCGCGCTCCCTATATTGATTAGGGATAATATCTGGTTGAGGTACAGCCTCAGCTGCTCCTGCGTTATTCGCGATTTCTTGTGGTAATTTAGGCATGGCGTACTCTAGTTTTGCCCAGAACCATGGGTCTCCGTATTTCAAATACGTCCTAGTTTTCAGAAAATCCTTTAGTTCGTGATCTTCCATATCCATGTTTATGTCATGCAGCAGTACCATAATAATTCGATTCTTCCGTTCCTCAAGAAGCTGATGATGCGCTGCCTGAAATTCATACTGACACCATTCACTGTTGAGAAAATTATCCGACAAAATGATGATAACTCGCCGGCTGCATTCCACTGCAGATAGAATGGTTTCTGCTATGGGCGCGCCAACCGGGAAATCTCGAAAGTGCACGCAAAGTCTGTAACGTTGCCTGCCCTGTTGTTCATTTTCTAGATACGGCAACAGTTCTCTAACAATAAAAGCCTCATCATGACTACTGTACGAGACAAAAGCATCGTAGGGCCTATCGGCTTCATCTTTGTCTGCACCGTTGTCAAACTTCCATCCAAACTTTACAAAGCACCACACTTTCAAAAACTGACGATGCCAAAACAAAATTGCAAATAAAATTAAACCAACAATACACACAGACAATACTGTGCTCATAGCTGCAACCGCAGCTCTATCCAGTTCGTCCGACTGTGTATTTGTCTGGTTGTATATGACAGTTTCATTTCGGCAAAAGTCCGGTAGATTGACATCGGTTAGTGGATAATTTATTGACATGTTACTCGATGTATTATGCATCACGCAAACTAGATTCGCAAAATCTGTTATATGCTTTGCATAAGTTAAAGTAAAATTTTTCATTCTTTCTAAATATTTACACTCACATGACCAAGGATTCTTTGATAACGTTAATGACAGGGTCTTGGACAGGCTTTTAAACACCAAGCTTGATAGCGTCTTGAGTTTATTGCCCGAAAGGTCTAGATGAGTTAGGCGTTTTAGTGCCTCAAAAGTTGTATCCTGAATATCCGAAATTTTGTTAAAAGATAAAGTCATTGTTTGCAAATTTTGCAATCCTTGAAACATTTCTGGTTGTAAAGAACTTAGAAAATTGTACCCAAGATTGAGTAAAGTAAGGTTTGCGAGTTCTGTAAACGAACCATTTTTTATACTCACAATATGACTTGAATTGAGATGAAGCTCTCGCAATAGGGTTAGACTCTGAAAATTACTCGGAGAAATAGATGAAAAGAAATTTCCAGACAAATCTAATGTTGTTACCGTAGCTGACATGTTCAGCGGAATTGATATCAGGCTGGAATCTTGGCAGTCTATGACATCAGCATCCATCCAATTTTGGCTACGATAACAGGTGCAGTTTACTGGACAGTATGTGCGACAAGGGCAGTCGACCGAATCGCAACAGCTACATCTTGGGAAACAGTTTTCTTTGTATTTACACAAAAAATTTTCTGCTGGTATGTTTTTCATCAACCCTCGATTTTGCCGAAATACTTGGAAACAGAATAAAAAATCAAAGTCTCGAATAATGTACTGTGCGTCCGATATATCGTGTTGCAAAGCTGCAACTTTTTTCAACCAGGCCAATTTGCAGTCACAGTTAAATGGATTTCCGAATAAATAATACACTACAGGAGTGTTTTTTCCTGGTGTGACCACAAGAGCCAAGTTTGATAAATTAGATATCTTATTCATTGTCAGGTCAACATACTTAAGATGAGGAAGTGTGAATAAGTAATTATCTATGAATACGATTTTATTTGCCGAGAGGTCTATTTCCTCGATGCTAGTAGGGAATAGATTTCCAGAGATACTTGGAACAAGGTTTCTTATTTTGTTATTGCCCAAATTGAGAGTCTTAAGCCGAGGGAAGTAGTCGTCTGGAAATGATCCCAATACAGTTAGGTTGTTATGGTGTAGAATTATCACCTCTACCTGACTTAAAGGTGGGAACATATGGTAATCCACCGTTGTCAGGTTGTTCTTGGCCAAGTGTAAAAACTGTAGTCTAATGTTAGTTTTGAAAAGATTTCTCGGGAGATATTGTAAAGAGTTTGACATTAAGTTAATCCCAGCTAAGTCAGTCAGTCCATCAAACGCATGACTGTCTACCTCAACAAGGTTGTTGCCGCGCAAATCTAAGAGAACCAGTGAGCGAGGGAATTCTGGAAGCTGTATAATAGAGTTATAAGATAGATTCAATTGCAAAAGTGACGTGAGGTGAGATAAAGCTGAGTGGTGTATATAGTAGACCTCGTTATCTCTCAGATCTAATTTGGATAGATTTTGTAATCCTTTGAATGAATCCTTGTCGATTGATGCAATTCTGTTGTTGGCAATGTTCAAAGAAATCAGTTGTTTATTTGATGCAAAGATTCCGTTTGGAATATCGGTAATACTGTTCCAGGAGATTTCTAAAATGCCAAGATGTTTAAACTGACGTATCATAGTTTCATGTAGAAACGTCAAATCATTTTCGTTCAGTAACAAAACCTGAAGAGCTGATAATTTGTACATTTCAAGCCATATATCATCATTCAATGCCATGTTATTCAAGTTCAGGAGAGTAACGTTTTCTAGACGAGAAAATACACCTTTTGGAAACTGTCCAACAATATTTCCAGCTAACTGTAGAGTGTGTATTCTACTATTATTCCCAAGAAAACCTTCGGGGAACGGAAATATACGATTGTCACTAAGATCTAAAACTTCTAGTTCTGTGATGTTCTCAAAAAACGTTCTTGCAATATGACTTATCATGTTATTCGAAGCTGACAGCCGCTTAAGTTTATGGGTGATAATTCCAAACTTGTCAGGCACAGCTCTTAGCTTGTTGTATGAAACTTCAATGCATTCTATATTGCTTGGGCGTTCACATATTAATCCAGTTTCAGCAAAAGTTTCGATACTATTACGACTTAAATTAACATGCCACAGGTTGTCATGGTTACACAGTGATGGAGCAAACGTCAAACCCGAGTCGGTGACCGATACCACTTCCAAGTTAGATACCTCTGGCAATTGCAAGCAGTCGTTGTCAAATTGGGTATTTTGCCCTCCTTCTATATATAGAGCTTTAAGAGATTTCATTCCCTTGAAGGCATATCTAGAGACATTCGTCAAGTGACAATCCTTTATTTTGATATAGTAAAATGCATGTAAAGATTCAAAAATACCGTCCGACAGGATACTGCTGAATGGATTCTCTTTATCGCAAAATAGCATGAGTCGACTGGGGAATGTTGTACTATTAAAAATACTTAAGTCAATTACACTTTCATCTAACGCTATTCTTAGCCAGCATGCGACGTCAACTCGGTCAGGATCCGTATAGAACAAACAGTTACATTCTCTTGGACAAGAGTCTAATATAGATTGAACTTCTTCAGACATAGTCGTATTATTTGGTAGAGTTGTGTATTCATACATGTATGACATGGAAACTGTTTCTTTTCTTGTCAGAAAGATGCAACACATAATAATGTATGACCAGAGTAGAAAATTCATTCTGAAACAGAAGAAGGAAAACAACTCAGTTGAAGTAGCATTGATTCATTCAAACAACAATGACTTTGAGAAAGTAGTGAATCATCCAGCACGCCACGTTGAACAAGATAAGGGGTCGTATTCATAAAACGACTTAAGTGGTTGCTATGCTGTTGCTAAGGCTAAATTTCCTTGAAGGAGATTCCCCACAACTATGAAATTTGCTCTGGAGGAGCAGTCTTACAAAGACTGTTCCTCCAGAGCAAATTTCATTGTTGTAGGAAATCTCCTTTATTGAAATTTAGCCTTAGCAACAAGACTGTTCCTCCAGAGCAAATTTCATAGTTGTAGGAAATCTCCTTTATTGAAATTTAGCCTTAGCAACAGCATATCAACTACTTAAGTCGTTTTATGAATACGACCCCAGGTCACCTGTATCGACAATTCTTATCTCATCGCGCGCCTGATAAAATCACGTGCAGTCAATGCATTGGTCGTATTGAAGATCACGTATCTGCGTTGTCAAGTGACGTTGTTATTTCAGATGACGCTGCCAAGAAGTGTATGCCACGTCGAACATAAATTTAGAGATAATGCACTTTAAAAACCAAACGTTATTAACCTGGAGGTACGCCAGAGAGGCGCCGTAGTCGAGTGGTTAGAGTAGCTCGGTTATTGTGCAGAAAGTCACCGGAAGGTCTTGAGCTCGCGGCTCACCGTCGCCATCCGACGACTGGAAAACTCGCTCTGTCAACCCAGCAGTAAATGGGTACCTTTTTCGAATCAGGTGGGCTCCGCCTTTCATCAGCTGTGTCCAAGATACAGTGGGTCTCTGACCCTCACTGCCCATACGGCTATTAGGCTATCGGAAACCTTTAGGCTATGGGAAACCTTCACCTTTACCTTTTTTACGCCAGAATAAACATCTATCATGGGTATGAGGTGCAGATAGAAAATTCCGTCACTCGGAATCACTACAAGCCTTATGATGCCGAACAGAGACGCTCGTGAGGAATTTTTCTATCTGCACCTCATACCTATGAAAGATACTTATAATATCGATGTCTATGCGTTAGTATCAGTATGCATTTTCAAATTTTTTGGAAGACAATTTACATTTCTTCACATTTATTACCTATTTTTTTTTATTTGCGTAATAATTTAGTATTGACATTACAATGAGTTATTAACAATGGCTTTGAAATTTATCCTCTATATAAAATAACAAACCTTATTTAGTGCGTGAACGAAATACAGACAAACAGTACAGACACAGATCAGACGCCGCTAAACCAGAGACTAGGGGAGAGTCGGGTAACTTCGGACAGGCGGGTAAATTCGGACATACAATTGCAAACAAAGTAAATCCAGATGAGACGGCTCACTATGAGCCGTCTCATCAGGATTTTCTCTGTTTGGCCAGTTAGTTTTTGTTTTAGTTACAAACAACTGACATATAAAAGAAACAATGTCTCTGTCCGAAATTACCCCCTGTCCGAAGTTACCCGACTCTCCCCTATAGTGTTTGCATAAACTTTACAGCAATTTCTGTCTAAACGATAGAAGAGTCCGCTGTCTATTTTTGTAGACTGAAATGAGAAATGAGTTTTAATGGACTGAATTTTAATTTATTTATTCATTCCTGTTTGCAAGAAAAGACGTATTCCAACTATGCCGATACGCACGTTTCTGCTGTGTTACGTATGTTATTATACGAGGTGCAGTAAATATTTAGTCGAGCCTCAATGAACCGCAACAAAGCGGAAGCTAAATTGTAATTGGAAAGATATTTAATGCATGTCTTAAATGAACATTCTGATCATGCACCAACCAATTTTAGTATCGACCTTAATCGTCTCATGCAAACGGACACGCGGGTGATGATAAAGTCAAACTAGAAATGTGTCCATTGGACAGGGATGCCCCCGCCTAGTGCCTTAAGTAAGATGGCGTATTGTTTAAGGTACTGGCACTTGTAGGATAACTAGGTTCACAGAGGCAGACTTGTGTGGTACATGAATGGTTGATTCCTTAGGCAGATGCATTGTGCTTCTTGGATCAAGAGAAGGGTTGGTGGGGGCTGGTGGGGGGTGGGGGCACATCTGTGATATGTGATAACATTCTGTATCTTATCATAGAAATAGATGCCATGCAACTTTCCAAAAGAAATAGCCGAGAAACAAGTAACTTAAAAAAAACATTTTTCGTACGAAATGAAGTCAAAAAAGGGCCATAACTCCCCCCCCCCCCCCCCCCACACACACACACAAATTGACGAATTTTACCCTAAATTGAACTTGAACTGTATTTAACAATAATACACCTGCGTATACTAAATATAAATATATAAATCTAATACACTTATCTTTTTAAATGATAACAAACGGAAACCTTTTTTTTTCATACAAAATTAAGTAAAAAAAGGACCATAAGTCCCATAATAAATGACAAATTTTACCCCAAATCGAACTTGACCTGTATTTAATAAGTATATACTTGTGTATAAAATATGAATCCAAATCCTGATCTTTTCAAAAGATAGTGAACGGAAACCATTTTTTCTTACAAAATGAAGTAAAAAAGGCCATACAATGCAACTCCCTTAATAGTCGACTATTTTACCGTAAATCGAACTTGACCTGTATCTTGTGTATAAAATATGAAACCAATATATTAATCTTTTCAAAAGATAATGGACGGAAACCATTTTTTCTTAGAAAATGAAGTCGAAAAGGGGCCATAACTCCTATAATAATTATTACCGAATTTTACCCAATATCGAATTTGACCTGTATTTAATAACTATATACATGTGTACAAAATATGAACCCAATGTACTAATCTTTTCAAGATATCAAACAAAAACAATTTTTCGTACATAAGGGACGGACGGATGGGACGGACGTACTAACGGACAGAGATGATACCATATGCCCCCAATAAAAATGGCGGGACATGAAAATATTTTGCACGTTCGGCATTACTACTTTGGTAAACACGAGCGATACCAAGGTATCCCTCGGGCTACTCGAAGATATGTTTATATACTAGTCAAAAGTTCTATCCGGCCACTTACATTTTATCTTTTTCCTTCAAAGCCCCAAACAATCTTACAGTTCTATTTATATCCCCAAATAGGCAGATGCGTCAGTCAACTTCGCCATTATAAGGTTTGACAACATTCTTAGCATTTCATCCAGGGTGTGCCGATGAACACAAGTACCGGCATTTTTAAAATTCACAAAATTCAGCATTTAGTCACAATTTATGAAAATTCACTTTTTGAAATATCCAATTTACGTGAGCAACACCACTTCATTACTAAAGCAAATGACTGAAGAAACACATTTATGCAGAAATTAACACTCTTCCTGCATGACAGTGGTCGCTTTGGGTCAAAATGTTAAAACTTACCCCACCACTCAATGCAGATTCCTGTTAATTTTGAAAATTGGGGTACCCTATTCATCTGTGCCATACAGTTTACTGAATATTGCTAAACCTTTTAGTGGTATGGTTTACCGACATATTTGCCTATATGTGACTGTAAACTGAATTGTTAGATTGCTAATAGCATTGAGGAAAAATGATAACAAGTAAGTGGCCGGTTAGAACTTTTGACTAGTATAAATATTCGAGAAGCCCGAGAAGTACCTGGGAGCAATACCCAGATATTCCTCGGTCGTCAATTTGTGTATACATTTCTTCGGTTGTGGTTGTGCGGCAAGCGCAGACTCCGATCAGCCTGGACATCCGCCCAGTCTGATCAGAGTCTTCGCTGTCCACATGGCGGTAGCTTAGATCCTTAGCTACGCTTTGAGCACTTAACGAAGAGTCTGGCCAAACTGGGCGGATGTCTAGGCTGATCTGAGTCTGTGCTGGGCGCACAACCACATTGTTGGTTTTCTCTTGTCGTGGCTCATATGGTATTGCTCGTGATTTCCCAAGTAACTATGCCAAACGTGCCCAGCATGCAGATACTCGCTCCCGATATTACAAACGAAGCGATTGGTCACGTCGTTCGAAACTTTCGCAGATTTGGTAATATATGCAGCAGTTAAAGTATAATTCTTTCCACAAGAAAAAAGATAAAAACGATTTGATGCAAAGAGGCTAACCGAATTCTAGACATGAACTTTCTTTAATCTGTGATCTCCAACGTTCTTAGTTCTGGTAGAAAAAGCTATGCGTCCTTAAACTCATATCCTATTTCAATCTTTTGACAAAACTAGTTGACAGTACTTCTTGAAAAAAAAACGTTGTCTGAAAATGTCAGCTTTAAGACGATTCTTTCTCTCTTCAAAAGAAACACAAAGATATAAATCTGTCTTATTTAATTCGGCTATCAGATGGACTTTTTCATCCAAAACAATCGCAAAAATTTAGATTCGTCTTGTAAGACGGATCTATATCTTTGAGATTGTTTGGAATCGGATCTATATTTTTGGAATTGTTTTGGGAGGAATAAACACGTACGGCACCACCAGAGCTGACATCCAAGAAAATATCCTTGCTCCGAATTATACTCGTATAACTGAAGAAACCATGACTTAACACTGTTGTGCTATTATACTGAAAAATGAATTGATATGAAGGTTTCTTCTGCTAGACAGGACCAGATAAAAATATGCCAGCAAGCAGTAGGATCAGGGTCTACATGTTTGCCTGTTACGTATTTATAAATGATGAATGAAATAATTAGGATAATTGGCCATCAGGGAAAAATCAACAGTTGAGCCGCGACAAAGTGGTTGTGCGCCCAGCGCAGATTCAGATCAGCCTGGGCATCCGCATGGAGGTAGCTGAGGCATTTAGCTACCCTTCAACGCTTAGCGCGGGGCGCACAACCACTTTGTTGGTTTTCTCGTGTCGCGGCTCAACTTACCTTTGAGATACCGATAACCTGCTGGGGCGGAGCAGAAAAAAATATACACAAACAATCAAGAGACATCGAGCACTCTGATTATAGTCTAAACATTTTGCCTGTTACGTTAATATTCTCTTGCAGATACCTTTTAATTAAGGAATGAAATAATCAGTAGAATTATCCATCTCGGATTTTAGTTATTATGTTAGAAGATACAACGCAGGTTGAGGAGGTTATGCATAATTTTAAAACAAGACAACATACCTCCGATATATACTATCCACCTTTTATTTGTCAATATATTTTCATTCTTCCTCCCTTTTACTTCTTTCAGTATATTTTGTACAAATGTAACTCGATGGAACTCAATCCTTACACATATTGAAAAGCCACAAAGAGGTGTGACCTGTCAAAAAAAGAAAGAAAAAAAGAAACAGACAAGCCTGCGATTTCTTGCAGTCTTTTCTTAGTGTATGTAAAAGTCGCTTTATTCGTGAGACAGCCCAGATACAACGTGACCAGTGAAGAGCTTAATCACATGCAAGGGTTCACATGCTAGTGTTGGGAAACTATTTCGCAGATGCCAGCCGGTGAATTTTCCCAGACACCGGCCCGAAAAGCCCAACAACTGTCCCGGATTCAGTCCAATACATTCGTGTTATTTCATAAATGTACTAAAATTAGCTTTTGTGTGTTTACGATAAAGGTTATTCGCAACTACTCCTTTCGTACCTTTATGTCAATAGTATCATGTTCAGGACAATCACCTTGCAGGTGTGGGTTTGAGATTATAAAACTTGAGAATAATCTCAAAACTCAAAATAAAGCACACTGATTGGCTGCTTCCAAGCATGTGCTCGGGAGCAGCCAATCAGTGTGCTTTATTTTATATGCTCGGAAGCAGCCAATCAGTGTGATTTATTTTGAGTTTGAGAATGTACTCCAGTTTTATAACCTCGGGGCCAGAGTTGCAACATAAACTTACTTCACATGAACATACTCAATTAAACCTAGTCTGCTGTTTCCGTTTCTTTGTGATGCTTGCTTCCAAAGGATCTTCCTCCAGAATTCCCAGCAGGCACACAGCCCAGAATCAACCTTGACTCAACCTTGATTCAACGTCATGATGTTGAATCAAGGTTGATTCAAGTTTGCGTGCCCAGTGGGTTTATGGTAAATTCAGGCATGAGCCACCAATGAAGACTCATATCAGACCATGCAATCATACGGTCAATATCCAGCAAGCATATGACGTTGAAATGTCTTCGTACTGACGTCGCTGACTGACGTACTGACTGACGCCATGTGCTCGCTGAGAAGATGGCACACAACATTGAAACATTGTCTATCTATGTTAAAGAAACGATTTCACATTGTACTGAGTTGATGTTCAGCTACTTGACAATTCGAAATTCCGTGGTAGAAGAATCTATCGTCATCCACCGAAAAAAGGAAATACAGACAGTAACAAAATTGTTTTTCTCTGCAATGAAATCTATGATAGAAGAAAGTTGAAATCACTGCGCATTCTGAAGCCAGAACGGAAACCATTTGTTGGGCCGTCATAGACCGGAAAAGACATTGGTGGTCAACCTTTTGTAACAAATTTAAGGAGGATGGGCGTCATTTAGTCAGAGACTCGATTCATCATGGGGAACAGTTTTCAATCGTGACTGGGTTTTCCATCGTGCATGCAGTGTGTCGCATAACCTTAATTTTTATGTAATAAACAGAATAAAATTTTAACCTACCTGTACTCTTTAAGGACAGTGTTTTTCTACGCATGGGTAGTTTTCAGACATTCCCTCATCATAAAATTACGATCATTTCCGTGTATAAAACACAACAATTATATTATTTGCAACTCGGCTGCATTTCGTCATTCAATGTCGACCGTTTGCTTTTCGAAAGGTCTATACGAAAAAGTGGGCTTTCCAAAACATATGGAAATATTTTTATTTCATATAGATTTTATCATCATTTTATTCATGCATACAACACAGGAGTAGGGGCAGATAATCCCCATGTGGTAAGTTTTGAGCATCACAGGAGGCTTTTATCACAATTATGATATGCTGTAACTTTCAGAACAAATTTTAATTCTGATATTCTTTTCATGATTTTATACATTTATATAGATCAATACTTGTAGAAACTTTCTATTATTATAAAAGTTTTGTCCTTATGGGCTATGCGCCTCCTGGTCTGACTTCGATCATTTTTATGAAGTTTCATGATATGCAACTTTTTTTATTAACATTGGCAAATGCCATAACTGTCAGAACTAAAACTTGGGAAAAACGCAACATTAGAACGGAGGATATCAACATGTGACTCCCACCGGCGCAACCTAGATTCCAGTTTAGAATAAGAAGAGAGGGGGGCGAGGGAGGGGGCAGATGCATTTACACGAGTAGAAATTGTGTTTTTGAAACACTATGCCCCCAACCATACGCTTGCCACTAAAGGTGTCAAACTGTAAAATGTCTAAGTCTAAAAAGAAGCTACCTAATCTTTACTATAATATCTAACTCATCAAGAACTACTATTTCACCAAAAAATCAGATTCCTAGATGAAGCAATTCAGAAGTTGGAAAAATGCCAAGTTCAAACAAGGGCCATAACTCAATCAAAATTTTGTGGAACTCTCCCAGAAGTTAATCTGGTAATCAACTCCTCATACTTAATTAATGCACCAAACATCAATGGCAAAGCTCATACACTCAAGTTCAAAGATATCTTGCCGACAAGATACTTATCGCATTCTTTTCAAAAGGGGAATAACTCAAAAAGGGGCATAACTAGGTTAAGCAAAAAAAAAAATGGTATGAGCTTTTTTCCATGAGGTATCCATTTATGGAATTTTAAATTCTTATGCCAAGTGTTCTTGACCTCAGTCGCTACAAAAGTATTGAACACCAGTGGAAATAATTCTGTATTCAATTGTAGAACAAGAAACTGAGGAATCTCAAGAACCCATGAATGAATTTTGACCAACTTTGTATCAGAATGATCGTGAATGGAACTATTTCACGTTTTTCCAAGATAGCTATCATCCACTGCTACTAAAAACAGCGAAACATGAGAATGATAATATCTCGAGAACTACTGAATAGATTTTGACCAAATATGGTGCAAAGCATGTGCGACATAGCGTTCCGCGGAATTCTTGTTCCTTTTTGTGAAGCAGATCATATTAAGAACACAAAGTACGAGTGACGTAACTTTCCAACTGGCTGACAAGCAGATATGATATAACATATCCCTATAACAGCTCAATATATTTGATTGATGAAATGGCTCAGAAAGCGCAGCGAACCAAAGACACTGAAAGTGAAGGTATGTGATACACATACAGTAAAATCTGTTTTAAGGTGTCACTCTATTAAGGAGTCACCTGTCTGAAGCAGTCACTTTAACCAAATAGGGTCCAATTAGCCTATAGTAAAGGATCACCCGTCTTAAGAGACATTTTTGTGTGCTCCCTAGCAAGTGCACAATAAAAAATTGTCTGCCTAAGACGGGCACTCTTTAATTGGGTGATCCCAAAATGGGGTTTACTTTCAATGGTATTTTTTTTTTTTTTTTTGAGAGGAGAGCAAATCTTTCCTTTAAGAGTTAAGCCCCCATCAAGACAACACGCAACAGAAAAAAGAAACAGTGCAGTTGTTTCCCATGAAACTGTACCTACTCCCCTTAGGTTCAGTCTGCACAAATTCCTTTAAGCTAATAGTAAGTTAAAAGTGTATAATTCAACCCTCGATATCTCAAAGTCGAAGTTCATCCCAAAATACTGATATCCAAAGTAAATTTTCTGGTCCCAGAAAATTTACTTTGAGATACCAGTAGTCTGAGATAACAAACAATGAAATGTAAGAGAAAATAAGCAATTTGTCCAAACTGTATCCCTTGATATAAGATGGTACTGTACATAGAGATATCAGTGTTCGAGATATCGAGAGTTGAGTGTACTATGCTGATACAAAGTCTAATACTAAAATGTTAGGCATCGACTTAATCAGTATCAGTAAAAACTGCAAATGTTGTAATACCGATTTATTAAGCGAACTTCTAGAAATCTATAGGACAGTTAAAATTCTGCGACTCAAACATGTATATATTAGCTAGCTTTATCTTTATTACTTTGGTTATTTTGGGTTTATCAGCCGTTGTGGCAGTATTCCAGTCTATAGTCTCTCAGAGAGAGAAACAGAAACGAAAGATATGACAGTCGAGACAAAGAAAAGAAAATTAAATCCCGCATCTGCTGCAAGTACAGCCGGTCCTTGCCATACTGCTATCCAAATTAATAAGAAAGTTGTCTTTACCATGTTCACAGGGTATAAACCAGTCCGCCAATTTTCGCCTCCTGCAGAGACTGTCCATCATCTTTGGGTTCCGCCGAGACTGTCCGCGATCTCTTTCTTCCTGCAGGGACTACCGTACTCGAAAAATGGCTTCCTGCCGAGACTGTCTGCGTGACGTTACTTCCTGCCGAGAGCCTCGGCAGGAAGCAGAATCACGCGGAAAGTCTCTGCAGGAAGCCATTTATCATGTACAGAAGTCTCAGCAGGAAGCAAGAGATCGCGGACAGTCTCGGCGGAAGCCAAATATGATGGACAGTCTCTGCAGGAAGCGAACATTGCCGGACTAGTTTATACCCTGTGATGTTTTCCATGAAAGGTATTCTAAAAGCAGATGCAGACTTTCCACAAGCTTTAAAGGCCCCATTGCTCTATCAGCATGAACAATTTTATCATGAGGTATCGCTGCAAGCTTCTCACTATAGTTTCGTCATTGTAAATGACCGTGATTCGCCAGCTTTAAACGAATAAAACGTCCTTGAGTTTCGCATAAAAACATTTTGAAATCTTAATTGGGTCATTTTAGTAGTTTGCAACTAAAATGACCTACTTTCGATTTCATTAAGCTATATAAAATGGTAAAAATACGACGTACAGGAGTGGAGTCCCAATCACTATCCCGCCTTTGTTTATATAGCATTGCTAGAAGGGAAACCAGAACAGGAAATTCTATTTTGTGGAGCAATGTGTTATTTTTCTAAAACTTGTTTTCTCTTCTTTTTGCCAGTTATATGACTCAATATATGCACATCAACTCACATTTTATTACCAAAAGTGAATGTTGAACCGCTTTTTACAATGATTTGAACTTAGACGTTTTTACCACTTATAGGACTATGGAGACTTTAAGAAAACACTGACTTTCAAGCGTGGTTCCAATCGCATACATGCATTTCAAAACGTAAAGGAGTAGGAACAAACTGTTAATCCAGCATAAATTCTCCAATACAACGTCATATGAAATAATAGTACCTTTCCATCGAAAATAAAGCAGATACAATGCTTAAGTATAAAAATAACAGTTATTTTCTGCGAACTGACAAAAAAGTATTCAATTAGAATTGAAAAATAGTCGTGTAATACAGATTTTTTTTATAAAATCGGATATTGACTGTGTTAAAGACTCCATAGTCTTATCAGTGGTAAAGACACCTAAACTCAAATCATTGTAAAAAGCTGTTCAACCTTCACGTTTGAAAATAAAATATGGGTTAATGTGCATACGAGGGGCATTTCAGAAATAATGTAAATGAGCTCAGTGTATCCTATCGGTTGATATTTAGCAGTGGTTCTATATATCATTAGAAAGATAAATTCAAGTGCTTTAAAATGGTATGTAACAAAAGAACTTCTAAGTCACTCATGCATGGCAGCATGTGGTTATACGTCATACGGGTGTGGATACTGGAAACTGTACATTTTCATTGACAGTCCCTTGCGTTCTTTCGCCATTTGCTAAATGAGAAAATGATAAATTCAACGAAAGAAACATGTAATACTGTCTTTCAAATGTAAGAAAAGAAAGTAATACAGAAATCAATTCAGGATTCTACACAAGTAACATAATAAACGAGCGTTTTCCTCTGTAATGCTGATGTAAATGCAAAGTTATTATAAATGCACTATATCAATAAATTGTGGGTTTTGACTTATTCTCATCAAATTTCAACAAACGACAGGCAGTTTATTACTGAAATGATTAGGTCACTATGTTTTCTTACGACTGACATGATATGACTCATGAAACTGGATGATACAAGAACAAATTTCACGCCGGAAATTGAAAAGTAGCAGCGATTCATGTTAAATACAAAGTAATAAAATGAAATTATCTTCTTTTAAATAGACACCAGCTAAATATATTTAACGTTGTCTAATGTCAAAAGTTAGAGGGATATAATGGAAACAGAATGTATATATAAAAACTTGAAAGAGAGTTATTTCATGTGAATTATTGACATAAAAATATGTGGGTGGGTGGGATAACTTATTGTAAAAATTGAGGTAGGCCACTGACAAAAGAGCATAACGTGCCGCATGACGAATTAAATTTTAATCATTTTTTGTGTTATACATGTAGCTGCCTTCAAGCATTCACTTTCACTTTAAATGACCTCGAAACCGACGTTTAAATTTCAATTTAGCACAGGAAGTGACGTCATAAGAAATACACACCCCTACATGATTAGCATATCTTGCAAAGGAAATCTCATGTTTTATTAAAGCTGATATAATGACTTTTATACTGGAAAAAATCAGTATATCAGATATTATAGGTATCAGTTCGGAGCGGTTTGTATCCAGAGATAGCAAAAATGAATTTGTTTTCACATAAATATTTCGTCCATTTCTACTTAGTGTCCCTGCCCTAACAACAATTGTCAAGGCATATTTTGAAGAAAATACCAGTGACTGAAATTTTCTAAGTGAAGGTCTTTGGGTGATATCTAAACCTAAAAGTTAAGACATAAATTTCAAAAATCGGTCAACATTCTTAGGAATTGCAGACTCATTTACACTATTTCTGAAATGCCCCTCGTATATCAAGTTATTTAACTGGCAAACAGTAGAGAAAACAAGTTTTTGAAAAATAACAAATCGCTCAACAAAATACAATTTCCTGTTCTAGTTTCCCGTCTATCAATGCTATATAAACATACGCGGGGTAGTGACTGGGGCTCCTGCCTGTACGTTGTATTTTTACCATTTATTCAATTCGCAAGAACTCTAGGATGTTTTATTTGTTAAAAGCTGGCTAATCACGGTCATTTACAATGACGAAACTATAGTGAGAAGCTTGCAACGACACCTCGTGATAAATTTTTTCATGCTGACAGAGCAATGGGGCCTTTAAAAATTAAAATCTTCAAGAGTTCCTTCAAAAGCAGAGAACACATTCAAAAGAAAGAGAAATGGGCCATACTTCGAGGTTTCGGCTAAATAAGCCTATCAGTGACCCAGACAATATATGGCGACAAAATCCCGACAAAAGCATATTGTAATAATTTCTTAACTTTTAATACACAGTCGATTCACATCCTGATTAGTATCAAAAGGGGTCCAAAAGTTTAAAAAGCGATTATCTAGAAGAAGAGTCTAAACTAATAACACATTTCTGATCTCTCAGAATATATCCTCGTTTCCACCAAGTTTCGTTTTCACGCATGTTTTCAACTTGGACTATGTTTTTGTTAGTGGCTGATTTCAAGGCAATGCTTTCCATCATGACGTAAGCGCCAGCATGGCTTAGTGAGTCGAAGGTTAGAGATTGGTAAAATTGCGTCATGAAAATGAGGGTTAGAACCTATAGACTTCCATTTATCATGCATCTGCTGCAAAATTCATCTGATAACAGGGGTATGATAACATGACAGTCTGTAACGATGCTTTCGTCATCAAAACGTCATGATAACAGAGGTTTGAGTGCAGAAATTGAAAACATGGCATCGGCTAGACGGCCACGTTTTAGGCCAAAGGAGTTGGAGGCTCTTGTCGACAACGTGGAGAAACATAAGAGCATTATTTTTAATAAGTTCTCGGACACTGTTACAAACGAAAGAAAAGTCGCGGCATGGAAGAGTATAACGGACGCCGTCATCAGTGCTTCAGTGGTTCGAAGGGATGTAACAAAAGTGAGAAACAAATGGCGGGATTGGTCGAGTGTTGTAAGTAAGTAAGTAAGCAAAGTAAGTAAGTAATGACCTTATTTTACGAGGGTGACTCAGTTGGTAAAACCGATCTTCCCTGAGGCCCTCTTAAGACGAGCACAGCATATACATGGTAACAAACATAAAACATAAACATAAACAAGTGAACTTTATGAGTAGAAAGTGGGTGACAGAAATGAAAAGCTTGAATGAAAAAAAAATGTAAAAAACAAAGAGACAAAGAGAAGACAAAAGATGAGGATAACGGGAGGGGGAGGTGTAACTAAGGAAACAGTGTTGACCACTACAGAAGAAAAGGTTCTACATCTTATTGGCGAAGCGGCCGTCAGCGGGATCAAAGGTGGGATAGATTCGTCAGGCTTACAGGTAAACTGAGATAAATCTTTGCAACGGCAACAGTGAACACTGAATGATGTTACAAAAGAGAACCGATCGAAATAATTGAAATATCAATGAAGTCATCTTTATTTCCGGACTGTCAACATAATTTACACGGTTTGAACCCTAGTCAGCATGCACATTACATCGAAATGACGTCAAATCAACGTCAAAATGACGTCTTAATTACGTCGATGCAACATCACGTCGAATTGACGTTGGCATGACGTCAAATTACGTCTCTGTATGCCTGCTGAGTAGTCCAACTGTCAGAGTAGGTTTGCCTCCTCCCCATCCCTCCCTTCGGAAAAATGGCCTGAAACACTGATTGATTGATTGATTTCTTGCTTAACGTCCACAGTACACAGCTAAGGTCATGTCGGGACGGTCAGTTAACCTAACTGCACTATTCCTAGGCAGGCTTAGATCTCCTAAGCGGTTAACCAGTACTAAGTGGGCATACTTTCGCCAGTAACTGACAACTGTCCTTCTTGAATCAGCGGAAGGAGAAACGAAAGTATGTGGCCAGACCTGGTTTCGAACCCAGGATCTCTGACTTATGAGTCAGGTGCCCTACCGATTGCGCTACGCGGCCCGGCGGCCTAAGACATATTTCATCCTAACTGTCGTTGAGATGGATGGGTGGATGACTTGTGATTTACGTCCTTTTCAACAGTATTTCAGTCATATCAGGACGATGGGAGGTTGATAATGAAAGGCTGTGTGCAATGGAACCCCGTTTACGGTAGGAAAGATTCTCGCCTCAAGCGGGTCCGCTAGATCAGTAGACCAGCGCTTAACCCACTGAGCTACCGGGGCTCCTCACTGTAGTTGAGATACCTATACATATAAACAGACTTTCTTTGCAGCTCCTGAAAACCTATCCCAGTAGGCACATGAAGCAAAAATGACGTCATACTGACGTTATTACTTCGCATCGACGTCATTACGGTGTCATTTTAACGTCACGTGTCTGCTGGGTATGGGACGTCCTTGAAAAGGTAAGTTAATCAACCACTCTCTTGCACGCAGTTGAGGTTCAGTTTACCCTGCTGGCACCTCCTCACATGATATACATATCTGCGCAGACTGGTCAGCCACTTTTTCCTGTTTAGATTCTCCCAGACTCTGTTTATATATGCAAAAAAGACTCTTATCATCTTATCAGAATGCGCAGATGCGCCGGCTGATTTAGGTTTCGAATGATAGCATATGCCGTGAGACATATTGAATCCAGCAGGCACATGACGTCAAACGGACGTCGGTGCGCCGTCATTACGTCACATTGACATCAGCACGACGTCATTTCAATGCCATGTGCCTCCTGGGATGTATTAAGCTAGCCAAGTGGTCTAAAAGGAAAAAACAAGTTTTCTTTAAGAAACGATTTCATTTCTTTTCCGAATTCTTTTGTGAGTGCAGTCACTTAGGAGATAACTGTATTCAAAATTGTCATTTGGGGAGGTAAATCGTCGGTTTTATGGTCGGAACTTTCGTTTTGCGGCGACGCACCAGCGGAGCCGTAAAACGGAATTTGCGACCGTAAAACCGACGATTTACCGCCCCCCCCCCCCCCCCCCCCCTATGATTTTTTTCAATATAGTTATCCCCATTTTAATGCACTTTTTCACATATTCACCTTTCAAAGTGTACTTCTTTGCACCCATTGCAAGCACTATCAGCAGCGTAAAACCAAACGTCAGCCAGTGCGAAGCAACGTTTAATAATGACGTCGGGTTTGCGACAGTATATCGTAGAATATACTGTCGCAAATTTTTGACTTTATCCAATCAGACGTCGCGTTACATACGTAAGTGCATTAGAATATTGTTTAATTATGCCCCCAACTTCGAAGAAATCCTTATGTTTATACCCCGCTACAATGGCTGATCGAGTGTCTGTCCGTCTGTCACACGTAGGGAATGGCCCGTTCGGGAATACGATCCACCCTGAATAAAAAGAATAATTTTAAAGCCCAAAAAGTACTAAAATCAAACTAGTCAAACTAGAATATTTGTATATGGCCGCTTTAACATACCTACACAAATTTTGAATCTGAAAAAAACGAATCTAAATAAAATCAGAGTTTGGTATATTTTAAATAAATTTCACAGAAATGATATGAAAGGGATTTGGCTTAAACTTGCAGCAAATACCGGTATATCAAAAATATGGATGTAGCGCACATTGTGCACATGCAAGGTGACCAGCTGTCGGAATTATCTGTTGTGTTATCTAAAAAGAATAAAATAAATGAACAAGACGTTTTCAGCGATGCATCTCTGACATCACTGAAATTGTATTGGAGTATTGGGATTTTAAATTTTTGAAAAAATAACTTTCACCACTGACTGTACACCATAAAAACTGTTGATCTGTAGCAAACTAACAAATTGTAACCAGGGCTCAACCTGGAGCTCTTAGACAGGGAGACATTTTGCTACATTTTCAAGATTTCAGGTCAAAGTTTCAGTCCAATTTTTGGATTTCCCCTACATTGTATATATTCTATTCATTCAAACTTCTCCCTCAGCTATAAATAGGGAGAATCAACAAGTTTAGGGAGACTTTTTCTCCCAAATCACTCCCAAGGTTGAGCCCTGGTAACTTTCACCAGAGCTAAAACATATGCCAATATAGTCATATGCATATAAAAAGGAACAGATCAACAGAATGGTTTCTGTCCATCAGTCTGGTTTTTAGGGGGGAGGTGGAGGGGGGGGGTCACAGTCTCTACTTGTACAAGCCTTAACAGAAAACACAACCAGCCTCTCACCGATATGTGTTCAAGCCTTGCTCGGGCCACAAGTGAGAAAGACAAGTTCTGCTTACAGAAGGCCAGGTGGTTTCTCTCAGGGCACTCCGATTGTCACCCACCTTGGATGAATGATTGGCTCGATACAAGTGAAATGTTCTTGAAAGGGCTGAAAAATCCATTGCCAAAAAAAGACGTAAGGCTGATCTAAATCTTCCTTTTATAAGACACAAAATAGGTTTTACTGAGACTGTCAGGGTCACTGAAGAGGCTTTATAAGCCGAAACTACGTAGTCAGGCCCATGTTCTTTCTTTTGAATGTATTCTCTGCTCTCGAAGAAACTCATTAAGATTTTAATTTTACCTTACTGCAGCTGGTGTTGTGCCGTGTGGCGGCCGTAAAACGTCTCCCCGTACTTCATCCATAGTGCAGATTATATTTTATTTCATCCTTTGAGATCAGAGGTTATATTCTGAGAAATCTGAAAATTTTAGATTGGTTTATAATCATATTTCTAAACCATCGTTTTATATTTATTATTTGGACCCTTTTTGATACTAATCAGTCTTTGAATCGACTGTCCAATTAAGACTGAGAAATAACAGTACGTTTTTCTCTGGTTTCGTCACCAGATATTGTCAGGGTCACTGAAGCGGCTTTATTAGCCGAAACTACGTAGTCTGGCCCATGTTCCTTCTTTTGAATGTATTCTCTGCTCTCGAAGGAACTCATTAAGATTCTAATTTAACATCATATATAAGAAAATAATAATTTACCTTGATTTATTTCTCTCTTTTTTCTGTACATAAACAAGTATTTAGAGACAGTCGACATAAGAAATTGTCATCTTATTGTTTCAGGCTACTGTTGATAACATCAATGTAGAATCAGCTTGTGAACTGGTCCAGTTTGAACCTGTAACTGATCCAGACTCAGTACTGCATGATCAAGGTACAAGTAGGGATGATGAAACACCAAACAACAGCTTTGAAGAGTTTATGTATGTCTCTGAAGATGAAGATTCAATGATAATGATATTACATATTATAACGGTGATGAAGTCCTTTTTAAAACTGGGAAACCCGGATAGCGTGGCTTCCCTTACCCGTCCAGTTTCTCTGAGAAAACTATCTTCTTTTCATAGTTCCAGATAACAAGGTGTAACAGGGATGATTTCCCATAATTCTCCATTAAAACATATTTTGGGTACTTGTTGGAAGCGCCATGATGGGGTGCTTCCATCAAGTACCCACAATATATGTTTTCATGAAGGAGGGAAAATTATCCCTCAGTAATCCCAGTCATACCGTGCTACCTGAGGCTATGTTTTTTTCCATAAAATATCTTTACTTATCAGCTGATTTTCAAAACATTTGTGGCACATATATCTTTATACTCCTGCCAATTAAAAAATACACCGATTTGTTACGATGCTATTAAGCACCTCTTTAAATCTGGTCCATTGGTAATCATGACCTCATAGCAGTTTGCAGCCATTCACATTACTGAATATAAAGGCCTGATGTAAGAAATTGTATTCTTTCTAATTGCCATGGAAACCTATATAATTAAGGTTTTGCTTTGATTATAAAATACAACCAACTGTTATACTACTACTGAACATCCATCATAATTTAACCTGTTTAACATACATTGTATATGTATGTGAATTTGAATAAAAGAAGAAGTGTATGCTCCAAATTTCATGAAAACCTGTACAGTGAGACTTTATTCTAAATAGGGTCTCTGTGGCGTATAGGTTACGAGCACTGACTCTTGTCACTAGGTCTCCCACCACCCAGTGGTTTTCCGAGCACTGACTCTTGTCAGTAGGTCTCCCACCACCCAGTGGTTTTCCGAGCACTGACTCTTGTCAGTAGGTCTCCCACCACCCAGTGGTTTTCCTTCAGCCAATCCGGTTTTTGCCCACCTTGGATGAACAATCAGCTCGATATAAGTGAAATGTTCTTGGTGCCGTAAAACCCAACAAAAAAAAAAAGAAAGAAAGAAAGCTTTTAAATAAGTTTGTAAGCATGATACTAGCAGAACATATTCATGATATAAGCAAGTGTCCAGATTTTTCTCTGGCAGGAGTATATTACAGCTGTATATGTATTTATTCCTTTTTAAGGGGGTGGACGGGGTGGGGTGGTAAATAAACTAGAAAATTGTGTCTGTAAGACACAGGTGATGCCCCCGTGCTCCCGATTTACCCTTGCATCCCTTTCTCCCTCCCTCCAGCCCACCCCCACCACCATCACAAATTCAAAGAAGTGTGTATGGTCTCAAACTGTGAAAACTGATCAGTCATAATCTGTAGTATGTCTTGAGAACACGAGCTTGTTACCTAAAACAAAAGATGAAAATTTCTTAGTTCAAAACCTGCAATTTTGCTAAAAACAAAATTTTTATCTTAAAATATCTTCATGAACATCTTTATTATGTCTGTAACACATGCACAAAGTTTCAAAGCATCTAAACTGTGAGAGAAGTTGATTATACACTGATATCAAATGCTGAAAATGACTCAAGTTTGAAAGCCCATAATTTTTTCAAAAATACAGCTTGATCCATTATAAGCTGTGGGAGGAGTTGATTACACAATCTTGCTATCCTACATCACAAGCCAACATTGAAAAAGTATAAGTCCGAAAGCCTGTAATTTTGCCAAAAATAAATTTTTGGCTGTAAGAAATCTTCATGCACATCTTCAATATGTCTGCAACATGTAAGCACAGTTTCAACTTGATCCATCAAAAGCTGTGGGAGAAGTTGATAACACAAACTTGCTATCCTATATCACTAACCAATTATGAAAATGTCTAAGTCCAAAAGCTCGTAATTTTGTCAAAAATAATTTTTTGGCCATAACAAATCTTCATGCACATTTTCAATATGTCTGCAGCATGTACGCAAAGTTTGAAATTGATCCATCAAAAGCTGTGTGAGGAGTTGATTACACAAACTTGGAACCCTATATCACTAACAAACACTGAAAATATCTAAGTCCAAAAGCCTGTAATTATGCCAAAAATAATTTTTGGCCATAAGAAATCTTCATGCACATCTTCAATATGTCTGCAACATGTGTGCAAAGTCAGAAACTGATCCATCATAAACTGTGGATGGAGTTGATTACACAAACTTGCTACCCTATATCACTAACCAACACTGAAAATGTCTAAGTTCGAAAGCCTGTAATTTTGTCAAAAATAATTTTTTGGCCATAAAAAATCTTCATGCACATCTTCAATATGTCTGCAACATGTGTGCAAAGTTTCAAATTGATCCATCATAAGCTGTAGAAGGAGTTGATTACACAAACTTACTACTAAAATGTGCGACGGACAGACGGACAGACGGACAGGGGTAAAACATAATGCCCCCTGACTATCGTCACGGGGGCATAAAAACAAAGTTGCTAAATGCAGGAACCAACAAAGGGTCAACAGGGGTCAGCCTAGGAGAGGTTTTTATTTATTTTTTTTTATTTTTTTACATTTTCGGTTATCAAGAAGTTTTGAACAAATTTTGGATTCCACTAAATATGTAAATAATTTAGAATTCTGCTTCAGTTAAAAAAAGCAAGAAGTTACCCAGTTTGGGGAGAGACCTTTTCTCCAAAGTCACCCCTATGCTGAGCCCTGGTCAAAATACAAAATATATCAAATAAATATATAAATATGTTTCAGTGTGTAAAGTACACAATATTTCCGAACACAATATTTCCGAGTAAATATTTGATTATATTTCTTATTACCATAATAACCTTAGGTACTGGGCCAGACAATCATGAGCAAACACTGCATACCCAGACCAGACTGCCCTTGAAGATCAGACCCTACACTGTTTGCCATTCCTACTACAATTTGACAATGCATTTTATTGGATACATAAAACAGGCTGTTCAAATTTAAAGATAATGATAACTTTCCAATTACAGTCCAACCTGTATTAAGCAAGCACCTTAAACAGATGCTTGCTTATTACTGGTAAACTTCCACTTTGTCTTCACTTTAGGGAACTGAAACACTGGCCCCTTAATACAGGTTGGTTGCTTAATACAGGTGGCCACTAAGACAGGTTTTACTGCATCTATTTACAGGCTGTCAAGACTCAAAGAACCCCGATCATGACTATATAACTATAAATGAAGATATATCCTCTTATGAAGTTCTTCAAAGTCATCCCGATTTGCTAGACATTCTTCTGGATGCTGACATCAGTAAGGCAAAGGCAGAGGAATATGATTGATAAACAAAAGTGGTGCAATCCTTGATTTGGACAACATAAAGGATAACCCAGATACTTTTCAGTATTATACAGTGCTAAAGTTTGATGTTTTCAAAGCCTTATATTGTTATTTAGAACCAAAGGCAAGAGGCATGAGGTATCCATATAGATCCAGGACTGAGTTGTTTTCACACCATGCCATTTCAAACAGAAGAAAACCTGGGAAAGCCAGAGGAACCAGACTGAATGAGGAATTTTTCTTCACACTAGTGAAACTTAGATTGGGGCTTCAAAATAAGGAATGTGCTGTGAGATTTGGCATAGTATATCCCCAGCTAGATTCTCGTCGATTTTCACTGCCTGGGGTGACTCTACTATCAATAGGATGTGAGAAAATTTCCAAGATGCCTGCAACAACAGAAACAGGTGAAGCTGAAAAGGCACAGTGTTTCCCCAGCTAGATTCTCGTCGATTTTCACTGCCTGGGGTGACTCTACTATCAATAGAATGAGAGAAAATTTCCAAGATGCCTGCAACAACAGAAACAGGTGAAGCTGAAAAGGCACAGTGTTTCCCCAGCTAGATTCTCGTCGATTTTCACTGCCTGGGGTGACTCTACTATCAATAGAATGAGAGAAAATTTCCAAGATCCCTGCAACAAGAGGAACAGATGAAGCTGAAAAGGCACAGTGTTTCAAAGACTTTTCAAATGTGCGAATAGTTATTGATTGCACAGAACTATTCGCAGAGACCCCATCATCAATTGATGTGCATAAACAATTCCATTCAAACTATAAACATCATTCGACAGTAAAATTCCTTGTAGGGATGAATACTGGTGGTGCTGTTACATATATATCAGAAATGTTTGGGGGGAAGAGCTTCAGATAAATTCATGACAAATGAATCAGATGACTTTTTGGCAACATTAAATCCCGGTGAAAAAGTGATGGCTAACCGAGGTGTTACCATTGAGAATGACTTGCCAGCAGGGATACAACTGGTCATACCCTCATTTAAGCATAAAGACAAAAGTCAATTTTCTAAGGCTGAACTACAACGGAACAAGAAAATTTCTGAGGCTCGTGTGCATATCGAGCGTGCAATTAGAAGGATTAAACAATTCCACATCTTCTTTAATGAGATGAAACTGAGTCAGGTTGATGTCAATGAGAACATTTTTGAAACCTGTGGCTATCTTGTCAATTTTCAAATTCCTTTTCTGAAGCTAACAGACTAAAACAGTCCTAAAATAGAATGGTGCATGTGCTATTGGGACAACAAACAATTTGCTGTAATCATATAAATCGAACTACGGTAACTGTATTTACTAGTAATTTAGGCATCCAAAATATGATGGTGGAATGGAAGAAAGAGTAGATAGACCCTGTGTTTGCTCAATCCTGCCTGTCCAGTTCTTTAGGGCTATTATAGTACATGTACAATAAAACACACACACACACACACACACACACACAAAAAAAAAAAAAAAAAAAAAAGGAAAATGTCATTTACATGAGAACAAGAGCTGTAGCTGCGATTTCTGCTTATGTTCCCGATAAACTCATGTATGCCTAGTGTCTCACTAAATATTCAACAGCAAATAGCGCAAGACCCAGATAAGGAATCACAAAATCCAACATCTGATTAGGATCTACACTGTTTATATAAAGTGCAGGTAATTAGATTGAAATAATTAAAAATAAAATATGTCATGAGACCCCTCTCTTATGGTGAGCTAGAAGAGTCCACTAGGCTTAAATGGGTTACTCAGGTTATTAGGGTTAAGTTATACTTAAGGATACATATCTATATGTTGGAATGTAATTTAGAAAATTCTATCGCTATAAAGCCTTTGTACTATTATGGTAAAGCTAGGCAAGACAGACCCGTCAAATAGATGTGTAAGCACTGGGACTAGATTTTTTGTCTACCTGGGGCCAGTTGTTCAAAACTAACAACGTTGTTAGTTAACGATTCGTTAAAATTTAATAGCAATTCTCTGTAACCATTTCACATTTTACAATGGGGGTTCGGCACGCATAGTCTCAGATTTTCCTCAAACTTTCTCAGTTTGTGTGTTGTCACCTAAAAACATTTAAATGAAGGTTGATTCGTTCTGTTGTGCGTCCGTTGCCATGGCAACGGCCTCCAAAGATTTTGTCAAAAAAAACAGCCAAAAAATAAGTGAAAATTACCAAATTTTGAACATTTATATATCTTGAAGCACATTACCTTTAGTCTAGAAGTGTTTTGAATGAAAAACTATGGACTAGTACAAGAGTGAAGTGAAAAAAATAAACCAAATCTGTTTGTTCTTTGGTACTGATTTTAGTCCTTGATGTGGGGTGGGGTATCCAGGTATGGAAAACCCCTGTTTTTTAGCTTTTTCAAGTGCGTACTGCCAGTTCGCGCGGTCACTCTGATATACAAATGCATGACAGCATAATAGAAGAAGATCTCTAATATCATGAACTGAAGAAACATGTTTGGGAAGTTACCTCCTTAGGACCGTAACCATGGAAACGAACAATACCCTATCAAAGAATCAAGGAAACACAACAGTGCACAAAATCACCTATTTTTTCCCTAAACAATTGAAAGACCACATTTATTGCATGTACAAGTGTTGTGAAATTATCAGTTTTAATTCAAAATTTATAAACATCAAAAGGGGCAGTACTGGGGTCATCTTACCATTCATTCTTGGGGCTCCGAAAGGGATTTTTAAGGCTTAATTTCCTTCAAATAACAAATTTTCTTCATAAAACTGCAAAACAAGGTATTGGTTTCTCTTTAATATGTTGTGAAAACATATTTGTGAAGTTAGCAGATATAAACTAGGGCAATGGAATATTTTGGGGTCATTTAGGGGTCCAAAAATAAGGGGTTAAAAAATAGAAATCTATGAAAACTCATGAATTTCTTTGCAAAACAAAAAATTCAACAGTGCTTACAATAACAATGGCTTTGAAACTGTAAGTCAAATACTAATTGGTTTAAAATACTAGGGCAATGGGGTGCTCTATGACTTTTATTATGTTCCCTTAAGGGGCCATTAAAGGGGTTCAATCAGCAAAATTGCCTCGAAGTTACACACACTATCGGTATAAACCAGGTATAAACCAGTATCCGTTACTTATTTGTGAGTTTAAACATCAGTCTAAATGTAAGGCACATAAAATTGGGCGATGGGGATCAATGTCATTGCATTTTTGTATACAGAAGGGCCCAATAAGGGGTCAAAAATCAGAAAATTACACCAAAAAAAATTAAGTTTCTCAGAAAGCAGCATACTGTAATACACTGGCACAGAAACTTTTGGTCCAGTGACAACTGACGTAAAGCCATAGCCATGGTTGCCCTGTGGTTCCTTTTTTATGTGAATTTAAGGGGTCACAAAATGGCCAAAATGCAATTATGTACCTCAGGCACAAATTTTTATCGTATACCAATGAAAAGACAACAGCGAATACACCTATATTTTACTGCCCAGCAAAGAGTTACTGCTTCAACACAATACCTTAAATAAGTTTGGAGTTATACTCTAGCCTAAAATAGCTTCAGCACCTTAGTTGTGGACAAAAATGCCATAGCAGGAGGAGATTGAAAACATGTTTATTTTAACTAACTCTGTGGATAATTATATCTGCAACTGCACATTTAAATATCCCTCCACTTTTACCATAACTCTGGCGACAATTATATCTTCAACTGCACATATAACTATACCTCCACTATAGGATGTGGAGTAGCCTGGCTCCAGTCGAATCTGTATATTACTCTGTTGACCGTCAGATTCGAATCTATGTTTCCTTGCAGGAGATATATTGAACATAGGATCTGTACCCAGACTAGATGGGAAGGTGCAAGGTATGGATTCGTTCTCTTCAGCCTCCTTGAGAACAGCCTTATGGAAATTTGAACAACCAACCCCTATGCTGGCTACTTTTGAGAGTTTAACCGAACATAGATCTGCTGACTGTGCCTAAAAACTGGAAAATGGTCACATTATATGTGTTATTCCGTTTGGCCTGAGGGACAAAAGAGCTAAAGGGACTACATTTGTTTGCTGTCCATTGACTAAAACTCTTCTTGAGAAACAACACTTCACCAGTTGCATGTAGAATCATCTCACAAGTCTAGTCTATTCTATAACCTTGCTAGGTTGTTGGAGCATCACAGATAATTTAACAACAACCCTTTTTCACCTAGTCCTGTCTCCAGCTGCCCTAGTTGTGCTAGCAAAGTCTATTCCCGTCCATTCTTTAATATTATCTGCCTGCCTCGTCATCTGCCCGACTCAGGACCAAATCTTGCAGCCTCTGCCCACATGCAAAATATCAGTAAGACTTTGATCCTTGTACCTTAACAAATACAATGCATCATAAGAGGATATGCAAAGACAAGACTTGACCTTGTACAGGATAACTCGCCTGATAGTGACTTGCTTATTACAAAAAAAACGAAAGACTTTGACTTCAAGGTCATCCAATGGATTGGCTAGTATTTTGTAAAAACTTAAACCAGTTTCTAATATAAGTGCAAGTATAACAGTAGATGCAGCCAAGCATTATGAAAAAGTATGTCACTGGAAAACTTTAACCCAACAACGAATTCTAGGTATGACCTTGACCTCAAAGTCACTGAAACAGGTGGGTTGGTACTCCCATATAAAAGCTACTAAGAAGCAAATTTGACCTCACCGTAAAAACGTCAAAGTCAACCCAATAATTTGTACAATCTAAGTAGTACTTGTATACTTGATTCTACATACCAAGTTTCAAGGCCGTCTGCCTGTTGGTTCTGGAGAAGGAAGATTTTCAAAGGTTTCTACCATATATGGGCGTGGGGGCCATGTTGGTCCTGTGACCCAGACCATTTGAACAAATTTTCTTTTCCCCGTCCCCTAGAGGCTTTACATGAAATTTGGTTACAATTGGCCCAGTGGCTTTTGAGGAGATGTGTGAAATTGTCAAAATATGAGAGACGAGGGTCAAAGGTCAAAGAATGACCTCGACCTCTTGTACGCACAAATTTTCATGCACTCAATAAGATAACTGTATATGCCAATTTCAGGTCAACATCCTCAAAAGTTTCCAAGAAATTCTATGTTCTAGCATTTTCCCATATAAAAGTTACAGAAAGAAAATTTGACCTAACCGTAACTACGGTCTAGGTTATACCAAGGTCATAATTTGAACAATCTTTGTAGTACTCCCGTATCCAATGCTACATACCAAGTTTCAAGACCACCTGCCTGTTGGTTCTGGAGAAGAAAGTTTTTAAAGGTTTCTATTATGTATGGGGGTGGCGGCCATGTTGGTCATATGACCAGCACTGTTTGAATAATTTTTTGTTCCCCCGCTCCTAGATGCTTTATATGAAATTTGGTTACTATCAGCCTAGCGGTTTCAGAGGAGAAGTCGTTTGAAAATATTGACGGATGGACGACTGACGGACGATGAAGCCTTACCATCCTATAAGTTGACCCTTTGCATATCTCTGAAGGCAATCTCTTTTTCTGCTTTGAAACTTTAAAACCATTCATATTTCTTCATGAAATTTCAAATAAAGCATGCATAATCACATATTGTGCAGAGAAAAACAACCATAACCCAAGATCAGGTTTGACAGAGTTATAGACATTTATTTATTTCTTATAAAGAATTTTATGTCCGTCTTACTGCTTTGAAACTGTTGAGGGTTTCTTCATGAATTTACATAAAAGTATACAGCATCATCAGACAAATAACTCTGATCCCATTGTGACTGAATTACGGCCTCTTGTGCATTGCCGTTAGTGATTGCTTTACACTTAAGGTGGTGATTTATGGTAAATGAAAAAATCTAAATACAACCATGAAAATGTAACATACCTCCCCGAAACTTTGCAAAATATTTTCCTTTTGTGGTTCTCTACAGTTTAGAATACAACAAAAGTCATGCTGATGATAAAGGGTCTTTTAAGATAAGGGGTAATTTAAAGTGCGAAGATCATAAAAAATACTATCATTATTGAAAATGCGTTTAGGTCTGAAGGTACTTCAATGTATTGAATTCAATGTCAGTTTAATTGTTTGCTCCATCTCTTCCTCAGATTATCAGGTTGAAAAAAAGTGGCTTGTTCAACCATGTTTTAGGTCCATGTATAATTTTAGCATCACAAAGCCGGGCATTTTGGAAGTCAAAATCGTGAACAACAACATGGAAGTTTCTGCTAAGTTTTGCGCAGATCTGTTGAATTTTCAGCATTTTATGGTTTTTTTTGGTTTGTTTTTTTTTGTATTCACCAAAAATCTGTGATTATCACCATCTTAATTTAACCGACCTACGTAATGAGGATTTGGAGTTACCTGCATGGCAAAGTTTTATAGTCTTTATTGTTTCCTTTCCTACTATAAACCCCAATGGGTGTACATCATCGTTGCCCTGTTCAAATGTGCTCTTGTTTTAAATCCTGACTGACCAAATCTGACTGCAGGGTCAAATCTAATGAGGATATTTGGCATTACTCTATAATATAAACTATTATAAATTTGGGGAAGAAGATTTCTTTTAAAGGCTAGTCCACAATAGGACCTATAGTAACAGCTGAAGGGGTGGCAATGGGGCTTGTTTTAAACAGTATTTTATGAGTACAAAGTATAGAATAATCAGGATTTGACTGAAAGCCCAAAGTTATGAGGACTATCTCCTGATAAAAATCAAATACTGCACAAAGGTTGAATGTACACAATAGCATCGACTTCAAATAAACACATCTTCGTCTAAACAGTCTAGCAATGAATGAAAATATTATTTAGGCAAAGACTGTTTTATGTTTTCATCAGAAGTAACCGCTTTATAATGAGCTAATAATATTGACAAAAGAAATACAAGACCTGAGAAAGAGAGGGAGAGAGAGAAATATGATTTCCTCATCCAGTTAGTCCAAGCTGTATATGCATATAACATTCCATTTAGATCCATTGAATGCACTTTGAAAAGTAAGGGGTTAAATCTTTTGGTGTGTATTAAATTTTGAACTCGTGTAAAGATGTTTTCGTTATGTATCGCCGGTGACACCCCCTCTTTCTCGTACATTAGACCTCTCAGTGTACATTCTTTTGCCATGTCTGCAATGTGATTCTGTCTTGTAGCAGTCTAATGAGGACTATTCTATTCTATTCTATTCTATCCCATAACCTTACTAGGTCGTTGGGGCACCACAGATGACTTCAAAACGACCACCACAGATGACTTCAAAACAGTCCCTTTCCACCTCTGAGGACAGCTGAATATAAAATGGTTTGTGTTGTCTATCTCGCCATAAAGATCTGATGGAGTTTCCATTACATTTCTGGCATTAAGGTGCTCATTCAGAGAACTACATTCCAGTCGCAGTCTTGTGTGTAAAATTTGATCTAGATGGGTTCCAGCATTGTAAAACTTTGTTGTGGAGATTAAGTTTGAGTTAAAGTTAAAACAGAGTCACTCTGTCCGATGTGTAAACTTTTCTAATCTCTTATGGTTGCCAGTAGAAAAGAATTAAAACAGATTTTATGTTATCAGACTTTTAATGTATTCAGCCTAGTCAAGAGCCAGGTCATCTCAGCATGTATTTACAGAATAGCATCAATTTGAAATCAGCTGACCAGGCATACCATTCAACTTTTCCTTTTAAAGCGTTTGCTGGGGAAATGTGATTGGAGACAGATGTGAAATTTTAACTTGAGTGTCATTTCTTATCAAACCTTTACAGCTTCTGAAAATAAAATGATCTATTAACAGCATTTTTTTCAAATTCGTGCGGGTGGATTTGATCCAGAAAACTTTCCGAAAGGGTAATATATGAACCTTATTGTCATATCTGGAAAACACTAGATATGTTAGCTCCTTTCTTAGTCTCAATCTTACTTTCGCAAAAGGAGCCAAACTTGTCGTAAAAAATGCAGAAAGAAGTTTCCTTTAGCACCCTTACACACCACAGTGAAGCTAGAATTACAGTTGCGGCTATACTTTATTTGATAAGAGTTATACTAGTTGATTGTTGTCATAATAGTATTTCGAATGTTTCTCAGATTCACCCGTAAAACAAGGTGCCAAGTGCATTGAAAAGAACAACAGAACGCCATTGGCTGTGCCAAATTACTCAGACTAAATTGTATACCAGTTTGACAACCGTTTTTATTCTTATCTGTCTTTTTTTATATGACTGACAAATTTGGTCATGTTCGACCTCACGAAAATATACAGAACATCAGTATGTAAATGGACCAGAAAAACATGAGAATGTCCTTTTTTCACTGCAAATCTTTCCAACAGCGAGGCGTTTACTGGTGAAAGCGTTTGCCAGTACATGTAGCTAAAACTTCATACTCCATTTTGCTACTTTATATTGTGAAGAAAACCATGCTTTTGTTTGATTTTGCAACCCCCCCCCCCCCACACACACACACACACACGCACAACCACCACTTTTTGGACACCTTGTAATCTCAGTGCCATATTTGGTATCTGTAAATTTACAATTAATGTTTTTCTAAACATTTTAATGTAACAGATAACATACTTTTTTGCTGTACGAAGAATATTTGAGATTTGTGGGGCAAATTAGCAGATTTTACCCCTTTTTGGCCCCTTAAGAAGCTATAATACAGGAACAGAGCACCCTATCAACATTTTTATACCTGTTTACATTTTATTGCCAGTTTCTTGACCATTATATCATTATGCAGTGCTGTTTTTCGTTATTTTGTGCATCAATTCAGACATTTCGGTCACATTTCCTCCCTTTTAACCCCTTTTTGGGACCCTTAAAAAGCATACACATATTTCTGAGGAGTTCCCCATAACGATATTTTGTATCCCTTAACATTAGGCATTATGTTTTTACGACCTTGTAAAAAGAAAATAGGCATGAACTTTCAACTGTGCAAATAAAATTATTCATTTGAGGGCAAATTAGCCTATTAAAACCCCTTTTGGAGCCCCTTTAAAGAATAGTAATAGACTCTCAGTTCTGTTCCTTTTGTTGCTGATATTATTTAATGTAAGTCTGTTACTTTCACAACAATTGTACATGTAATTAATGCAGCATGTCCTAGTTTGTGGGAAAGATATGTGATTTTCAACAGGGTTTTATTTTCTCATTTTTTTACACAGGATATTGGTTGTTTCCATGGTAACGGCCAGAAGGAGGCAACTTCCCAAACATGTTTCTTCAGTTCATGATAGTTGAGGCTCTTCTCTAATTTTTAGTTGTAGGCAGATATGTCAGACTGACCGCGCGAAAGGACATGAAGCGCTTAAAATTGTCTTAAAATTAGGGTTTCGAAAACCTGGATACCCCACCCACCATTACAGCATGTAGCAATACTAAAGAAGTTACAAAACAATTATATTTATTCTTCCTTAAATTCGCATTGACCTATATTTCTTCAACCAGTACATGTTTAGATGAAATGTAGTCTCATTTAGCCTATATTAAAGTTCAAAAAGTGCAATTTTTCATTTATTTCTTGGCCATTTTTAAGGCAAAATCTTTGGTGGCCGTTACCATGGCAACGGGCATGTAGCAGAAGGAACTAGGTATCAATTATTTGGTTTTGAGTGACAACAAACAAACTGAGAAAGTTTTATCAAAATCCATGACTATGCGTGCCGAACTTTGGTTGGTGGTTACAGAGAATTGCTATTAAAACGTTAATATTACAAATATGCTGATATTTTTTGTTGAAAAAAAGTGTGAGCAGCCTTTGCATTGCAAAAGCTGCTCACATTTTTTCAATAAAATACTATTGTTTTAGGTTATATAGTCAGTAAACACTTAATGAGTTAACCTCTTAAAAAGTTTGTTTAGCTAACGATGCTTTCACCAACTGGCCCCAATTTGCTACTGTGAACCTTCAACAGATGAATTTATTAATGCAGCGTTTTATAATAACCAGTAATAGTCCTTGAGATGATCCAGCTAAAGTTTCGTTTGGCTGCACCCCAGAGGGGACAAAAGTTTTATGGTATCACTTTAAAGGTATGCATGTCAGCTTTCAGAATCAGCTTGTCTTCTACTTGTGGAGGTGTCCGTTTGAGTTGTAGACACGTTTTTGTAAAGGTACCCCCTGTCACCTTTTTTGTGGGCAATATAGCTTAAATGCGAATATGTAAATGTTGTAAATACTGATCAGAACCCATTTCATGTATATAGAGCTGGTAACAGATTTCCTTCTCTAAGGCGGAGCTCTAGTAAGTAGTATTTGCAGAAAGTCCTGTAAAAATGGTGTTGACTAGCATCTGCTAACCCTCTGACTGCTTGGCTTAAGCCTGTGCCCGTAAATTACATTATGTTACTTGTGAATAATTCCATTCTATTAAGTGATAGCAGCTAAATCAATTTGATTTGTTTCCTGCTAGAATTTACCCATTGTGCTATCTTTAGAAATTGGAAAAATAAAATCTGCTTGGTTACTTTTGTTATGGAGGTCACGTAAATAACAATGTTTCATATTATTCCATTCCAGTAAACTAGTCAACATTCCCGAATGTTTTCAAAACCTCTCATATTGTATTCTGACCAATTTTATTAACTGTTATTGCTTAAGACTTGTTGACACTTTTATAATTTAGGTTTAGGGTGTCACTGTGTGTGTTTTATACGTGACAAAATAGAATATGCCAATCTTATAGTGATGGTATCTTAGACTAATTCTGAACACCATCAGTTTTGTAGTGTTCTAGATTCTTCTGCATAAATCAATTTTATTGTTGTACTTTCCAAACTCAGTATACTTGCTATCTTTCTTTTGACGCTAGATACTTGATATTTAGTCTTAAAAACAAACCAAAGATATTACATAAAGTCACTGTAGTTGTAGGTCAGCACTTTTCCATGTATGGATTAAATCAAATGACAAACAGTAAGCAGTTGGTCTAGTAAGGAAACTGTCTCATCAGCTTTGTGCATGAATTTTTCATGTAAAACTGCATAGTTCGACTGGTAATCTACAATACATGTACAAGTTGTTACAGTGTTTATTACAATGATTTGGATTTTAAGAGCATGCAAAGAGAAGCACTGTTGAAAAGAGAAATGCGAACTGACATTTAAAATGTTTTTCCTTTTGACTGAATGTTAGTTTAATATTTGCTTGTTGAGCATGTTTGATTTTGTTAAGATTATAGGGACAGCTTACGTTACGAAGGAAAATGTCATGCTAAGCTAAATTTTTTAGACAAGAGTTGTCAGAAGACAACAAAGCGCGCCTTATGGGTGCCTGACTCTCACAGTCACAAAGACTTACAAATATATCAGGTCATCTGCAGTGTCAGACTGAGCCATTATCCCAGGTATACCATGAATACATACTAAATACAACTCAAAATATGAAGCAAAAGCACTGAATGATTATATTTATGTATGAGTGACCTCAAATTCCCAAAGAAGATGTTAATCTATAAATAGTTTTGGAGACACAAGGCAAAATCAATTAACCATGAAATATAGGTCACAGTGATCTATAAATAATATGAGGTTATTCTCCGTGTCAGACTGATCCACTAAGCCAGATATGATGTTAATCCATCAAACAGTGCTTGAAATATAAGACAAAATCACTGGACCATGAACAAAGGTCAAGGGCACAGGAGTCTGCATGGTAGCTTTGCAGCAGCTGCTGCTGCAATTATAGGGATATGCTATTTGACCAAGTATCAAGTCTCTTCTGTCAAAGGTTTCATCAAAACTAAAAAATTTTGCCTTAAAAACAGTGCCAAACAGCAAAGTCAGTCAACCATAACATTTAGGTCAAGGACATGCAATTGTGTCATGCAGCTGCTGCAGTCATATGGATGTATATATGTACCAAGTATGATGATTGTAGCTGCTGTAGTTTGTAAGATACAATGTTGAACATCAAGTTAAACGCAATTGTTAACATTGGTTAACCTGATCACGGACGCCGACGAGGACGCTGACGCTAACGCTAACGCTGACGCTAACGCTAACGCATACTCAGACTACGACGCCGGGGGTATAGCATAAGCTCTCCTTTGCTTCGCAAAGGCGCGCTAATAAAATGGAGAAATAATTACATTGTGTCACAGATTATATTGAATTCATTTTTTTTTTATCCGTTAAGCCGGACTTGCACTGTTGAAAAGAGAAATGCGAACTGACATTTAAAGTGTTTTTTCCTTTTGACTGAATGTTAGTTTAATATTTGCTTGTTGAGCATGTTTGATTTTGTTAAGATTAAAGGGGCAGCTTACGTTACGAAGGAAAACGTTCTTGCTAAGCTAAATTGTTTAGATAAAATGGAGAAATAATTATATTGTGTCACAGATTATATTGAATTCATTTTTTGTCTGTTAAGCAGGACTTTTGGAGTATAATATCAGAAACATGAAATTGATATTAGTGTACTAGTGACACGAGGAGATGAGTAATCTGCTAGGCAGCAAGTTCGAGTTAGGCTCGGAAATATTTACTTTCATGATTGTCTTTATTCCCGAAATGCTACTTTTGCTTTTTCTCATGTAACAATCACTTTTCAACTGTACTTTAAAGAGTTGCTAAAGCACGGAACCTTGTGTTCTTTTCATTGACAAAACATTTTTTCTTTTGGATATTACTATCAACATTATTATTATTAATTCAAGCTGAAATATCACTAGTAGGATTTGTTTCAATGGTTTAATCAATGTGTATTTGCAAATGAAAAAGGACAGAATATATTAATTTAGGACAATGCTGAGGAGGGATTTATTGGCCAAGCATCTTTGTCTATTTCTCTTATAACGTTTTGCAGCATGAGAAAAGAAAAAAGGCATATTTGCAAATGAAAAAGGACAGAATATATTAATTTAGGACAATGCTGAGGAGGGATTTATTGGCCAAGCATCTTTGTCTATTTCTCTTATAACGTTTTGCAGCATGAGAAGAGAAAAAATGCAGCAAAACTCAACGGGTAACGTTTATAACCATTTTGTCGAGCACTTCACTGATACATCCCATAGAATGTGTAGTAAAATGGCATTTTGAATAAGCCTTAAACAAATAATATAGGTAATTTATAATTTCACTTATCAAGGATTAATACAAAATGTTACTCTTATAATCTCGCCTTAAACAGCCTATTTTGTTGCAATCATTTTGGGGGTAAATCATTTATAAAGTCCTACTGCTTATCAACAGCATCCTTTTCCAGACATAACAAATAAAGATGATACAACATTTTGGTTACATTCAAACAAATGATGAAGCATTGATGAAGTTGTTTGAATGTTATCAGTCTTTCATAACAGTTTATGCACTGATAAAAGTATAATGGTATATGCAACAGGCATGAAAATAACCTGGTCGGGAAAAAATGGTAATATGATGGTGATAAATAAAGCTCGGGAACAGATGGATGGTGGGAAACTCTAAGTTCTACCTTTACAAATGATTTGAAATGAAAGTAAAATTTTTCAGAAAATGACCATAATTGCAGACTTAGTCACTTTAAATTGCTTGTCTTGTACCTAATGCGTGCGGCTAATCTGTTTCGCGAATAGCGTCTGTTACAAAGATCTTCTCGGAAAGAGGCATGCGTTGTCTGCCGAGACTTGCCAAACATTTTTGGATTCAGCGACACTGAAACAAAATAAAAGACAGGAATGAGCAGCTATCGCACTAGATTTGGTATGGCTTGTCTCACGTATTCCACTTTTTTGTCAGTTTGAGAAGAGAAAACATGACATAACAAATATAATTACAACAATAAGTACATACTTCTTCGAAGTGTATAAGCACAAAATAAATACTTACAGAAACAAAATGTTATCGGTTTAAGGAAAACTAATGAGCAACGATTTCCGTTGCAGCTGAGTACACCATTTATATTTCTGATTTGAAGAAAACTGTCATTCTGTGGCTATGTCTTTGTGAGATAACATGTCTTGGCTCACGTAGAACATCTTAAATTTATAAGCTGCGACTTGTGTAACAGGCTTTCAGACTTGCCGAAGAAACGATATAGTGCGGTCAGATTTTAATTTTCGCAAAGGCAATATATGGACTTGCTTACTGATACAACTTTTTTTTTTTTTTTTTTTTTTTTTTAAATCTGTTTTTGAGCATGTTTGGCATAATTACTCTGGTAAACCCGAGCAATACAATTTTGGTATTTCTCTGGCTAATGGAAGATATGTCTTGTAATTATGTATTTTTAGGGCAATTTGAAAATTGTTACTTAGGTAAACTCGAAGAATACCCATGTATTCCTCAGGCTTTTCAAAGATAAGTTTTCAGGTATTCATCGGGTCCTTCGAAGATAGGTAAAACGTATTTTATAATGGCCCGAGGATTACCTAATTGCAAAACATGTCTTCGAATAGCTCCAGGAATACCTGGGTATTAGGTTTAATCTTTAAAAAGCCCGACGAGTCGTACCTAATTACAAGCACATTCTGAATAGCCCGAAGAATACCAGGGTCCGAGGTTATAAACTTGAGTATAAGCACACCGATTGGCTGCTTCCGAGCACATGCTCGGAAGCAGCCAATCAATGTGCTTTATTTTGAGTTTGAGATTATTCTCAAGTGTTATAACTTCGAACCCATGGTATTGCTCGAGTTTATGTATGAATGGACAGACTGACCTGAGTCTTAGATTTTGCAGAGCACTGACGACCTGTAATGCGTGTCGCCGTTGCCGATAATATAATTATATGATAGAGCAAATACACTGGAAGGATTTGTACAATTATGGATGACAGAGAATTCAAGTTGTTGTGCGGAGTGATTCTGTCGTTTATGGTTTGCTTCGGGATAGTTGGGAATATCATTTCACTAATAACTTGGAGAATCGGGAGACGTTGTAAGAATTTTCCGGGAGCTACATATCTCACAGCTTTAGCTCTTTCCGACACTCTGGTGTTGTGCACATCGGGAATAAAATCTACCATAGAACTAATATTTCAAATAAATATTTGGCATCTGAATTTAGCATTTTGCAAAGTTCTTCATACAACGTGGCATTTCTTTTTCCTCATTTCAACATGGATCATCGTGAGTTTGACTATTGAAAGAACAGTGGCCGTCTGCCAGCCTCTGAAATCGTTTGGTCTCTCAAGCAAAAGGCGGGAAATTATTATCGTCTGCGTTCTGACAATTTTCTGTTTTGTTGTCAATTTACCGTTTACTATTGGTGCGCAAATCTTGCCGACTTATTCTGCCTTATCAAATGGAAATCAGTCCATAAAACTTGTAAACATCAGTTTAAATTCATCTGAGAATTTCAACGGATGGAACACTACGATGATATTAGAAGAAAAGTGTCAAGCAGATCCTTCATCATTTTATTTCAAATATGAAACTGAGTACCATAACTGGCTCATAGATTTTGTACTTTTATTTTCAGCTCCCATAAGCATTCTTGCATTCTGCAATGTGATCATCTTAGTTATGGTACAACGCACGAATCCCATCTTAAAGAAACTACGGTCACAATGTCTCAACAAACAGAATCACAGCAATGCCATGACAGCACGTGTTGTAGCGCTCTGTTTAACGCTGGGAGTGTCCGTTGGTCCATTCTCGGTTGCTGCTGTCATTCCAGATTTCATGCTGGACAACAAAGCAGTCAGCATGATTTCTAATGACAGGCTTAGGACCGTGTTTGTTCTGATTTGGTTTATTAACAATTCTGTCAACTTCATACTTTACAGTGTTCTCGGCAAGGCCTTCAGATATGACTGCGTCGCTTTATTCCAAACAAAATGCCGTTACCGGAAAAGAAGGCCTACTCCTGCGAAGACATTTCAGCAACTCTCGAGTATTTCTTTGAGTTTATCATACCGGAAGCCAAGAGGAAGTATACTGTCCAATAAAGTATCCTACCGACCAAATGGATCAAATGATTGTGAAACCTGTTCATCTGATTTGTCGTACATTTCTTCAGATGCTTCATGCGTGAGCATGCATAAAACTTAAAGTGACTCATAAAACTTTTTAAGCATAGACACAATCAATTTTGCCAGTCAAAATGACTTTTTACGCTGGAACAACTACGAGTTTGATATGTTCAACCATTTAAGCGTAAGAAAATGAAACCACATGTACTCAGAGTAGTTGAATTTGCAATCCTTAATATTTTAAAAGATAGATTGCACAAAACATGTTTTGAAATTTCGCAGAATTCTGATAATAACAAGACTTTTCCTGATCCTGATGCTTCAGTAGTTACCATCCTGTGATCTGATGTGTTTTATTATTTTTTTTTAACCAGATGACAGCTGCTAGTCCATCCTTACGGGCAGCAATGTTTACAGATGAACGCTGTTATTTCATGATTTCAGAAATAAATTGTTTATCAAAATTTTATTGCAGATTGTATGTTTATGTTTAATACTTTCAAAATCATCTGTAACCTATTAACGGCAAATAAAACAATCGATCACGTGATCTTGTAAAGGTATTGTTCCGACTCATGCATGCATATGACTGTGATGCACAAGAAAATGAGACGCTATCGAGCGCGCTCCTAGATTCATCTAAATTCATCATATTTCTCGATTTAAAACTTTTTCCGTGATCAGACAGCTTCAAACCAATAAAACATCATTGAGTTTCACATAAAACGATTTTCTGGTGACACCTAAATTGGCAACTTAATGTCCTTCTTTCGATGTTTTAGAGGTGACTTACACACTAAAAATACAATGTACAGACCTGTAATACCGCTTTTGATTGTATGGCATCGCTCGATTGGAAACCATAAATTGTAATAAGAATGTTAATACATGTGAAAACAAAACAGAACTCCTATCATTTAGAGCTGCCATTGACTGCTTATTAGAAACTTTCAGTTTATTTACTGTACCTCCAGTTTTCTCCACCCTTAATCTGTTAATGTACTGTGTGTGTGGTAGTAAAACTCTTGTTAATTTTATATGGTCATTATCATCAGTTGGCTGTTATACGTCTGTGAGGAATAGGTTTATTTCTGTCACTACAGAAAAGACAGTGTGTCCAAACAATAGATAGATCGTTACATTTTTCGATAACAACCAAGTTTTAGTGAGGAACTGGCGTCAGGCCCCAAGTATATCATACTCAGCTAACATGGCTAAACTGAGCATGAAAATAACTGTACTTATCAGTAATTTGCTATTTGCAGGTAAAATTCCATGCTCAGCTGAGTTGAGCATGAAAAAAGTTTTATAACCTTGGGGCCAGAGGTCTCAGTAGTATTCAGTTTGTACAGCGAATTATAAGGAATACATACATGACTGTTTGACAATCATGTCCAATCAGCGTAATAAGTTTATCGGTGGAAGGTTAAATAAAGTTTATTTAGAACATATTGGTGAAACTAATGATTAAGTTGAATCAATAAATGATTCTAATCAGGAGGTAACAAAAGATCAAACAAATTTTTATTTGTACAGCTATCTAAAACATTTTCATCTCGCCAACCTCCCAAAAGGGACCATAGGTGAGCCGTCTCTCTGTAGTCCCTGTTCATACGAAAAGGTAAATGAAGTTCTTAATGATATTTTAGTAAAAATTAATATCGGTTAAAAGCAAAAATTGGCTCTATTGGGTGCGACGGTTTGTCGTAATTCTAGCGTTTGATTTGATAGAGATCTTTATTAATTTTTTACAGAACATTCTTTGACAGCCAGGCCTTAGGCATTATGAGATCAACATGACTAAATCTTGTTTTAGGCTCTTGTGGGATGTTGTGTTATGCGAGATCGCTTACATAATAGGTTTTAAGAGCATTCAGGCCCGAGTAGTTTGTCGTAATGTAAGCGGACCATCATAAAGCCTGGCAGATTTTGTGTATTTGTTATACATGTCACGTGTGACGAATTCTTGTTCCATATGTAAGGCCATGTTTCAGTGATAAAGTTAAACCTTCTATATCTGAATACCATCAGTGGCTTGGAAATAAAAAAAAAATCCAAACTATGTATTCATGAAAAAGGTTATATTCTATTATGTTTTCACTCTGTTTCTGTTTCGTGCAGCCGTTAGAAGGAATTAACAACAGCGATAGTCATCCCTTTCCCCTTTACTTGGATAGCTGCACGGAAGAAGTTTTGTCACTTTTTTAATGGCCTAAACCGGACATGCTTTCAAGAAATTGATTTCAGGGATTTAAGAAAAAGATGACTTGCTCCGCAAAACGTGAAGACCTTCACCAAAAGTAACGATGCTCTTTCATGTAAAGGAAAACGGGATAAAGCTTTGAATGGGAATGGCCTTAGGAAATGACTTTAAGTGAAGTAAAAATGGACAATGACCAAGAATTAAAACAATCAAATCCCACAGCCCTCACTCAAAACCGAAATGGAAAGTAGCACACACAAACTGACAAAGACACGCACGGTTAACCGAATGAGCATCTCTTAACCCTATGTAGTCCCCTATGGACATGGACTCCTTAACAGAAAATAAAATATTCTTGAAAAGTCTTTTAAATCACCCTACGTACATAGACCATTTTCAACCGTACCTCTGGTGGCGGTTTTAAACAGGTTTGGGCTACATGATAAAACAAACAACTTCGTAACAACGTTGTAACACAATGCCATTACTGACAGTGTGACTGCGTCGTTATGCCTTCTTTCAATTTCATGTGTTTACTGAGATAGCATCAATAATTAGTCATACGGTCAGATATAAACAGAAGTCTAGGGAGGCGTGAGGAGGACGTACACAGGGTACATGTATCACGCAGAACTAATTGATAGGACAGTAGGGTGGCTTAAAATCTACGAAACACTAAATACTTTGAGATGTCATTTGAGAAAACAAATCACATACCGTGACCCATTTCCGCTCAAATACTGGATGACGAGCTGGTCAATTTTCTTGAACATTCTAAAGGTAAAGATTACTGTTTGACTTTCTTCATTTTTGCTTTATTTGGTCAAAGTTTATAAATCATTTTGACTTTCAAGAGTACGTTCATGCAAAATATGTTCTTATTAGCTGTTGAACTGAACGATGGAAACGGGTCAACTCAGAACATAACCGTCCCCTATGTGAAATGGATCTCTGGTCAGCTCGGCGTGTATTATATGTAATGGGATCCTGAAAAGGCAATCCTGTGAGAGCGTTCAGTTTTATTTCAACAGATTATCTCATTTTAAGTGATTATGAAAGCAGATTTGTAAAGAAATGGGTTTATTGTCATTGCACGTTACCATGCTTTGTCCAATTTACTCTGCTAGTTTACCACAAACTTCAGTGGCACGATAATAATCGGGCCACACATAAGAAGCTACAGAAACATCATGACAATTTTTTTGTCAACAAGTGGATTAAGATCATGCAGATGAACCCCAGTAATACTGTTCAATCATGTCACAGATAATTAATACAACACTTGCTGGCTAATGTCTGCAGATGACATTTCCGCGGACCACTGCATCTGAGGTAGCATGACATTTCCGCGGACCACTGCAGCTGAGGTACATGTAGCTCGATAATGGAAGTACCCGGGAGCGGCAAGCCTGATGTCTGCAGCTGTTTTGTTTCTAGGACAACCGCAGTTGAGATGTGCTCCGTCGGGAATGTGAATTATTAACTGGGAAATTTGATGTTTAAAAGGACTAGTGGCTACAAGTCGAGTGATCATCAAAGGCCATATATCTGACAAATATCTGATCATATGTTTAAATGAAAAACTGATACTGGGTTCAATTTCTGGTAAGATTCATACATACAACTGTTTACATACATACAATTGATCTACAGAAAAGTTTTCCGATCATGACTCTGATAAAATAAGATCCACGTCAAATGGTGTTAACAATACCCTGAAAGTTTTATGAAAATCGGTTGAAAACTGAAGAAAAGGCTGTGAACACAAGATCGGATAAAGTCTTACAGATAAAGGGCCCTAACTTGTGCAGAAAGAGTCTGATTATGACCCTAGCAAAATATGATCCACGTCAGGTAGTGATAACAATACCCTAAAAGTGTTACGAAAATCTGCTAAAAATTGAAACAGAAGTTCAGGACACATCATTTGTCTCTGGACAGATTTACAGATACATGTAAACGGCCGTAACTCTGTCCGAAAAGATCCGATCATGACTCCAGTAAAATATGATCCATGTCAGGTGGTGATAACAATATCCTGAAAGTTGAATTAAAATGAAATGAAAACTAAAGGAGTTGAGAACACAGCATTTGACCATAAATTTACAGATAAAGGACCGTAACTCTCAAAGAACGAGTCCAATGATGCCCACTATAAAAATATAATCCACGTATAGTGGTGAGAACAATACCATGAAACTTTATGAAAATCGTTTGAAAACTAAAGGAGTAGTTGACAACACAAGACTGACCACAAATTTACAGATAAAGGACCATAAATCTGACAGAAAGGGTCTGAACATGACCCCAATATGATATGATCCACGTCTGGTGGTGAAAAACAATGTCAGGTGGTGAAAACAATATCCTGATAATTTATCAAAATCGGATGAAAACTGAAGGAGGACTTAAGAATAGACTGGCTGACTGACTGTATGGCAGACACACGGACTGACTCTTAGTAAAGTGCGTATATAACTACCCAGCTTTCAATATGTGAAAAAATGATATGAGCCGCGAGACGTCAAAACCAACAATGTGGTTGTGCGCCCAGCGCAGACTCAGATCAGCCTGGGCATCCGCCCAGTCTGATCAGAGTCTTCGCTGTCCGCATGAAGCTAGCTTAGAGCCTTAGCTACCCGTTAAGCGCCTAGCAAAGAGTCTGATTAGACTCGGCGGATGCCCAGGCTGATCTGAGTCTGCACTGGGCGCACAACCACATTGTTGGCTTTCTCGCGTTGCGGCTCATATGATGACAAAAACGGCGAGGCAAAACCCCAAAATAATAGGAAGGCATTCAATAAATTATATACTGAGGACCCTGTAAATAAAGACTTTGTGAAAATTAGATGTGACCATATTGAGCAGGCGTCATTTAACTTCTGCGACAAGTGGGGACTTTTGACTTTTTTCAGCAGTCTGCGCTGTGAATGTTTTGTCCTTTTAAACCTAGGATATTTTAGAAAGCTGAGGAGATTTTGATATTATTTCCAGGGCATGCATTGGCCAGGACTCCATCCCTCCTAACTCATCTTCTGGTACGGAGATAGGAGCTCAGAGATAGAAGCTTCGGCAAGACTGTTACCGACGAAAGCGCAAATCACAGCTAACAAACTTAGGAGTTGGAGAATACACATTGAAAATTGCAATGGAACGACAAAGGAGGCAGAATTGTTCAAGTTTAAAACTGAACAGTCTTGCATTGCTTGGCACCAGTTAAATGTAACGTTCCTGATCGTTTGACTTCAAAATCTATAATGTCTTTGATGAAATCAGCCTTGTAAGCAGGCTGCTAAATGTTTTCTTAATATTTACTAGGATTTCTTACATTGCGCTTCTCCTTAAATAGTATTCAGTATTCAAGCCCGTTTTCTGAAGAGATTCAGTATTCAGGCTAAAATTAAGCGGTATTCAGTATTCAAGGGGGGAGGGGGTTATATCCCATAACAAACCGCTACATTTCCCAGTAAAGGGCGCATGGAGCGAAAAGTTTGCGAACGCGGATAAAGCCCTTATGAAACTGTGAGCGAGGTAAGGATATCATATCGTGCAGTAATTAAAACTAGAAGGTTGTCCAGGGACAACTGGTCGAGCCCGCTGTTTGCTATAGTGGCCTATAAGTATGTCAAGACTAAGTAACTGCTTCACTCTAGAAAGAAGCCAAACAACATCATGCTTAGCCAGCTTTTTTTTTTTTTTTTTTTTTTAATTTTTACAAAGGAAAATAAGTAGAAGTGATGACCCAGACAACCTCAATTTATGACAATTACAATATCTCACTTTCAAGTGTGACCTAGACCTTGGACCTACCCAAACACGTATGTCACTTGACACTTCCACTCATCAAGAAGAACAATTGTGCCAAATTCTTTTGAAATCCATCCGTAAATGTAGAAGTAATGGCTCGGACAAGCTCAATTTATGACCATTTTATCATTTGATCATCAAGTGTGACCTTGACTTTGGACCTACTTGAACAAATGTTCTAAATGGCACTTCTACTCATCTAAAGAGAACAATTGTGCCAAATTATTTTGAAATCCATTCGTGAATGTTGAAGTTATGGCTCAGACAAGCTCAAATTATGGCCATTTGATCATTTGACATTCAAGTGTGGCCTTGACCTTGTTCCTCCCTAAATAAATTTTCCAAATGGCACTTTTAAACATCAAGGAGAACAATTGTGCGGAAAAAAAATTGAAATCCATCCATAAATGTAGAAGTAATGGCTCGGACAAGCTCAATTTATGGCCATTTTATCATTTGACCTTCAAGTGTGACCTTGACCCTGAGCCTATCTGAACAAATGTTTCAAATGGCACTTCTACTCATCAAGGAGAACAATTGTGCCAAATTATTTTGAAAATCACCCGTAAATGTAGAAGTTATGGCTCGGACAAGCTCAATTTATGGCCATTTTATCATTTGACCTTCAAGTGTGACCTTGACCTTGGACCTACCTGAACAAATGTTTCAAATGGCACTTCTACTCATCAAGGTGAACAACTGTGCCAAATTATTTTGAAATCCATCCGTAAATGTAGAAGTTATCGTTCGGACAAGCTCAATTTATGGCCATTTTATCATTTGACCTTCAAGTGACCTTGACCTTGGACCTACATGAACAAATGTTTCAAATGGCACTTCTACACATCAAGGAGAACTGTGCCAAATTATTTTGAAATCCATCCATAAATGTAGAAGTTATGGCCCGGACAAATCCGGACGGACGCACGCACGCACGCACGGACATACACCGAACTGACATTGTAACAACTATCTCCTGCTCACCGCAAGCGGGCTCGACAAAAATGAATAGTTATCAAAGATGATGTAAAACCTGTATAGTTAAAGCATACAAACAAATGGGCAAAAATTACAATAGAGCACACGATCGCCGAAACAATATATATAAAACTACATATGCTGTATTTATAAATTTACATAAAAAACGTTTAAGATGCCCTTATCGGGGCACGGACTCAAAAGTTTGCCAACGAGAGAATGCCGCCGCTATATTCAGTCCTTGTGTAACAAAATGCGATAAACACATGGCTACAATTCGAAGTCAATGACGCATGGAGCAAAGGTTGCGAACGATGTTGTTGTTTTGGGCTTATCGGCCCTTTAAGACAGTATTTTCAGTCTATGTCTCCCGAAGAGAGGGAGAAAGAAGAGAGAAACGACAGAGAGAGAAAAATATCCAAACAACCCCACCCGCACCTACTGCAAGTACAGTAGGCCCTTGCCCTACTATATGCAAATCTTTAGGACGCCCCGGCACTGGAAGCTATAGCCAGCTCCATCGCACCACCCAACCGCCTCCAGTTTGCGAACAAGAAGATTGCCCTTCTGAAACTGTAATAAACACGCCACTACAATTCGAAGTCAAGAGAGGCCTTTATATCGTGCGGTAACTTGACTTATATCTTGAAGATTATTTAAACAAGATGGCCCTTATGAAACTGATGAACACGCCGCTACAATTCGAAGTCAAGAGAGCCCGTTATATCGTGCGGTAACTTTTGACATATCTTGAAGACAATTTGAAGTTTGAACAACATTGCTTGGGATAATGTCTCAGTTTGACTCGATGTTTGGCATCAGAATAAAAGTTAGTCGCACTGACCTATATTTATGGTATAATGATTTTGCATCATTTTTAACACTATTTCAATGACTTACCTTGTATTCGGGCAGTGTTTTGAGTCACTACTGTCAGTAGCCTCATATTATGTTTTGGTCAGTGTGAACTATATTTCATGGTCAATGATTTCGCCTAATCATCCTATCACTATCGTATTGATTTGCATCATACTTGACTTAATGATTCTATCCTACATAATGAGTGCCCTCATACTAGTTGAAGGTCAATGTGACCAACATTTCATGTTCAAGTGAGCCGCGACAAAACCAACAATGTGGTTGTGCGCCCTGTGCAGACTCAGATCAGCCTGGGCATCTGCCCAGTTTGATAAGACTCTTCGTTAAGAGCTCAAATGGTAGCTAAGGGTCTAAGCTACCTCCATGCGGACAGTGGAGACTCTGATCAGACTGGGCGGATGCCCAGGCTGATCTGAGTCTGCGCTGGGCGCACAACCACATTGTTGGTTTTCTCGTGTCGTGGCTCAAGTAATCTTACTTCTTTCTAATACCATTTCATGAATTTGCATTACACTTGGGTAATTGGTTAGGGTCGACACTGTGAGTGACCTCACTAATTGTAGGTCAGTGTGAACTTTATTTCATGGTTCAGTTACTTGTGTTCTGTTTCTAATACTTTTACATGGATTTGTATCATACTTGGACTAATGGTTTGGGCTGACATTGTGACTGACCTCATACTAATTGTAGGTCAGTGTGACCTATATTTCATCGTCCAGTGCTTTAAGCCAACATCTAAAAAACTATTCCATCGATTTTCATTATACTTGGGTTTATTATTTAGGCTGACACTGTGAACTCATACTTACTAGAGGTCAGTGTGACCTATATTTCATGGTCCAGTAATTTTAGTCAATATCTCTTATATTATTTTTTCGATTTTGTATCATATTTGATTTAATAGTCTATTCAGATACAGTATTTCAGTGAAGTTGTCATATCTCTGGTTTGAATAAATTTTGGGATAACTCTGTGTTTTTTGTTGTTGTTGTTTTTTGTTTTATTTGTTTATTTGTGTGTTTTTTTTCTGGCATTTCAGTTGGTCTTATTTCACTTGATCAGAATTGTTTATGTTAAACGTCAAGCTAACTTAAGTCTCGTTTCATTGCTTGTTTTGCAGTGTTATATCGGCAGACTTGGTTTCTTTATAACCCAAAGAGTCATAATAGATGCACTTAAAGGACTCTGATAAGACACTTGTTATTTCAAGCGGAATGTAAATACCATTTTCATAACTGTGTTGTCTCAGTAATCTGTAAATATGCAAGGTTTGATGAAAGTCCAAGCTCAAATCGTGGTTTCTTCTTGGGAAGAATAAAAAAATGTATGTTTATTCTCTTTATTTCCTTACGTTTCGGCCTATACCGGCCAGTATATGCCGAAACGTAAGGAAATAAGGAGTGTTATTAGGCCGTTAAAGCATAACTGTGTTGTCTCAGTAATCTGTAAATATGCAAGGTTTGATGAAAGTCCAAGCTCAAATCGTGGTTTCTTCTTGGGAAGAATAAAAAAATGTATGTTTATTCTCTTTATTTCCTTACGTTTCGGCCTATACCGGCCAGTATATGCCGAAACGTAAGGAAATAAGGAGTGTTATTAGGCCGTTAAAGGCCGAAACGTAAGGAGTTAAAGGGTGTTAATAACTAACGAAATTCCGATCTTGAGCGGATTCGAAACCCTCCTTGTGGAAGACTTTGACAGCTGCCATAGTTTGCCGAAATCGTACCCGAACCTTTGTAACAGATCAGAATCTGTCATCAGCCCTCACATGGTAAAAGCGTTAAAGAAATGACGGTTAATTAGGTTAAATATACATATTAGACAGGAGAATCTAAAACAATATAAAAAGTTAAAGTCTCCATAGTCCTATCAGTGGTGAAATGTCTAAACACGCATCTTTATGAAAAGCGGTTAAGCCTCATGCTTGATGATAAAATATGGGTTGATGTACATATATTGAGTCAAATAACGCGCGAAAAGTAGAAGAAGCAAGTCTTTTTGAAACAAAAACAAATGATAAAGTGCTTAAAAACAAAACAAAAAAACACGATTTCTTTTCGTGGTTTTCCATCGACCGAGGCAGTATAAACAAGCAAATTCTGTGAATTTATATCCTCCGCCGATGTGGCCCCGATTTGTTTATGGGTTATTTTAAGTTTCATAAAATTTTGTTCACTTGTTACTTAGTTAAGGCTGAACTTGTGGATTGTACATAAAATCAAGGGCAATAACTCTGGGATAAGTAAGGCATAAGCTGAAGCTGTTCTTCTTAAACACTTGCCTCAGCATCACTGCACTATGGTGATACATTTTTATTTCAGTTACAAGAAATTTTGTTCGTCGGTACCTTACTAATGGCTAATTTGTGGATTTTAAATGAATTCTAGGGCACTACTGAAGCGATTATGACAAAACTTAATGTGCACTGCTGTGTCATGCCAATACATAATTATTATAAGTTTCATGAAATTCCGTTCATTGGTTTCTTAGTTACGACTAAATTTGTGATTTTAAACGAATTCAAGAGCAATAACACATTGCTTACTGAAGCAATTCCAACAAAAAGTAAGATGCACCAATGTGTTATGGTGATACATATTTAATATAAGTTTCATAGAATTCTATACATTGATAACTTACATGTAGTTATGGCTGGAATTGGCAATCTCACATTGATTCAAGGGCAATAACTCATGCACTAGTGATGCCATTCCGATAAAACTTTGTGTGCATATCCACGTTATGATGATACATTTTCAATTTAAATTTCATGAAGTTTTGGTGATTGGTTACTTAGTTATGGCTCATTTCATTGATTTTATGTCAATTAAAGGGCAATTACTCACGCATTACTGAAGCTAATCTAACGAAACTTCATGTGCATCAGCGCGTTATAGTGATATATACTTATTTTAAGTTTCATGAAATTCTGTCCAGTGGGTACTTAGTTATGGCTCATTTCATTGATTTCATTGATTTTAAATCAAAGGGGGATTACTCATGCATTACTTCATTATACTTTTTTATTTGCCAAAAAGACATTTGAACTCACAAATGCAGCTTATGGAAAACAATATATTTTGCTATTATTAGATCACTTTCATTTGTATGTAGGTAACTTAGGTTTGTGTCGATTCCCAGTCCGTATTCCCCACCCCCATACCTTGAATCTAACCAATTAGGACCCCATTGGAAATAAGCCTACGGGCTTTCATGGGTTATCCTAGGTTTCTTCAACATACATACCGTCGGTACTTAGTTTCAAGCTGTATTTTATTTTAGGGCTCGTACATAGTTTCCTTTCGGTTTTGGCCTCCAAATTCACCGTTGATGGCATTTCAGATATTGACTTTGATTTTCACCATTCACATTCGTGGTCCACCATCTGCTCTGGGAGCACTGTTCCTCGAGAGATGGGGGTGGCTCGTGGAGAAGCCTCACTGACGGTAACACTCCGGTGCCAGATCCATCGATGAGTAAGTACTGTCTATGACGACTCACCGGATTTTCCCATGGTCCGCGAATGTGTGTGGTGAAAGTTATTTTCAATTATGTTTGAAGTCACCAAAATTTAAATTTTTATATGTAACTCTAGTCATTTCCTTATGAACTGTGATTATCAACAGAGCTGTGACAACGAAAATCCAGAAATGTGTGATATGACTTTAAATATTTTAAATTATAAAAAACAGTAAATACTTATTTTCCTATTTTACAGATATTTATACACATATATATTATTTTCTAAAAAATATTTTTACAAAGTGCATTTTTTTTGTTTAATACAAATCTATTCATATATCTTTTAAACATTTAAATTTCAATCATTTTTTATGTAATTGTTGTATTATTGTTGTACATGTATGTTGTTTTTACCAAATAAAAATCAATCAATACTGAAGGCAGTCTGACAAAACTTCATGTGCATCAGCGCATTATAGTGATATATATTTGTTTTAAGTTTCATGATATTCCATCCAGTGGTTACTTAGTTATGACTCATTTCATTGATTTTAAGAGTCAATTAAAATGGGATAACTCATGCATTACTGAAGCCAGTCTGACGCAACTTCATGTGCATCAGCGCGTTATAGTGATATATATTTATTTTAAGTTTCATGAAATTCCGTCCAGTGGTTACTTAGTTATGGCTCCGGACGGAAGGACGGACGGATGGAAGGAAGAACGGACAGACCGACGGGCGGATGGACATGGAGAAAACTATATCCCCCGCCGATAACAAAAGCGGGACAGAGGTTGGGGCTTCAAGCGTGTAGGTTGTATTTTTACCATTTAATTCGAGTTTATAATTATGTGAAACACAGGGATGTTTTATCCCTCCGCCGATAACAAAAGCGGGACAGAGGTTGGGGCTTCAAGCGTGTAGGTTGTATTTTTACCATTTAATTCGAGTTTATAATTATGTGAAACACAGGGATGTTTTGCTTTATTTATTAGAAGCTGGCTAATCACGGTCATGACGACACTGTATTCGGGATGTTTGGGATTGGGTGATGGTGCTGAGTACCTTTAAGTGCCGGCGCGTCCAATTAATTTTGAAGTGCCTACTATGCTTTCAGTAGGTGCGGGTGGGGATTGTTTTGTACATTTTGTCCCTCCTGTATCTCTTTTAGCAAGGTGCGATATAGGAGTTCACTTTTCCGTCCGTCAGTCAGTCAGTCATTCCGTTCGTCCGTCCGTCAACAATTACGTCGACCCCTAGCGTTTAAGGCCATTTCTCACAAAATATGATTAATTTTTTTGGGTTTAACGGCCCTTTGAGACAGTATTTCAGTCTATATCGGGCCGTCTCCCAGAGAGGGAGAAAGAGGAGAAATGATAGACGAGAGAAAAAATGTCCAAACAACCCCACCTGCACCTACTGCAAGCACAGATGGCCCTTTCCCTGCAACTTTCAAAATCAGTAGGACGTCCCGGCACTGGAAGTTACGCTCAGCACCATCGCACCACCCGACCACCCACCCCGCTACAAAATATGATACCTAGCATAAAAAGCTTCTTCTTAAAATATTCCCGGGGGATTTTGCTCTAATTTTTATCCTTGAGCTATATTTCATGCTCTGTTGACTTCGTAAAATTTTATATTAAAAATTACGTAAATCCTAGCGTCGACCCTAGCGTTTCAGTCTATTTCTCGCAAACTACGATACCTTCAATCATCAAGCCTGGCATAAAGCTTCTTCTTAGAATGTTCTCAAGGGCTGTTGCTTTTATTTTTACCCTTGGCCAATATTTCATGGTCTGCTGACTTCGCAAAATTTTATATTCAAAATTACGTCGACCCTAGCGTTTAAGTCCATTTCTCGCAAACTATGATACCTAGAATCATTAAACCTGGCACCAAGTTTCTTCTTAGAATGTTCTAGAGGGCTGTTGCAATTAATTTTACCCTTGACATATATTTCATGGTCTGCTGACTTCATAAAATTTTACATCCAAAATTGTGTCGACCCTAGCATTTTAGTTCTTTTGTCTCAAAGTAAGATACCTACAGTCATCACACCAGGCATAAAGCTTCTTCTTAGAATGTTCATGAAGGATGTTGCAGTTACTATTGACCTATATTTCATGCTCTACTGACTTAGTAAAATTTTACATCCAAAACTGTGTTGACCCTAGCACTTTAGTCCAGTTCTCAAACACTTTCTTTTAACTATAGACTTTACTACTGTGGAAGCGCAAGGCAGGTGCGACATAGCATTCCGCGGAATTCTTGTCTTTTTCCCTCTCTCTGGGAGACGGCTCGATATAGATTGAAATATTGACTCAAAGTGCCGTTGAACTCCCGCCCCCCCCCCACCCCCTATACACAAAAGAAAAAAAAGCCCAGCTGTACTGAGAAGCTTGTTGCGATACCTCACGACAAAATATTTCTACCAGTGATTAAGCAATTGGACCATTAACAATCGTCTTGCCTGTACGCCACAGGCCTAGGTATTTAATATTATGAAATGGGCAACAGGCACAATGCACAAACTTTTAAAAACTTTGCTTCGTTTATACTAAAGATGGCAGCTCTCAGTTTAATGAGATACATGGAACTTGTTAAATTCTATGGCTTCTTTAAGAATTGTACTTCTACTCCATTTATGTTTTCAAGAATCTGGATATACACTCCTATCAATTTGATGTGTACTTGTACCCCATCGAAAGAGTAATTAGTTGTTTCAAGCTTTTGCACACACGACAGCTCTCAATTAAGACAACTCTCAATTTAAGCTCTCAATCTAATTAGCTACAATTGAAATTGTTAAAGGCTGTGAATGCTTATGGGTTTGAATTTCTTCATAAAGTTTATGCAAAAATGCGCAAAACCTAAAAGAGGGCTTGTTTAATCATAAATGAGTAGTGTAATTGGCATACGCGCCACAGAGATTGTGCGAACAAGGATCGGAGTCTGATCAAGATCTTATCTTTCAAATTTGCCTCAACAAATTTATGTCCCGAGGATGGTAACTGCAGATCCGTATATTAATTTGAGCAGTGTCTGAATACTTTTTCCCTCTTTGCGCGGCTTATTATGAAAACCGATTATAAAATTAACAAGAAGTCGCAGCTGCAGGAGCATCGAACAAAAAAACTCTTAATGAATAATTGTATCTGGTATGCAAAGTTGAAATACTACACTTTCAGGGAAGGTAATTCTTACCATGAAAATTTTGATCCCCACACTTACTGGGGGGGGAGGGGGGTGTTTTAAAGGAATTGATTTGCTATCTAGTTCATCATTTTTAAAGAGTAGCCCCTGTCTTTACAAACGCTTTGTCGTCTTGGGAAGCAAAAAGAAAGTCACACAAGTTGTTTGTAGCAAAACATGGAAGTGTAATAATTAGTCATAATTATCATCTTGGGCGGTAAACACCTTAAATTAGCTGCTAATTGTTTCATGAAAATGTCATGGAAAATACGATAACATTTTACAAGCACAATTTGTGGACAGGTAATTAGTAAGGTTCAGTTTTATAGGATTGTTATAATTGCTATGGTGTCCTTTACTAGTAACTGGTCGTTTCGGTCCAATTCACTTTCGGCCCCGGGTCGTTTCGGTCCTATTCCCTTTCGGCCCGATTTCCGGGGTGGGTCGTTTTCGGCCCAATTTTAGCGGGTCGTTTCGGCCCGATTTTCCCCCATAGTTGTAATAGACAATAAAATGTGTTTCCAGATGTAATTCTTGAATTCATGTAGTATGGTATATAAATATCTTTATTCCAATCATATCTATCTATCTATCTGTTTATCTGGCCTGCATTTATAACATATCATATCATATCTATCTACTTATCTATCCATCTGAATGGTCTCATATCTATCTATTTATCTATCTATCTATCTATCCAGCAAAATAATTACCTCTGTGAATACTTGTAATATTTTTCAGGTGCGTGGCAAGCCATCAGGGAAGCATCTATCAAGTGCTGCGTATTTCACTGGGTAATGTTCAACATTATGGGTTAGTGCAGAGTTACCGAGACCACGAGGCTGTGTTCAATTATATTCGGCGACTGATGGCTCTTCCGTTTCTTCCAGAAGCCCAGGTACAAGAAGCCTTCGACGGCCTGAAGCCACGAGCGGAGAACATGCCTCAACTGGTTGCTTTGGTTGGAGTGGTTCAGGAATCCAGTTTTCAGCATCGGAGAATGGTCCGTCTTCCGTCACAGTATCTGCATGAACAACGACGTAGAGGGTAAGTTTTCAATGTATTGACAAATAGGGGTATTATTAACCCTTTTTTGACCAGTGGACTTGTCCATTCTTATCATTCAGATAATCCCATTTCTAGTTTTAGGGGTTCCTGGTGAATAGTTTCACTTTTATTGTACTTTGCATAGAAATTCCTGTAAGCAAACAATGTAGACCCTGATCAGACGCCGCGTTTTGCGGCGTCTGAACTGGGTCTTCACTGTTTGCATAATGTCCCCAAAACGGGTATCTGGTCTAAAAAGGGTTAAAGACAATTCTGTCAATAATGTTGACCAAGAGACTCAAGAGAACGAATTGATATTACACACCTTTTACGGGGTCTGTTTGTGGTGTCATCAATCAATTCAGAAAAAGAGTTAAGTCTGTTGCCATTTTAACCCATTTGTTCAGTGAAAAGTGACTGGTATTCTGCAGTTCTGAGGATCATGGGGTCGTGGGCCCGAGTCCCACTGGCGGAAAGGTATAGTCCGAACATAAACTCTGTTGAATTGCCTTTAAGTTCATAATCACTTACTATCGTCCTCACTGAAGTACTTGTGAAAAGGGCGTAAAATCGCAAATCAGTCAGCGAGGATAGATGCGGGAATATCTGATCCGTTTAAGATAAGATTTTTTCTTTACCAGAACAAGACTCATGAGACGACGTAACGAAAAAAGTTGCCACTTTGTTGGTTCTTTCATGGTAACAATTTATTATTGCGTTGTTATTTTTATTATTATTACTTTTCGTAATATGTCTTTTTCTTCAGGCTGGCATCATCGCCTCAACGTGAAAGCTGGGATGGCCGGGCTGGGGATATATAGACCCATATCACACTTGCGACGTGAAGCTGAGATCGTCGAGATGAACGTCATCGCCGCTGACTTTGAAAGGGATTTGTCTCGTACAACAACGGAGATCGAGCGGCGTCTGACGGAAGCATGGGACCTGTACATGGCAGAAGAGATGACGACCAGCCAGTTCCTGCAGAGGGTATCCCACCTTTACGCCCCGAAAGATGATGAGAGATGAAGATAGATCAAGATAGAAATGTGTTTTCCGGTTACTGTGCAGAACATTATAACCGCAGGACCAAATGTGCTTTGTTATAGTTTCTTTATTACATGTTTTACCAAAACAAATTTTAAAGGTTATTATGAACAGTTACTGTAACAGAAAATAAAAGCATCGTAAACGACTGCGTAATACCCCGCCACTGCAAACCAATACCCCGTCTTCTATCTTTTATACATTTTTTTTATCATGACATGAACCTCATGAACAGAATTTTTTCATAATTTTATACATGTTTATAGCTCTGGGGCAGGGGCAGGTAACCTATGTGGACTTAATACTACTTGTAACAAAATGATTATGTTATTTTAATCATTTCTATGAAATTTCATCAAGATATACCGAAAATCTGATTTTATATTGATTTTTTCATGATTTCATACATGGATACAGCATGTGTCAGGGGCAGATAACCACTGGGGGATAAAATTTTGATCAAGACATAAAGCTTATATCAATATGATAATTTGTTACAAGTTTCAGAAAAATCCATTTCGACTCTAATTTTATACATTTTTTTCATTATTTCATACATGTATATAGCCCTAGGGCTGGGGCAGATAATGCAGGTGGACAAAATTCTGCTTATAGCTGAAAGCTTATGTTACTTCTATCATTTCTGTGAAATGTCATCAAGATATTTCAAAGTGTAAAAGAACTACAGACCAAAAACTGTTTTAAAGACCATGAAAAGGGCAATAACTCCATAAGAAGACATCGAAATTTGCCCATTAACAATCCCAACCGAGATCTTCCCAAGACCAATGCACATGCCATGTATGAATAAAATCCGTTAATAAATACTCAAGTTATCGAACGGAAACAGAGTGCTCACGGACGGACGACCGGACGGACGGAGACAGACGTACGTACGACGGACGGACGGAAACACGGACAGTCAGCGGGAAAACATAATACCCCGCCACTAACGTGTGGCGGGGTATAAAAATGAAAAAAGAGAGAAAAAAAAGTTTAGAAAAGAAAAGAAAGAAAAGAATACAACTTATATATAATAAAAGCATCGTAAACGACTGCGTAATACTCCGCCACTGCAAACCAATACCCCGTCTTCTATCTTTTATACATTTTTTATCATGACATGAACCTCATGAACAGAATTTTTTCATAATTTTATACATGTATATAGCTCTGGGGCAGGGGCAGGTAACCTATGTGGACTTAATACTACTTGTAACAGAAACTTATGTTATTTTAATCATTTCTATGAAATTTCATCAAGATATACCGAAAATCTGATTTTATATTGATTTTTTCATGGCTTCATACATGGATACAGCATGTGTCAGGGGCAGATAACCACTGGGGGATAAAATTTTGATCAAGACATAAGGCTTATATCAATATGATAATTTGTTACAAGTTTCAGAAAAATCCATTTCGACTCTAATTTTATACATCTTTTTCATTATTTCATACATGTATATAGCCCTAGGGCAGGGGCAGATAATGCAGGTGGACAAAATTCGGCTTATAGCTGAAAGCTTATGTTACTTCTATCATTTCTGTGAAATTTCATCAAGATATTTCAAAGTGTAAAAGAACTACAGACCAAAAACCGTTTTAAAGACCATGAAAAGGGCAATAACTCCATAAGAAGACATCGAAATTTGCCCATTAACAATCCCAACCGAGATCTTCCCAAGACCAATGCACATGCCATGTATGAATAAAATCCGTTAATAAATACTCAAGTTATCGAACGGAAACGAAGTGCTCACGGACGGACGGACAGACGTACGGACGGACGGACGGACACACGGACAGCCAGCGGGAAAACATAATACCCCGCCACTAACGTGTGGCGGGGTATAAAAAATAATAATAATCAAAATAAAAGAAAATAAAAGAATAAACAAAGAAAAAAAAAGATTGGCATAAGGATGTCAGTCGGTAACCATTTCCGATTCACATCAAATCCAAGTCACACCTCTACGTGGTGCCAGCTGCAAACATGGTTATATGTCTACTGTTATTAAAATGTAGGCTCAAACTAATGGCTAACGTGACAGGGCAATTCATATAAAACAACTTGACTTTGATAACATAATTTCCTTTATTTCAGCTTATTTATAAATTTATTTCTTCCTCTAGTATAAGACTTTCATAGTGTCATTCATTATTAGACGGACACTCGGCGCCAATGCGTGAAACTATGGTTACGTACCGCTAAGCCACTTTGGGAACGTCGTTAGGAGAATTGACCTGAACTGAACAATGTTATTCTGTCTCTTGATCACATAATGTCAACACCTCCAATCAGCCAATGAAATTATTATAACTGGTAATTCTGGTCCACTGATGGGTCGAATATACTTTCATACCTATACCTGTACAGGTAAGATATGCTACTGCTGGGAACATATAGCTCGTAACACACCATGATTTTATTGTTATACTTTTTATTGTCCCCCGCCTTTTCGAAGAAAAGCGGAGGGACATAGTTTTCGGCTTTCAGTCCTTCCGTCTTTCCGTCTCCCTAAAGTAGTAGGTACCTTGTGTGCGCAACTCCCCCTACAGTTTTATGCCTATTCTTTCGAAACTTTACAGCTGTTTTTGTCATGGTCTGAAGATATGCATGTGGTTTGAATATAATCCTGAGAAAATTTTTTGTCACTTTTTCCACAAGTTGAACTTAGTCATTTTTTAGGCTTTTTTACTATCAAAGTGACTAGATAGATAGTGGGTACCTTGTGTGCTTAACTCCTCCAACAGTTTTATGCCGATGCCTTTGAAACTTCACACGAGTTTTGGTCATGGTCTGAAGATATGCATGTGGTTTGGATATAATCCTCACATTATTTTTTGTCACTTTTTCCACAAGTTGAAGTTAGTCATTTTTTAGGTGTTTTACTATCATAGTGACTAGATAGTGGGTACCTAGTGTGCGCAACTCCTCCTACAGTTTTATGCTGATTCCTTTGAAACTTCACAGGTATTTCGGTCATGGTCTGAAGATAAGCATGTAGTTTGGATATAATCTTCACATTATTTTTATCAGTTTTTCTGCAAATTGAACTTAGCCATTTTTCATACATTTTTACTATCAAAGTGAATAGATAGTGGGTACCTTGTGTGTGCAACTCCTCCTACAGTTTTATGCCAATTCCTTTGAAACTTCATATGTGTTTTGATCATGGTCTGAAAATATGCATGTGGTTTGGATATAATCCTCACATTTTTTTTATTACTTTTTTCACATTTTTAACTTAGCCGCTTTTCCAGCTCAAACACTAAGTGCATATACAGTGGAGACCTAGTTTCCAAGGCGGGGGACATAAATTCGTCGAATTTGCTTGTTCTTCTCCAGACTAGAAATAGCAGGCTCCGAGAATATCAGACATTGTAGTCATAAAATTTGGTGAGGCCTCAGCTATTTTTCAGCGATTCATAAAATCAAAAAAGCGGGTGGACTAACGCAGGTTTGGGTTACATAACTTACCCACCTGCAAAACTACCGACGGATACAACGAAATACCGAAGAGCATGGACTAGCAGCAGTGCCAAATGTTTTATATCAGAAGCTGTGACGATGATAGTGGACTCTTTGTTACACGCTCCCCGCAAAGCCCAACTAGAGCATCTTTTGATTTTTATGGTAAACCAAACATTTCGTTTGGCTCAGAACCCAAGGTGAGGGACGATGTACGTAAAATAGTTTTCAGCCACTAGCCCCTCCCCACCACCCACCTCCACCCCACTGCCCAGTGGACAATGTATTATTGCTGAACATTCCAAGGTGGTTGCTTCATATGTCCCTTTCCTCTCTGTGTGACTGTGGATTGTTTTGTGATGTAAACATATGTGTCCTTATATACTGCTCACAAAAAGTAGGGGATATTATGATATAGAAGCGAGTACAAAAATAAATAATAATGGCTGCGTTAGTTCATTGTTGTATATTGATAGAACACTGTTCAAGAAACAATATTCAACTAAAACAGAAACAGTCAACACAGGTCATGTGACCTAGAGCAACACATAAAGGACTATGGGGTCTAGACCTCAATTTCACATCAGAGAAAAAAATTCTTTTGGACCCTCAAATTCTGTGAATAATAAAATTCTTCATAATTTTCCAAATTGAATACATCCTTTTTAATCGGCTTTATTGCGTTATTTAGGGTGTAGGGATGTTACAAATGTCGCCATATGTAAGACAATTCACCACACAATGGTATCTTTTACGCCTAGCATTTTCTCCTGTTACAAAACCGCATGAAAAAAGTATCTGTAGCTTGTTAACTGAGGTATTGGGCGTCTGCTTTAATAAAGTTTGCGTAAAAATTATTGTCTACTTCCAATTTACTGTAGGTCACGTGACCAGCTTAATCGTTTCAATATTTATATTGAGGGCCTCTATGAATATTTGTTTTATGAATTATAACAGTTTAATATTCATCTACTGCTTTTCCTTACTTCTGCTGACTTAAATGTCTTCATATCCCTTACTTATTTTGAGCAGTATATAAAGCATATTTTATTTCTTTAAGGTAGAAAGATACTAAATTACTGTTTGTTATACAGAGTTATTGTATATGATAAAATCGGTCAACCGTAGAGTTGAACAGGCATATTGTAACGGCGTCTGGCTATTAGGTGTTACTTCTTCATAACTATTGTTGCATTTTCTGTTTTCATATCGTAAACACGATCTTGGGTTCGAAACGAACCATGGTCGAATCAAATGTGTGTCAACTTCGCATCGCTTTTTCCATGTTAATAGCAATTCTCTGTAACCATTTCACATTTTACAATGGGGGTTCGGCACGCATAGTCTCAGATTTTCCTCAAACTTTCTCAGTTTGTGTGTTGTCACCTAAAAACATTTAAATGAAGGTTGATTCATTCTGTTGTGTGTCCGTTGCCATGGCAACGGCCTCCAAAGATTTTGCCAAAAAAACAGCCAAAAAATAAGTGAAAATTACCAAATTTTGAACATTTATATATCTTGGAGCACATTACCTTCTGTCTAGAAGTGTTTTGAATGAAAAACTATCGAATAGTACAAGAGTGAAGTGAAAAAAATAAACCAGATCTGTTTGTTCTTTGGTACTGATTTTGGCCCTTGATGTGGGGTGGGGTATCGAGGTATCGAAAACCCCTGTTTTTGAGCTTTTTCAAGTGCGTACTACCAGTTCGCGCGGTCACTCTGATATACAAATGCATGACAGCATAATAGAAGAAGATCTCTAGTATCATGAACTGAAGAAACATGTTTGGGAAGTTACCTCCTTATGACCGTAACCATGGAAACGAACAATACCCTATAAAAAATCAAGGAAACACAACAGTGCACAAAATCACCTATCTATTTCCCTAAACAATTGAAAAGCAGCATTTACTGCATGTACAAGTGTTGTGCAAATATCAATTTTAATTTAAAAAATATAAACATCAAAAGGGGCAGTACTGGGGTCATCTTAACATTCATTCTTGGGGCTCCGAAAGGGGTTTTTAAGGCTAAATTTCCTTTGAATAACAAACTTTCTACACAAAACTGCAAAACAAGGTATTGGTTTCTCTTTAATATGTTGTGAAAACATATTTTTGAGGTCAACAGATATAAACTAGGGCAATGGAATATTTTGGGGTATTTAGGGGTCCAAAAATAAGGGGTTAAAAACTGGAAATCTATAAAAACTCATGGATTTCTTTGCAAAACAAAAAATTCAACAGTGCTAAAATAACAATGGCTTTGAAACTGTAAGTCAAATACTAACTGGTTTAAAACAGGGCAATGGGGTGCTCTTTGACTTTTATTATGTTCCCTTAAGGGGCCATTAAAGGGGTTGAATCAGCAAATTTGCCTCCAAATTACCCACACTATTGATATAAACCAGTATCCGTTACTTATTTGTGAGTGTAAACATCAGTCTAAATGTAAGGCACATAAAATAAGGTAATGGGGATCAATGTAATTGCTTTTTTGTATCCAGAAGGGGCCAATAAGGGGTTAAAATGCAGAAAATTACACCAAAAAATTAAGTTTCTAAGAAAGCAGCATACTGTAATACACTGGCACAGAAACTGTTGGTCCAATGACAACTGATGTAAGCTATAGCCATGGCTGCCCTGTGGTTCATTTTTATGTGAATTTAAGGGGTCCCAAAATGAGCAAAAATGCAATTATGTACCTCAGTCACAAATTTTCATTGTATACCAATAAAAAGACAACAGCGGATACACCTAGATTTTTACTACCCAGCAAAGAGTTACTGCTTCAACACAATTCTTATAATAGTTTTGGAGTTATAGTCTGGACAAAAATAGCTTCAGCACCTCAGTTGCGGACAAAAATGCCAAAACAGGAGGAGATTGCAAACATTTCTTATTTAAACTAACTCTGTCGATAATTATATCTGCAACTGCAAATTTAAATATGCCTCCACTTTTACCATAACTCTGTCGATAATTATATCTGCAACTGCACACATAACTATACCTCCACTATAGGATGTGGAGTAGCCTTGCTGCAGTCGAATCGGGGATGGTTGGGTGGTGCGATGGTGCTGCATGTAACTTCCAGTGCCTGGGCGTCCTACTGATTTGGATGATAGTAGGACAAGGGCTTTCTCTGCTTGGAGTAGGTGCGGGTGGGGGTTGTTTGGACATTTTTTCTCTCGTCTATTATTTCTCGTTTCTCCCTCTCTCTGGCAGACGGCCCGATATAGACTGAAATACTGTCTCAAAGGGCCATTAAACCAAAACCAATCAATCAATCAATCCAGAAGAATCTATATATTACTCTGTTGACCGTCAGATTCGACTATGCTTCCTTGCAGGAGATATATTGAACATAGGGTCTGTAGCCAGACTAGATGTTATGGATTCGTTCTCTTCAGCCTCCTTGAGAACAGCCTTATGGGAATTTGAACAGCAAACCCCTATGCTGGCTATTTTTGAGAGTTTAACTGAACATAGATCTGCTGACTGTGCCTAAAAACTGGAAAATGGTCAAATTATATGTGTTATTGTCATTGGCCCGAGGAACAAAAGAGCTAAAGAGACGCCCGCCCCGTTGGCCAGCATTTGTTTACTGTCCATTGACTGAAACTCTTCTCAGGTGAGCTATAAACCTAATTACTAAGTCCATGACCTTGACTTCAAGGTCACTGAGCAGAGTGTGGGTGGTATTTTGGAGAACCTTGGACCAATATGTAACTACAGTGCAAGTATAAAAAAAATCCATCAATGGGTTAAAAGACATAACGGTCTTTAAAAAATCTTCAACCAAAACTTCCAATCCGCACGCCGACACGGTCGCTGACACAGACGCCAGGGTGACAACAATTATAGCTCTTCATGAACCCCTACTTCCACATTTGATAAAACTATGACCCTTTGCATATCTCTTAAAGCAATCTCTTTTTCTGCTTTGAAACTTTAAAACCATTCATATTACGGCCACTTGTGCATTGCTGTTATGGAGTGTTTTACACTTAAAATGGTGATTTATGGTAAATGCAAAAATCTAAATACAACCATGAAAATGTAACATATCTCCCCGAAACTTTGTAAATATTTTCCTTTTGTGGTTCTTTTCTGTTTAGAATGCAAAACAAGACATGCTGATGATAAAGGGTCTGTATAAGAAAAGATAAAGGGTAATTTGAAGTGGAAAAATCATTGAAAATCATAATACCATCATTATTGAAAATGCATTTAGGTCTGAAGGTATTTCAATGCACTGACTTCAATGTCATTTTAATTATTTGCTCTCTTCCTCAGATTATCAGGTTGAAAAAAGTGGCTTGTTCTCAAATGTTCAACCATGTTTTAGGTTCATGTATAATTTTAGCATCATAATTTTTCATAAAGCTAGGCATTTTGGAAGTCAAAATCGTGAACAACAACATGGAAGCATCTGCTAAGTTTTGCAAAGATCTGTTGAATGTTCAGCATTTTAGTATTATTATTTTTTTTTTGTATTCACCAAAAATCAGTGATTAGATCACCACCTTAATTTAACCGACCTACGTAATGAGGGTTTGGAGTTTTTTGATTGATTTGATGCTTAAACGTCCACGGTAAACAACTACGGTCATGTCGGGACGGTCAGTTAACCTAACCACACTATTCCTGGGCAGGCTTAGACCTCCTAAGCGGTTAACCAGTACTAAGTGCAAATACTTTCGCCAGTAACTGGCAACTGCCCTTCTTGAATCAACGGAAGGAGAAACGAAAGTATGTGGCCAGACCGGGTTTCGAACCCGGGACCTCTGACTTATGAGTCAGGTGCCCTACCGATTGCGCTACGCGGCCAGTCCGGGTTTGGAGTTACCTGCATGGCAAAGTTCTATAGACTTTATTGTTTCCTTTCTCACTGTAAACCTCAATGGGCGTACATCATCATTGCCCTGTTCAAATGTGCCCTTGTTTTAAATCCTGACTGACCAACTCTGACTACAGGATCAAATCTAATGAGGGTAATTTGGTATTACTCTATAGTATAAACTATTGTAAATTTGGGGAAGATTTCTTTTAAAGGCCAGTCCCCAATAGGACCTATAGTAACAGCTGAAGGGGTGGCAATGGGACTTGGTTTAAACAATATTTTATGCGTCAAATTTGAGTACAAAGTATAGAAAAAATGGACCAGGATTTGATCAAAAGCCCAAAGTTATGAGGACTGTCTCCTGCTAAAAAATCAAATACTGAACAAAGTTTGAATGTACACAATAGCACAGACTTCAAATAAATACATCTTGGTTTTAAACAGTCTGGCATTTAGATCAATTGGATGCACTTTGAAAAGTTAGGGGTTAAATCTTTTAGTGTGTATTATGAAATTTTGAACTCGTGTAAAGATGCTTTCCTTTATCGCCGGTGACACCTCCTCTTTCCCGTACATTAGACCTCTCAGTGTACATTCTTTTGCCAGGTCTGCAATGTGATTCTGTCTTGCAGCAGTGTAATGAAGACAGCTGAATATAAAATGGTTTGTGTTTTCTATGCGTTCCAGATTTGTAAAACTTGGTTGTGAAGATTAAGTTTGAGTTAAAGTTAAAACAGAGTCACTCTGTCCGACGTGTAAACTGTTCCAATCTCTTATGGTTGCCAGTAGAAAAGAATTCAAACAAATTTTATGTTATCAGACTTTTAATGTATTCGGTCTAGTCAAGAGCCAGGTCATTTCAGCATGTATTTACAGAATAGCATCATTTTGAAATCAGCTGACTGGCATACCATTCAAATTTTCCTTCTAAAGCATTTGCTAGGGTAATGTGATTGAAGTTAGATGTGAAAATTTAACTCGAGTGTCATTTCTTATCAGAGCTTTACAACTTAAGAAAATAAAATGATCTAATAACGGCATTTTTTTCAAATTCGTGCGGGTGGATTTGATCCAGGAAACTTTCCGAAAGGGTAATTATATATATTTAATTATTTATATGAACCTTATTGTCATATCTGGAAAACACTGTATGTTAGCTCCTTTCTTAGTCTAAATCTTACTTTCACAAATGGAGCGTTCATTGTCGTAAAAAAAATGCAGAAAGGAGTTTCATTTCACATCCTAATACCCCGCAGTGAAGCTAAAATTACAGTTGCGGCTATACTTTATTTGATAAGAGTTACAATTGTTGATTGTTGTCATATTGTACTTCGAATGTTTCTCCGATTTACAGGTAAAACAAGGTGCCAAGTGCATTGAAAAGAACAATAGAACTCAATTGGCTTTGCCAAATTACTCAGACTAAATTGTTTACCAGTTTGACAGCCGTTTTTAGTCTTATCTGTCTTTCTTTATATGACTGACAAAGGCCATGTTCGACCTCACGAAAATGTACAGAATATAGACACATGTAAATGGAGCAGAAAAACATGACAATGTCCTTTTTTACTGCAAATCTTTCCAACAGTGAGGCGTTTATTGGTGATACCATTTGCCAGTACATGTAGCTAAAACTTAATACTCCATTTTGCTACTTTATATTGTGAAGAAAACCGTGCTTTTGTTTGATTTTGCACTCCCCCCCCCCCCCCCCCGCCACACACACTCACACACAACCACCACTTTTTGGACCCCTTGTAATCTCAGAGTACCTCAGTGCCATATTTGGTATTTGTAAATTTATAATTAATGTTTTTCTAAACATTTTAAAGTAACAGATAATATATATTTTTTGCCGTGCGAAAAATATTTGAGATTTGTGGGGCAAATTAGCAGATTTTACCCCTTTTTGTCCCCTTAAGGAACTATAATACAGGAACAGAGCACCCTATCGACACTTTTTTTTATACCTGTTTACATTTAATTGTCAGTTTCTTACCATTATATCCTTATGCAGTGCTGTTTTTCGTTATTTTGTGAAGCAATTCAGACATTTCGATCACATTTCCTCCCTTTTAACCCCTTTTCGGGGCCCTTAAAAGGCATACACATATTTCCAAAGAGTTTTCCCATTACGGTATTTTGTATCCCTTGACATTAGGCTTATGTTTTTACAACCTTGTAAAAAGAAAAAGTCATGAACTTTCAACTTAGCAAATAAAATTATTCATTTGAGGGCAAATTAGCCTATCAAAACCCCTTTTGGAGCCCCTTTAAAGAATACTGATAGACTCTCAGTTCTTTTCCTTTTGTTGCTGATATTATTTAATGTAAGTCTGATATTTTCACAACAATTGTACATGTAATTAATGCAGCATGTCCTTGTTTGTGGGAAAAATATGTGATTTTCAACAGGGTTTTATTTTCTCATTTTTTAAATAGGATATTGGTTGTTTCCATGGTAACGGTCAGAAGGAGGCAACTTCCCAAACATGTTTCTTCAGTTCATGATAGTTGAGGCCCTACTCTAATTTGTTGTTATAGGCAGATATGTCAGACTGACCGCGCGAAAGAACATGAAGTGCTTAAAATTGCCTTAAAATTAGGGTTTCGAAAACCTGGATACCCCACCCACCATTAACAGCATGTAGCAATGCTAAAGAAGTTACAAAATAATTATATTTATTCTTCCTTAATTTCACACTGACCTATATTTTTTCAACCAGTACATGTTTAGATGAAATGTAGTCTCATTTAGCCTATATTAAAGTTCAAAAAGTGCAATTTTTCATTTATTTCTTGGCCATTTTTAAGGCAAAATCTTTGGCGGTCGTTACCATGGCAACCGGCATGTAGCAGAAGGAACTAGGTATCAATTATTTGGTTTTGAGTGACAACAAACAAACTGAGAGAGTTTTATCAAAATCCATGACTATGCGTGCCGAACTTTGGTTGGTGGTTACAGAGAATTGCTATTAATACGGTCGATAGCAAGAGTTCACTGTTAGATTATAAAGTTCTGATGCTAAATGAAGTAAGCATACCTTTTTAGTTTCTTAGATCCATTTTTGTAGCTGTATGTTTTTGCGTCTATTCCTTCTCAAATGTTCGATTTCTGAGCTGTCATTCGCGCTTGTTTCGCTTCCATGTAGACTGAACCATAAGTGCCGAGTTATCCCGCATAAGTTGCTAAGCGCGCGCTTGCCTTATGCTGGTTTCCGATTTCATATACTATTATACAGTAGGCGCAAGAATATCTGGCAACCCCTGTACACTATAAATACTGCGGCGCAGACGATTCAACCTCTGCATTCTGTAAGGGTCTAAAGTTTCAGTGACCTGATTTTACACATATATACCCTGTTCTGAACTTAAGTATTTGATAACCTCATAGAGGCCCAGTAATTGGGTACATGTCTTCGCTTTTGTTCAGTTATTATTTGCTTACCAGGTTCTGTAATACACATATTTTCTGTCTTTGGCCATACATTACTCTGAAACGGAATAAAGGGCTGCAGTTTGTGACACATTTCAGACGTCGGTGACATTTGGCCGATGACCTTTTATTTTCATTTCCGATAAAAAAAAGAGGTTTTATGGGGTCGTAAGAACTGTCTTAAACAGGCGTCGAGTCGCCAAAATGTATGTTCTGAGCCTGATTAATAGAAAAAATATTAAAATTCTAGAATCTTATAAAGACAGTATTATGTTGCTACAAGATGGTAACATAATGTATAATTTTGAAAGAGGTCTAAACAGACATGAGCTATCATGATTAAAACAATCAGAGAAACAAAGATATAGAGAGACAGGCAAGGTAATAAGACGACAGGTATGATTTAGAAAATGCATAAAATACGGACGGTTTTATTTGAAGGTAGGTTTATTTGGTTTATGATACAGATTGTGTGATGTGTGTGATATGTCAGAAAAACCAAAAAAGGAAACAGCCCATCAAAAAGTGAAACCCGAGGCTGCAATAAAAAATTAACACTCTGGAAAGATTCCACAAATAACGGCTAAGGCCGCCAAACTGGCTCAGTCAATAAATTTAAGAACACCATTTAGAAACCAGGAGCGGATCCAGAAATTTTGGAAAGGGGGTTCAAATTAGCTGAGGCGGCGTTCGATTTGTGCAGTTTGACATACTTTCACGAAATTCCCCATGAAAATGAAATAATTAAGGCTGAAAAGGAGGTTCAAACGAACCCCCCTCTGGATCTGCCACTGGAATCGGTGTTCCCGGTAAAGACTGGGCGGATGGCGTTTTGAAAAGACATCCTGATATCTCGTTGAGAAGTCAGACACCTTTAGGTACTGTTAGATCTAGAATGCTAAACAAAGTTGTTACAAGTAATTACTTCATGGAGCTAAGCAGAATTCTTAGTAGGCTGAATGTCAAGGAGAAATCAGAGGTCGTCCGGAATATGGATGAAACTTCGGTTTCTCTTTGCCATAAGCCTACTAAAGTGTACGCTCAGAAGGAAAATACCTGGGAGAAACATACCTGGGAGAGTATCAAACTCTAGGAAAACATTAACCTTTGTTGCATGCGTGAATGCAGTAGGAAATGAAATTCCTCCTCTTGTTATTGCAAAAGGAACAAGAGCTGTCGCCTGACAGCATAGCTCGCCTGAATTGGTGCTTGCCCATCACACAGCCGCTATGGTGGTGTGGAGTGCTATGCATAAAACTTCATGCAAGCATGTCCATAATTTATAAACAAAAGCTATCTCAGAAATAAGTCTTAAAATAAAATTAGAATAAAAAAAATGAAATGAAATTTCAAAGTCCATGAGCTTGAGGTAAAAAAAAATGACCGGGGGGGGGGGGGGGGGGGCTATGTGGACTGCTATGCAGAAAACTTCCTGCAAGCAAGTCCATAATGAAAACACATTTATAAACAAAAGCTATCTCAGAAATAAGTCTTAAAATAAAATTGAAATAGAAAAATGAAATGAAATTTCAAAGTCCATGAGCTTGAGGTAAAAAAACTGACGGGTAGGGGGGAGAGGGGGGGTGCTAGTATGTATCAAAACCCTGAACCATTATCTAACATCAGTCCAAGTATTAGTATCACGTGAGTCCATCATTGTGGCACTGTGAAATTATGTCTTCATAAATATAAAACTTTAACCAAAATCTTTAAGACAAAATGTTAAGTCGATGACCTTGACTTCAAGGTCACCCAGTGGGGTAAGTATAAGGTGTTTTGTAAAAACTCAAAAAAGAGTCTAACATCAGTTCAAGTATAAACTAAATCTCTGCAAAGCATTATGAATCAGTATGTAATTACAAAACTTTAAAAAAGACAAAAATTTCCTAAGTCCCTGACCTTGACATCAAGATCACTGAGCGGGGTTGGGGTAGTACTCTGTAGCTCTAACTACAGTGCAAATATAAAAAAAGATTCATCTTTGGGTTCAGGAGATATGTGTCTTTAAAAAACTTTAACCAAAACATCCAATCAATAAAAAGACAATATTCTAAGTCCATGACCTTGACATCAAGGTCACAGAGGGGGGTGGGGGTAGTACCTTCGAACACTTTAGACCAATATCTAACTTTAGTGCAAGTATCAAAGGAATCCATCCACGGGTTCAGGAGATATTGGGCTTTATAAAACTTTAACCAAAACATCCAGTCCAAAAAAACTACCAATTTTCTAAGTCAATGACCTTGACACCAAGGTCACAGAGTGGGGTGGGGGTGGTACCCTGTTAAACCTTAGACCAATATCTAACTACAGTGCAAGTATCAAAAGAATCCATCCATGGGTTAAGGAGATATAGGTCTTTAAAAAACTTTAACCAAAACATCCAATTCGAACGCGGACGCGGACGCTGACGCTGACGCCGACGCCGTGGTGACAACAATAGCTCTTCCTGAACTTTCGTTCAGGCGAGCTAAAAAGATCTGCCTGCCTTTCAAGCTTTCAAGCTAGAAGCTTATATGATTCGTGTGAACTGTGAGAGTCTAAGATTAGTAGCTGTGGCCTCGCTGTTCCGCAGTGCTGCAAAAATGTCTTTGAAACCACTGTACAGCAAGTATATCTTCCATGTAGCCTTTTCCTTGGAAAGAATACTTGGTCCCAGGTGGACCTTGTAGGCCATTGGGTCACCAATGAAATCTCAATATTTGGACCTGTCTTGAACTGCTCTTAGTCAGCTTGCGAAGATGAGATCGGTCCATGGCTTGATGTTATTTTCTCATCTTAACATGCAAAATATTTCAGCCTTTTAAAGAAAAAAACCAACAGCTTAAGGAACTACCTTAAATATAGTTGTACGAAATAAATTCTGGAAGAGTAAATGTTGCTCGTTCTAAACTCCTACTGGATGCTATATACGCATATTAGCAGACGGTACATGTAAAAAACTGTTGTTGTTTTTAAAAACAAAGGGTGTCCGATTAACCCCTCTGCTCGTCCGATGTCCGATCCTCCCCTCAAGAGGTTAGTGTCATAAAAATCGTTAATTCATCTAACCTACCAGGCTGTAACTTTAAGATACTGTATAATGAGTAATTCAATCCAGTAGTAAGCATACGAACATGGTTAGTATAAAAATATCGGAATGACTGAGAAAAACGCGAATGTGTCCGATTTTCCCCGGTTCTACTTTATGATCTTATAATTAACCAGAAAATGATGATGTGGGCTGATTCTCTTTTATCATATAATTGGAATCTCTTAACTTTATTTTCCACTGCCTGATCTCATTATGTAGATCTGTATTTCTGCAATGAAATAATAAAACAATAATTATGTTAACAGGTCACTGCTTTCGAAGTATTTATGTTTTTCTTTTTTGAATTACTTTAAATTTCTTGTCCAAGTTTGCTGCCCTCTTTTAACAGCTTTTGACATCATTGTTGTAGTTACTGTTTAACCAGGCATCCACCAGTTATTTCTGTTTAAACATTCCATTCGGGATACCCCTTTAGGGGTATCTTGGCAAACAGTTTGGATCAAGATCAGGCCCCACAAACGTGGGGCCTGATCTGAAATCCAAACTGTTTGTTGCCTAGACATCATTTCTACAAGAGTTAGTTAGACCAATATTGTCAAAATATTCTTGATTTTTGATGCAGACAACAATTTCAGCAGACGACAAAAAATACCCAGAATGCAATGGGTTAAAACGATCTGTAAATTTTAAGAGTAACTACACTTCAGGAACTGACTGAATCAGATCCCAAACCCTATCCCCAACATCAAAGGGAAAGATTGACAAAGACATCCCAACAAACAATAAATAACAAGTGATAAGCCGAGTCAGCAGCTCTTTCCCAAATAGGTGGCAACTCAGCTATCTTTATTGAACTAAATAATTTAGACCAACAGAAGGGTTACAACAGACTAAGCAAATTATACGAAAAACATTTAATAATTATTTTTACCTATTTTCTATTTTTATTATAGAAGGTTTAAAATGAGAACACAATAAATTAAACAGCACCAAACATAAAACAAATGCAACCGCAACGAAAGTACCGCATTGGGACGGTCAGTAATAACTACTGGGGGGGGGGGGGGGGTTTAAACCGGTTTTACTGAGTCCAAACCTTCACCCTCACCCTCCGCCGCGGTGCACACAATTAGTTGGTAGTTCGGTTCGTATGGAGGTCCCCTAACTCATCAGAGAGTCATCACGGTCAACAATTAAGATCAAGAAAAGACCGTGATGAAGCAGGGATGAGGACTCGACAGTCAAAACGTGTTGAGACACCTGGAGATCCCTGGGGCGTCAGCAACACCACTGGAGCACTGGAACAAAAGAAGACCACCAGTTGAACCCCTGTGGGCCAAGAAACAGACAAACATCCGGCCCCAACCAACTAATATATAGCTTTATGTAGGGCTATCATAGAGTCTGAACCCCGACCCACCGGCGTGCAATTAAAAAGGACAGCAAAGTTGTCAACCGTGATTGGGTTAACCACTAAGCATGCAGACTGTCGCATTACATCTATGTTATAGCCAATGCGTTTAAATCGTATGATAATTTTCTTAAATTGATCCGGAAATTCTGTTTTCCCTACGATTTTGCGTAATTTATATACTAAGTCACCATAAAATTCAGGTTCCGATAGGCCTTGTGGCGAAAGTGACCTTAACCCTGTTTTATATTTAGAAACCAATTCAAAGTGTCTACGATAAAATTTAGAAAAAGCTTTCCGAAGTTTATGATACCGATACCCCTGCTGTAAAAGCTTGGCTGTCAAACTTTTATTACAAGCATTGAAATCAGCAAGATGACTAGACACCCTAGCGACGCGAATAAGCTGAAAAATGTAAACACCATAAGAAGTGGTGCGGGAACATCACCATCCAAAAACGGAAAATTAACAATGTCGAAATCAAAATCATCGCGTTTCATGGCTCCTCATATGAAAATAGGCCTTGTGAATTCCCAGTGGTTGTTGTGGCCTCACCACTTTAATCGTTTCAGTACAATTTACGACGGGAAAAAATCAGATATATTTTTGTTGTTTAAGAAAATAGCTGAAATTAAAGCATTGTACGTAATCAGACATTTTTTTAATCTTTTAATGTTACCGGTCACATTTTATAACAAACAGGGTAACGGTCACAGTTGGACCATAAATGTTAACGGTCACAATTTTGCAGCGGGTTATAGATTCTTCTTAATTCAATACGTTAACGGGCCAATAGCAAACATGCTTCAAGAAGCCAGTGCATGTCTGTTATATCTGAAAAAGAGAAATATTAACAGCAGATACCCAGATAAATACCACTTTTCACCTAAAAAGAGGGATTTACCAGGGTATAGACTTATGGAGTTGTTAACTTAATGTTAAGTTTTTGTTCCTTTCTATTTCAGATCTTAGTGGAGCCCAGTAATATGAAGCAAATATAACTAGAAAAAAATCAAATCTGAAGCTATATAGAAAAAAATATCGCGATTAGTGCGATTGGTCAGATTACAAAACTAAGGAGGAAAATTCTCAGGAACTGACACAATTCAATCCCAGATCCAATCCAAGATAACATGTGGGAAAGAGACAACACAAAATTAGTCCCCACCAAAGACAACAGCAGCGACAGCCTTGTGAACAACCATTTCCCATGTAGGTGGTTAACGGGCTATACAAACCCTATATCAATAACAGACATAGCAACTAACAACACATAAAACAACCAAGAAGAAACAAAACAGAACTGTCGCCTTGAGACGACCAGTAATGAAATTACTGGGGGTGGAGGGGAACCTTAACCGTTTTGTGGTCGACCAACCCTCGCCCTTTGTACTGCCTTTGTTCATCAGATACTTAGTTGTTCAACCCAACAAAAAACAACCACCCCCACACAACAGTCTTACAAAAAGCACCAACCCAGATAATAAGAACAAATTATACGAAAAACATTAAACATCTATTTTTACCTATTTTCATTTTTTTAATGTCAGGGCTAGCTTTAACATAACGAACCATATATCAAAACAGACAAACCGACAAGCACCACATGAAACAACTAAGAAGAACCAAAACAGAAATGCCGCCTTAGGACGGCCAGCAATGAAATTACTGGGGGTGGGGGTGGGGGGCTTAACCGGTTTGCCGTAGAGCCCTTTATCATGCTTTGGTTCATCAGACACTTAGTTGTTCGGTTTGCGTGGAAGATCCCTGACTCATAAGTGTAATATATCTCAGGAACATAGAAATCAAAATTAAAACTAAGATAAAACAAAACCGAGGACTCACAGAAATAGCAACACTGAAATTCTGGAGCAGAAGAAACCTACCAGTTAAACCACGGTGGGCTCGACAGAAGACGTCCCGGAACGGGTGTCGGGCACTAGCCGTCTGTGTTGCTATTAAGTAAGGTTTAGGTAGGCGCCTTCATAAAGTCTGAAGCCAGACCCACCGTCGTGTAATCGAAGAGATAAGCAAAGCAATAGGTTATACGAAAAGCTTATCTGGAACATCTCTCGTATAACCTTAATCACGCTATTGACGCTATTGCCGATAAAATGAAACTACGGAAGCAAAGAAGTATAAAACCAATAAGTAAAAGCGGTTCGTGTGATAGTTTCATTTCATGGCAAGCCGAATTTGTGAGCGAGGCATAGACATCTGTTTGATGTTGCTGCGTCCGTCCGTTTGTGCGTATGTGGACATGACTTTTGAAATATGAGCCGCGACCCGAGAAGACCAACAATGTAGTTGTGCGCTTAGCGCAGACTCAGATCAGCCTTGGCATCTATCAAGTCTGATCAGCGCCTCCGCTAAACGCTTAAAGGTAGGTTCCTGTACTTTGGAATGCGTCATAATTTTGATGATTTTTTATCCAAGTTGTTGGAAAGCACTTATAAAGAGGAAATGAATAAGTTTCACTAAAAAGTGTAAATCAAAAAATCGTAGAAAAGTTTTGCAAGGGATTTCCTAACTCTGCTTCGCACACCAGTTAGCGCTATTTTCAGTTCGCGCCAAAAATAGATAACATAGCTGACATCATGCTGCATTGCATTTCAGGATAGTTTTAACCCATCCGCCATGCCAGGACCTCTGGAAGAGCTCACGGCAAGAGAAAATTAACCGTTGGCAAATGACATCAGAAACTGCGGACTTGTTGACATATATACATATTTATTTTTAGAACTGGACTTCCAACAAAAGAAAATAAACCAAAGGGAAAACGACTATTTTCTACAACATCTGACGATTTTCCCAGTAGTAACATTTTCAGAAAAATAAGAGAATTCAATACTACCCAGAAAAAGACAAAATTATTTTGTGAACATAATTGTTATCGCTAGGCCAGGAACCTACCTTTAAAGGGTAGCTAAGGGACTAAGCTACATCCATACGGACAGCGAATACCCTGACCAGAATGGGCGAGTGCCCAGGCTGATCTGAGTCTGCACAGGGCGCACAACCACTTTGTTGTTTTTCTCGTGTCGCAGCAGATATAATATTGACCTTCTCCCTTTCCACCCCTTTATATCCCAAACACACCAACCACTGCAGGTGGTTTATCCAAAAAAGTAAAAACGCCGTAACGTACTCAACCTAAAACCGGAGCAAATGAAGTATAGGCCTTTTCCTGTATTCAGTCGGTAGAATGTTGAAGGAGTTTGATTCTTTTAGACGCACCTAGTGTCTGCTATGCATAGGAGATGGTGAGAAAACTATGCATAGTTTACTAGGTCGCTGCGGTCTTCCAATGTCCGAACAAGTGATAGATCGGTTTCTGTTATGGAGTTTATTCATTTGAAGCACAACTAAAGGTCACATACCCGAAATATAGGTTGCCGCAACCTAGTTCATTTTAACACTGGTGAACATGTTCTTTTCCGACAGGCTGTAAGTACATTTCTGTCTCTGTCCATTTGCACCCCAAAAGTGTAGTACTATACCAAACTCTTACATGTCATCCACCCTACCATTCTGGAAAGTAGGTCGCCGCGACCTAAGGTTACGCCACATACACGCCTATACCACTTTCTGACAGGTGTCGCGCATCTCAGCTACTAAGCATCCCCCATCACAACATTCAGTCCTTGACTAACGGTCACCTGCCCGAAAAGTTGACAGCCGCGACCTGTTTAACTGACATATATATGCACCATCATTATTATTACCTAAATTATCGCCATACACTGTCGGTCTTTCATCCCGGACTTAAGCCCAATAGACCAGACATGCTAGCAGAAGCTATGTGGGTTTATTTATTAGCTAAAGTTTTATGGGCGTATGCACTGAAACAAATACTTTTAGAAAACCGAATTACAGTTCGGGAAACGCGATAACAAAAATACAGATGCACGGACAACACTGCGGATGTGTGCAAATTGCACTTAAGCCAAACGGACTCGACATTAGCCATGTGGGTTCTTTTATTTGTGGCCACGCTCCAGGGGTTCCTGGGTTTGAAAAATATAAATACATAGAAAAATATTCAAAAATCTTCTTCAGAACCACTGGGTTCAGACTCTTGAAATTTGGTATGTAACATTGCCGGGTTATCCTTTGTCAAGTTTGCTCAAACAGAGGTCCATGGGTCTACCTCAGGGTCTGTCTACCTCAGCATCTACCTCAGGGGTTTCTGGGTTTGGACCATAGAAATACATACAAAACTATTCAGATGTCTTCTTGGTCAAAACCCCTAGGCTGAGATACTTGAAATTTGGTATAAGGCATGGATTCAAAATGGTCCTGCGGCACGTAGTTTTGGGTTCGAAAATAAAATTAACTTAAAAATCTTCTCCGCGAGAAATGCTAGGCTGAGATTCTTTAAATTCGATATGTAGCACTGCCTAGAGGTTCTTTATCAAGTTTGTTCAATTGGTGGCCCCAGGATCTAAAATAGCCACGCTCCAGGGAGTGGTTCGAACCATAGAAATACACTGGAAAATGTTAAAATCTTCTTCAGAAACACTTGGCTCGGATGCTTGATATTGGTATGTAGCATTGCTTAGTGGTCCTTTTCCAGGTTTGGTCAAATGGAACAACACCCACGGTCCAAAATGGTCCTGCCTCAGGGGGTCCTGGGTTTGAAGCACAGAAATACATAGAATAAGCATTCAAAAAAATTCTTCCTCAGAACAACTAGGCTCTTGAATTTTGGTGTGAAGCATTGCCTTGTGTACCTCTATTAAGTCTGTCGCAACGGCAGCCTCACGGTCCAAAACGGCTCTGTGGCATGTTGCGGGGTTTTGAGTTAGAAAGTAAAATGTACTTAAAAATCTTTCAGAACAGCGTTCAGATGCTTGAAATATGGTATGCAGCATTGCCTAGAGGTCCTTTAACTCATACTGATTTAAAAAAGGCAGTTGAATGTAGGTTACTTCCTTGAAGCTAAAATTCCAAGGCAGTCGTCATTTACTGCCTTCTAGCTAAATTTCTCCAACACATACAGTTTTAACAATTACAACCTAAACTCAGGTGAGCGATTTAGGGACATTTTGGCCCCCTTGTTTGTTGAAGTTTATGGGTGTATGGCTGATATTAACTCCTTTTCAAAAATGAATTAGGCCTACTGTGTGGGATACGCAGAAGCAAAGATTTCGCATGTGGGGCACAATTAACAAAGAATTAAATGAATTTAGGATATTTGTTTGTTTAAAAAAAAAACTGAAGTTCCTGTTTAAAGAATTTTAGTATGTTATATCAGTGAAAAATTGGCGGAGCATGGCGACACTGTTTGCCATGCTCCTATACCAGTGAAGTCAGAGATATTATGAAATTACCAACTGTTATGCCTAGTATCTAGTCAGAATGGCTTCTACATGACGTCACTTTGACATCAATAAGATCTATTACTTGCTATAGTAACAGATTTATGATGCCGTGGGTATCGGAGCATGATTCGAAAACAGTTACCAAGATGATCCAATGTTTATGTGTATTAAACCGAAAGTAGAAATCAAAAGTAGATTTACACTGAAAAAAAAATTTGAATATATGTGTCTGTTTTCGATAAAATTTCCATTGTAAATTTATAAAGAGAAACAATTTGAATTAACATCTGACAGAGTGCTAGTATTAACCCAGGGCAGTACAACAGGAAAAGCGGAGATTAAAAATTCCTTGGTCTTTGATATTATTGGCTAAATTTTGACTTACGCGTTATTTGGCCGAAGAAATCGTGTGAAATGTGGAACAAAAGTGAAATTGTACTCGGATGCGCCGAGAAGAAAACTTAAAGCGCATATTTTCTCAGCGAGGCGTAGACAATACAATTATATAAGGTGCGTCTAAAAGTCAATAGCGGGACCTTGAGGAAGAGCAAGATATAGGCTATAGAGTATGTGTTGAACAAAACGACGTAGAGAAAAATGAACGTCAAGTACACATTCTTATCCTAATAAAGAAATCCCTGTGGGGATAACCAATAAAGTAGAATCTGTTTCAGTCTGTTACAGCATGTCTGTTGAGTTTGTCCAGTTTTACTTATTTAAATAGGCCACAGTTCATGGGTACGAAACCATAACAGACACATTTTTCTCAATCTGTGTTACGTTTTGCGTGCATATGTACAATTTTGCAGGTTTGATAAAGCGGACTCCACCAATGACCTGCATCAGCGACACTTCCGACCGACATCGTGATACCGTTTGTTCCGGTATTGGGTACACTGTGTTCGGGTTTCCTAGTCTACTGGATTGAGAAAAAAATTGATTGGACATATGGGAGTCAAACCTGGGACACGTGCATCAAAGGCGAACAATGAATCCAGTCAGACCAGGCCATCCGCTGTATGCAATTAGTGTATTTAGTTTATTTGGATTTATTTAATTTTATACTCATTTCATTTTTTAATTATTTTTATTATTGTTGTTAATCTGTAAACAGCAGAGCATGTACTTATATGGGGTGTATACTAGTTATGAGCAGTAAAGCCCTTTATACCAATGTAATCACACACACACACACACACACACACACACACACACACTTTTCCTGAACAGATATAAGAAAATCGGTATTTATTAGCGTTTCCATGCATTCGAATAGGATAGCATATGATAATGTTGGTTGGGCATTATGTAGACACTGACGAAGCTGAGATGAAACAGTGATCGTACCTTCGTCCCTTGTGCAAACAGCGAGAACAATGAAACCTGTCATGGTTCGGAAGCACCCAAGTTAATAAGTACAGTAGCTAGGTAGGTAAGATTGTTTTAGCCATGCACACAGGCAGATAGGCGCACAAACGGACTAATTTCACGAAATCTAATGGTTTTACAGGTTAAAAGGGTAATACTAAACCAACACTATTACTACTACTATTAATGATAATAATAATAAATAAACATACGAAGGTCTGATGCCAGACCAACACCTGTAGGGCCATTATAGTTAAATGTCAGATCATTTTCTTTTAATTTTTTGATCCGCCCCGCCCCGTCTACCTAGTCCTAAGGCCAGGAACTGGGTACCCTCGTACATCAAACTTGTTTAATGTCACACGCCAAAAAATCAAAAACAAACAAAAGAAAAACATGCTTTCTGGGTTAATGAATGCTGTGTTTCCATAAAATTTTGCGTAATCTTATTTTCGCGTTTAAAAACGGATTAAAATGTTTCCTAGGGGTTAGATTCTCAAAAATAAAAACAACAGCTTCAATCTGATAAACCATACAAGAACCAGGTACCTTAAAAAGTAATGTTTGAAAACAGTCTCCAGGAGACTAGCGGACAAAAACTTATCAGATTTTTAGGCAAATAATGTAACGGTAGAATTTTCGAGTGTAGTAATTTTTATTTCATTTATTCTTATTTTTTGGCGGCCAACAGAAAAATGCATACTTAAATGCCCGCTAACGCGATGATTTATGAAGGAATAATACGAAAACATAAGGAATCCACGGGCTTTAATACCCTTGAATATGCCTTAATTGCGAAACCGTGAATTTTTGTCTCCGCGAACATTAATGAAATGGACATAATAGCGAGGCGAAATGGTTTTACTCCAAGTGCAGAGGTCTGCGTCAAATACACACATATTTACATCACTTAGAAGCCTCCGTAGTCATCGTTTAGGTAGTTACCGTATTGGTTTTCGTCAATACGGTAAATAACGTTATACGTTAAGCTTACCTGAAACATGTCTAGTAGGATAACTAAGGAAATTTTATGTCAGTTTGTTGTGTGTCTGTGCATAATTTAAATATCTGTTTCATACCTTTACAAAAGCTTACTGTGGCTGACTATGCAATTACACACCCTATTCGTTTATTCATTTTTATCTTTTATTTACTACCGTAATGATGCTAAAATTTTGGACACGCGGAACTTGGACAGTTCTTAGAAAGTTGATTTTACATATGTTAAGGTGGTGATTTATGGTTAATGTAAAAAGCTGCATAAAACCATAAAAAAGTAACGTATCTCCCTGAAAGTTAGCAGACTTCTTATTTTTGTTGTTCTTTACAGTTAAGAATACAAAATAGACGTACATGCTGCTTAAAAAAGTGTTTTTATGAGGAAAGATCAAAGGGTAATTTTCTGCGAATAAATCTGAAAAAATAATATCGTTATTGAAAATTTACGAAGTGCTGAAGGTGCATTATTGCATAATAAGGAGCGTCCTAGCAATTATTTATTCCAACTCTTTCTCAAATTGTAATGTAGACCAGATGAAAACGGTAGCTTTTTCTCAAATGTTCAACCATGTACAAAGTAAATGTACACTGGACGCATTTATTTATATAGGGTAGGCAAGCATACCTATGTTAACACCTACAATATAAATTATACATTACTGACATGATCAGTGGTGTGTAGATGAAATTGTTCAACCTTGTTAAAATAGTATCACCTGTCTCACCTGTGTGTTTTGACAAAAAAATTTGGACACAGACTGCATCTTTTTTCATCTGCTCAGCCTGATAATGTGTGAAAGAATTTGAAAAAATAATTGCTAGGAAGCTCTCCATTATGCAACAAGGTACTCTAAGCACTAACTATATTTTCAGTAATGATATTATTTTTTCAGATTTATTTGCAGAAAATTACCCTTTGATCTTCTCTTATAAAAACACTTTTTAACATTAACAAATGCTGCATTTTGGGATTCTAAATTATAAGAAACAACATAAAGAAGGCATCTTCTAAGTTTTGAAAGTTCAGTGTTATTTTGAGTATTTTATGCAGATTTTTGTCTTTGTCCCAAATCAGTGATTATCACCACCTTAATGGAACCAAATTATGCTTTGTGAATGGCAAACGCTGTAGACCCTGATCAAACTGCTCCTTGAGGAGCAGCTTGATCTGGGTCTATAATGTTTGCTTAGACTGTCTGTCCGAATATTTAGGGCCATTACGGCAGCTAAAAACATCTCCATTCGCTTGCCAACTGCACACTATTGACATTGAGTATATAAGTTAGCAAACGGTCACTGATAACATTGCTGTGTAATCACTGAAAAGTCGGAATTAACCCTTGAAGCGCTAAAAAAAGCGGACGACAAAATTTACTTATGCAAATTCTCCAATCTATATTGGGAATTAATAGAATACAGGGCAAAATACAGGGTATATTCATATGAGGAGGCTCATCAGGATCTAAACTGTTTGCATGTGCAACTGTTTTTTTGTTTTTTTTTTCGTTTTTGGTGTTTTAAGAGTTGACGTATCGAAATCTGGACATTTGCAAAACAGTGTGTTTGTCAAATTTTATAGATTGATACAGCCATCGAAAATGTTCTTGTGTAAAGGCGGAATCGATATCGACACCAATGTAATGTATCAGACTTAGTATCTCCATATCTGTCGGCTTTACTAGTGTCATATCGTATATATATAAGATTTTCTAGCTTCAAACGCATGTTAAGGTATTTGGATACGGAATAACTGTTTGTTTGTTTTTTGTTAAAACAAAAGAGAGTTATTTTTCATGGTGAAATCGATCCACTGTGGAGTATATACACACACTGACAGTGTCTACCATAAAGATCCTAAGTTTTCGGGCAGATAGGTTTGTACAAACAGTGGAAACTGAGATTAGACTGTTCCTTAGGAACCAAAATGATAAAGCTTCTCAGTTGCCATCCCATATGCACTTTTTGTAGGTATTACTCTATGGTATGACCGGAATAACAGGAAAATAAATAGTAGGACAAGGACAGGCTGTGCTTGCAGAAGGTACAGAATGTGGGCTGTCTTTTGGGGGATATTTTTGAACTTTAACATTGTTTTTCTAGGAAACGAAACGGCGAAATGTTTTTTTTAGCTCACCTGAGCCAGCGGCTCCGGGGGAGCTTATAGGATGGTAAGGCTCCGTCGTCCGTCGTCCGTCCGTCCGTCCGTCGTCCGTCCGTCCACAATTTCAAACGACTTCTCCTCTGAAACCGCTGGGCCAATTGTAACCAAATTTCATATAGAGCCTCCTGGGACCTTAGGAACGAAAAGTTGTTCAAACGGTCCTGGTCACATGACCAACATGGCCGCCATGCCCATATATGGTAAAAACCTGAAAAAATCTTCTTCTCCAGAACCAATAGGCCGATGGCCTTGAAACTTGGTATGTTGCATCGGGTACGCGAGTACTACCAAGATTGTTCAAATTATGACCTTGGGTTGACCTTGACCTTTTTTAAGGTAAGGTCAAATTTGATTCCTTATGCTTTTATATGGCAAGATGCTACAACATAAGATATCTTGGAAACTGTTGAAGATTTTAGGCTAAAAATTGGTATCTACAGTCATCTTAATGACTACATGAAGATTTACAAGTATAAGAGGTCAAGGTCATTCTTTAACCTTTGACCCTGAACTCTTATATTTTGACAAGTTCTAACAATCTACTCAAAAGCCACTTAGCCAATTGAAACCAAATTTCATATAAAGCCTGCAGGGGTTGAGAGAACAAAAATTTATTCATACCGTCCAGGTCACATGACCAACATGGCCACCACGCCCTTATATGGTAAAAGCCTTTAAAAATCTTCTTCTCCAGAACCAGTTGACCGATGGCCTTGAGTTTTGATATGTAGCATTGGGTACTTGAGTACTATCAAGATTGTTCAAATTATGACCTTGTGTTGACCTTGACCTTTTTATGGCAAGGTCAAATTTGGGAAAATGCTAGAACATGAGATTTCATGATAAGTTTTGAAGATTTTAGCCTAAAAATTGGTATATACAGTCATCTTAATGAGTACATGAAGATTTGTGAGTACAAGAGGTCAAGGTCATTCTTTGACCTTTGATCCAGATCGCTCATATTTTGACAATTTCAAACAATCTCCTCAAAAACCACTGGGCCAATTGTGATCAAATCTAATATAGAGCCTCCAGGGGTTGAGGGAATGAAAAAAATCTCTAAGGGTCATGGTCACATGACCAACATGGCCACTATGCCCATATATGGTAAAAACCTTTAAAAACCTTCTTCGCCAGAACCAATTAACCTATGGCCTTGAGACTTGGTATGTAGCATTGGGTACTTGAGTACTATCAAGATAATTCAAATTATGACCTTGTGTTGACCTTGACCTTTTTTACGGCAAGGTAAAATATGGGAAATCCTAGAACATAAGATTTCATGGAAAGTTTTGAAGATTTTGGCCTAAAAATTGGTATATACAGTTGTCTTAATGAGGTCATGAAGAATTATGAGTACAAGAGGTCAAGGTCATTTCTTGACCTTTGATCCAGATCGCTCATATTTTGATATTCGTAACCATTTCCTCAAAAGTCAAAGGGCCAATTGTAAACACATTTCATATAGAGCCTCCAGGGGTTGATTGAATAAAAATTTGTTCAAACGGTCCAGGTCACATGACCAACATGGCCGCCATTACCACTTATGGTATAAATCTTTAATATTTTTCTTCTCCAGAACCAATACACCTATGGCCTTGAAACTTGGTAAGTAGCATGGAGTACTAGAGTACCACCAAGAGTGTTCAAATGGTGACCTTGGGTTTACCCTGACCTTTTTTGCGGCATGGTCAAATATGGGAAAATGCTAGAACATAAAATTTCGTGGAAAGTTTTGAAGATTTTGGCCTAAAAATGGTATATATGGTTGTCTTGATGAGTACATGAAGATTTATGAGTACAAGCGGTCATGGTCATTCTTTGACTTTTGACCCAAGACTTATATTTTGACAATTTCAGACATGATAAGAAAAAGCCACCTTGCCAATTGCCCAGGTGAGCGATTCAGGGCCTCATGGCCCTCTTGTTTTCTTATTATTATTATTCAGTATCATACAATGTAAGTCTTACTAAAATAAAATGCATCAGCATGCCCCAGCGATTGAATATATTTTTCATGACGTTTTTCATTAAATTCAATTTTCTTGCACTTTTATTGAATGTAAAAATATACTTACTATCAATATAACTGCGTTTTTTACCAGTTTATTTCAAATATCCTATATTATAGATTATATGAGTTGCAGAAATGAAAGTGCATGTATGTGCTAGAGACATGAATTTAAATGGAAAATGTGTAAAAAATATGTAGAAATACAACATTTTGGGTTTTTTTTAGGAAAACAAAACGGTGAAATTGTTTTTACTTATCCAAATGTTTTATAGCCCTTTGGGCTATTCAGCTGATAAAATGAAATGAATGCCCCACCAATATTTATATTCAGTATCCATCTACCTTAAACGAGCAATCCTACAGATAAGGTGATACTATCAGTTTGATACGTATCGTTATTATTCTCAGCACATATAAATGTAATGTAATTGGTCTTGTGGATGTAAGGAAACAGGACATATGGACGTAGAATTGTCAAGTTCTAAGTTGTCAGCAAACAATGTGTAGCGGTGTACATGTAGTATTCTGTAATAAATAGTCGACTGCGCAACCTGGTTTTCTGCGATAAAAGAAACCCAGTAGAGAAAAAAAAGGGGGGGGGGGGGGGGTGGCAAATCCCCTTCCGAAGGGAATTATCCCTCTGACGTCAAATCCGGTCAGACATGTTGGATGACGTCAAGTTCTGTCCGCCATCTTTGAACATGTAATTGTCTGTCACCCATATTGGATAATGCCTTTTCCTGTCGGCCATTGGTAGAACACGTGACAAGTCTGGAATACGTTATTTGATGCTGCCTTTTGTTCAAACACCTGCGGTTTTGTTTTGTTTTTTTTTTGAAGAGGAGAAGGGGGGGGGGGGGTGATTTAACACTGTTTCATAGCTATGCATTATAAAATGGCACCATTTCCGGCGAGACATGGCGTTTTGCGGATTTCTTGTTAACCTAATAGAATTATTTATAATTAGCTTCAATCTGGTTTGAACCTCTTCCATCTAGACTTTTTATGCAGTATATAAAGTTCTTATCCCCCTCCTCCTCCTCATTCACGAGAAAGCCGCTTAAGTGGTTACATCGGGAAAATTTTAATACAAATATAAAATAAAAAAAGAACTGTTCTTTTACGTTGGGAAAGAAGGGAAGTCAGAATGTTCACGTGTCAAATTTGTTCCAAAGAATTCCGAAGGAGAGACAATATGCGTCGACACGTTAAAACAGTTCACGCCGATCTTAAAGATAATGAAATGCTAGATGATAAAAACAATCTAGAAGTCATCGATGAAGACTATGCCAGCGATAAAACTGATGGCATAGAACCAAATATACAAGACACTGCTGAAACAGACAACAGCGATGACGATGTTGAGGTGCAGGAGGCTGAGGGAGAAAAGGAGGACGAGGAAGAAGAGGAGGATTTAGACGATCCGTGGCTCTTGTTGATAGAGGAGGCGTTCGAAGAGTGTCAGCCAGATTTGATGAACGAGTCACCAAGTATATGGCGAGAGAAGGGCTAGATGAGGACGATGCTAGGAACCTAGTATACCATAACATGATATCAACCTACAAAAAAGCGTTGGCGAACGTTTTTGTCAATAATACGTTGTGGTTCCATGCCATGAGAACGAAACGTACGGTATTTTCTTATCTGTGAAAGCAACAGTTTCCAATTTGAAACTGCTTGACAACTTCGACAACGAGGAAGCATGGAAATTTGCCGTCAATAAACGCAAGTTTTTGTTCGACAGATCTTAAAAGAGTACGACCCGCCGGAATCATCCTAGCCCGAAGAAGATGATGACAACATGCGAACCAAAGAAGAAGAAGAACAAATAGGAAACAATGACCAAGTGGGTGGAGGAAGCGATGGTAGCAGTAAATTAAAGGTCAACCAGGGTTCGAGGTTATAAAACTTGAGTATAATCTCAAACTCAAAATAAAGCACACTGATTGGTTCTTCCGAGCATGCTCGGAAGCGGCCAATCGGTGTGCTTTATTTTGAGTTTCAGAATGTACTCAAGTTTTATAACCTCCGGGCCTCGTCAGTCCCTCAGAACAGGTGGCTTTGTGGGCAAAAGACGAATTGTTACACAAAGGTCTTCAACGTGGGTTCGATGGTTTTACACTGGAGACTTAGCTGAAATCGAAAAAATGAAGAAACCGAGGAGTACTCTGGTACCATGGACAGTCATACAGAAAATGTAAAAAAAAAAAAAAAAAAAAAAAGAAAACTAACAGACTTGTGTTAAATGTAATTTATTGTGTTAAATGTATGTCTACTGGGTGATTGCTTATTTGGAAATATTAGACAAATAAAAGATGGAATTCTTTCAATACCTGTATGAGTCCTCATCGATACAACTGTCCCTCATTATCTATTAATGGGGGAGGGAGAGCAGCGGTGGTAACCACTTGATATAATGCTCAAAAAGCTGTGAGAAAGAAATCCTTGTGAACAGTCTTATAGTGCTCCTGATTGCCTCCTCATCTGCATCCTTGTTGATTCCTCGTCCCTCCTCATCCCCTCCTCTATTACTCCTTATTCCCTCAATTATCTCATTATCTCCTCAGGGAGAGATGAATCTTTTCATCGGCAGGGAATTTGCACATTCGTTCATTAGCAGGGGCTTTGTACGCTCGTTCATCGGCAGAAAATTTGCCTGAAGGTAATTTGCGCACATATGCAGGGATATACGTGAAGGTAATATGCGTCATCTCTCTACTACCACTTTGAAATTATTTTGGTAATAACAAAAATGGGGAAGGTGTTGTACCATTTTGAGGTTACTCAACTGGATAAGGTGAAAAACGGAGTTTTCTAGTATCGTCTGGGTTTTCGCCGTTTCCTCATATATTCCTGTTTAAAGTAAGGACAGTCTGATCTGGGCCTTTGTTATATTGCTAAGGTATTTAAGTCTTAAATAAGCTGCAGTGTGACTGAGGTCTTCACTGTTTTTTTAATTGTAAGGACAGTCTAGGTCCCCAGTTTTTGCTCAGGTAGAGTGGAGTCGGGTAATTTCGGACAGAGGGTAAATTTGGACATACCATTGCAAACAGTGAAAATCCAGATGAGACGGCTCATTATGAGCCGTCTCATCAGGACTTCCTCTGTTTGTCCAGTTAATTCTGTTTAAATTTCAAAACAACTGACATATTAAGGAAACAATGTCACCGTCCGAATTTACCCGCTGTCCGAATTTACCCGACTCTCCTGTTTTCCAGTTTAAAGTAGGGAGCAGTATGATCGAGGTCTTCACTGTTTGTTCAGATATTCCCGCCCAAATCAAGGGCAGCTGATCTTGGTCTATTTATTATTCTGTTCAGGCATTCAAGTCTAAAGCAAGGAGCAGACTACTCCAGACATCACTCTCTAAAATACGAGAGTGTATTTTTTAGTGTGTTAATTACACGCCTGGTAAACTATCACAGGTACCTCCGGCGGAGGTACCGATAAAAAGTTGTGACAGGCACCTGGAGCTGCCTGTGACTGTCCAAAAATGACAACAAACGGTAGGTATTCCTCTTTTTTGACAAAATACAAAATAACCAGGGAGTTTATTAAAAATAAAAAAGTGCTATTCGACCCTTATAGACATAAAGTTTTGTCACACATTATAACCCCCTGAACTTTCCATATTAACCAAAGATACGACTTTTGAAGTGGTTTTGATGTCAGTCCACAGTACTCAAAACATAAAGAATTCGGCCGTTTTTGGTCTTAAATGCAGTGATCTTGCATACGAATCTGTTTTTCTCGGCACACTGGTGTTAAGGTAACCTCCTTGCTCAAATATAAATGTCGATTGACTACAAATAAGGCTTGATTTTTTCAAAACAACAGCTGGAGGTGCCTGCAATGGTGTGGAGGTGCCTGTGATGTAAGCAAATATAGTGAAAATCTGAATAGTTATTGTAGCTGGGAGTATTGACATCTTCTCTAAACCACTGCCTGGAAAGAATGGTTCATTCAACGTCCCATTAAGCTATCATAATGCGTATATCATGAAATTCCATGTTAAAATTTCTAAAACACCATCTCAAAGAGTTATTGCCCAATATGTTTCCACTTCTGTTAGTCAAACATTGACGAATTTCACATATATATATAGTTGCTGAAAATTAACTGCCTAATTCAGTGTTAGAATCGTTATAAAATGTGCGCTTAAATAAGAGTCAACATTTTGTGACTGGTGATGACTGTGATCGGGAGGTGCTGGCTGTGAGTCATTCCAACTTGTCAGAAATTGTCGAGGTCACGCGTCATGCCAGCTACACGTATGGTGTGTCAAATTGTCAAAATTGCCGATACCCGTCAACAGGCATACACGTACAGGTATCTATAGTGTTGATCCTTTTGGTACCTCATATGTGTCGCTCGCAAGTATCGTATGACGCTCGCTGTATGTGTTAACTTTGTGGTAACTGGAGTGATAGGTGCTACAAGTGATTCAGTCAAGGTAGTTTTGAATTGTTGGCGCTAGAATCCAAATACATCCGTAAGGCCTACAGATTACATCATCGGCAGGTGACATGTTCTCAATATTACACCGTTTAGTATATTGAAGTGATCGGAATCTTACTGTAAATAACGTGTAATTCAAAGTCTCCGAACAGCCACTGCATCAAATTTGGTAACAAAAAAGCACTCTTACTACTTAAAAGTCATCTTCTGAAACGTTGTTTTTGCAAACGTTTCGAGTAGCTAGCATGGCGTGTTACCTCGGCAATTTCTAGCGATTAGGAATGACTAACAGGCAGTCATCACCATTCACAAAAACGCTGCTCTTATTTATGCGCATTTCATAACTATTCTAACACTGAATTAGGCAGTAAATTTTCAACAGCTACGTACAACTCGTCAATGTTTGACTAACAGATATGGAAATAAAACGGACAATTACTCTTTGAGATGATCTGCTTTGGATTTTGGATTTCTCTTGTGAAGCATCAATGTTACGTGTTCTTATGTCCGCTTGTCTGTAGTCTTCTGGCAGTAAGGTCCTGTACAGCTGCTCACTTTGCTTTCTGGTTACTTTTGTAATTTAAGATATAAAATAGGAAAACAGAAGTTAGCGTTGTTTTCATTTGGGGTAGGTGAATTTCCACCTGTCTGGGAAAGAGCTCTTTATTCGGTTTACCATGCGTGCCTTTTGTGAACTATTGTCAACGTCTTGGTTTTGAGAGCAGGATGTAGAATCTGATTGTATAAGTTCATGATCATTGTCTGTCGTTTTAACAAAACTATGCTTGATATTCGCGTTATGATAGATTGAATTGCGACGTTGAATGAACGAATCTTTCAAGGCAGTGGTCTAGAGATGAGGAATATCAATATTTGCAACCGTTATAAATCTTCAGATTTTCGCTATATTTTCTTACATCACAGGCACCTCCATTCCGTCACAGGCACCTCCACTTGTTTTTTAGCTCACCTGAGCCAGCGGCTCCGGGGGAGCTTATAGGATGGTAAGGCTCCGTCGTCCGTCGTCGTCCGTCCGTCCGTCCGTCCGTCCGTCCGTCCGTCCGTCGTCCGTCCACAATTTCAAACGACTTCTCCTCTGAAACCGCTGGGCCAATTATAACCAAATTTCATATGCAGCCTCTAGGGAACTTAGGAACGAAAAGTTGTTCAAACGGTCCTGGTCACATGACCAACATGGCCGCCACGCCCATATATGGTAAAAACCTAGAAAAATCTTCTTCTCCAGAACCGATAGGCCGATGGCCTTGAAACTTGGTATGTAGCATCGGGTGTGTGAGTACTACCAAGGTTGTTCAAATTATGACCTTGGGTTGACCTTGACCTTTTTTACGGTAAGGTCAAATTTGCTTCCTTGTGCTTTTATACGGCAAAATGCTAAAACATAAGATATCTTGGAAACTGTTGAAGATTTTGGGCTAAAAATTGCTATCTACAATCATCTTAATGAGTACATGAAGATTTAGGAGTACAAGAGGTCAAGGTCATTTTTTGACCTTTGACCCAGAACTCTGATATTTTGACAATTTCAAACAATCTTCTCAAAAGCCACTGGGCCAATTGAAACCAAATTTCATGTAGAGCCTCCAGGGGTTAAGGGAACCAAAATCTATTAATATGGTCCAGGTCACATGACCAACATGGCCGCCACGCCCATATATGGTGAAAACCTTTAAAAATCTTCTTCTCCAGAACCTATTGACCGATGGCCTTGAAACTTGGTATGTAGCATTGGGTACTCAAGTACTATTAAGATTGTTCAAATGATGACCTTGGGTTGACCTTGATCTTATTTACGAGAAGGTCAAATATGGGAAAATGCTAGAACATAAGATTTCTTGGAAAGTTTTGAAGATTAAGGCCTAAACATTGGAGTATGCAGTCATCTTAATGAGTACATGAAGATTCATAAGTACAAAAGGTCAAGGTCATTCTTTGACCTTTGACCCAGAACTCTCATATTTCAAACAGTCTCCTCAAAAACCACTGGGCGAATTGATACCAAATTTCATATAGAGCCTCCAGGGTTAGAGGGAACGAAATTTAATTCAAACAGTCCAGGTCACATGACCAACATGGCTGCCACGCCCATATATGGTAAAAACCTTTAAAAATCTTCTTCTCCAGAACCAATGGACAGATGGCCTTTAAACTTGGTATGTTGCATTGGGTATTCCAGTACTATCAAGATTGTTCAAATTATGACCTAGGGTTGACCTTGACCTTTTTTATGGCAAGGTCAAATATGGGGAAATGCTTGAACATAAGATATCATGGGAAGTTTAGAAGATTTTGGCCTAAAAATCGATATATAGTTGTTTCAATGAGGTCATGAGGAATTATGAGTACAAGAGGTCAAGGTCATTCTTTGACTTTTGACCCAGATCTCTCATATTTTGACATTTTCAAACATTTGTTCAAAAGCCAAAGGGCCACTTGTAAACACATTTCATATAGTCTCCAGGGCTTGATTGAACAAAAATTTGTTCAACAGTCCAGGTCACATGACCAACATGGCCGCCATACACATTCATGAAGATTTTGGCCTGAAAATGCTATGTATGGTTGTCTTAATGAGTACATGAAGATTTATGAGTACTAGAAGTCATGGTCATTCTTTGACTTTTGACCCAAAACTCATATTTTGGCAATTTCAGACATAAGAAAAAGCCACTTTGCCACTTGCGCAGGTGAGCGATTCAGGGCCTCATGGCCCTCTTGTTTACCGATCCAGCCTTATTTGGAGTTTATCGGCATTTATATTTGGGCAAGGAGGTTTACTTTACGTCAGTGTATCCAGATCAACAGATTCTTATGCAAGAAAAGTGCATTTAGGACCTAAAACAACCGATTTGTTCTTGTTTTGAGTACTTTCGACTGTCCTTAAAGCCACTTCAAAAGTCATATCTTCTGTATATATGTAAAGTACCCGGGGATATACTGTGTGACAAAACTTAATGTATATAAGGGTCGAATAGCATTCTTTGATATTCAATAAACTCCCTGGTTATAATGTATTTTATCAAAAATGACGAATACCTACCGTTTTTTGTTTATTTTTGGTCCGTCACAGGTAGCTCCGGATGCCTGTCACAACATTTTATCGGTACCTCCGCGGAGGTACCTGTGATAGTTTGCCAGGCGTGAATTAGATATACTATCAGTTAGATACTGATAGTATGAAAGGGAATTTTAATCTTAAAACAGGCTGATAACTGAAACTTGAGTGTATTATCTGCTATGTCTGTTTAAAGAGGATGAGGCGAAAGTGTTTTTAAAGAGGATGAGGCAATTTAGAATCTTGAAAAACATGGCAAGGCCCGGAAAAAGGCTACAAAAATATCTCTTGAAAAAAAAAGTCTCAGGTATACGAATAAGCTTTCATTTACCTTGTAATTTGTGTTGCCATTTTTTGCAATCCTGGCAACCATACTTTAGTGATGTAGCGGTCTCTCCCATTCTTTCCTTTCGACTGTACAGTTCTGGTCTCGTTAACGATAACCAGACAGGTCTAACTGCGTCATTGAAGGATTGATGACAGGAGTCTAAATCGGAGGTTTACATCGCGGTATTGTTCAGTTCAGTTCAGTTCTCATATCGACTCAACGGTACGTAACCAAAGTTGCACACACTTGGCGCCGTGTGTCCGTCCAAATCGCGGTATTGCGTCAGACAATCTAAATATATAGAACGGGAAGGCGCGTCTCAACCTGACCTCAGGCCAGGTGTCTAATGAGTTTTTTTTTTTTTTTTTTTTTTTGGTACCGGGTGTCGCATTCCTCAACCCCCCCCCCCCCCCCCCCTCTTCAAAATAAAACAAAACGCAGGTGTTTGAACAGCAGGCAGAATCAGATAACGCATTCCAGACTTGTCCCGTGTTCTACCACGTCATCCAAGATGGCGAGCCTACATGGCCGACAGGAAATAGCATCATCCAATATGGCCGACGGGAAATGACAAGTTCCAAGATGGCGGACAGAACTGCACTGTGAATACTAGAACTCTGACATATTAATTCAAAGTGTTTCTCTTGTTGTAATTTTACAATAGAAATGTTATCGAAAACAGACGCAGATATTCAAAACTTTCTTTTTTTTCGTCGTAGATCAACTTTCTCGATTTCTACTTTCGGTTTAATACACACAGAATTCCATATTGGACAGCTCAATTTTGAGGTCGCTACCCAGTGTCAAAATTACGGTTGTGGGTGCCTACCGACATAGCTTACTTATTCATAGAAGTTATTGTCAAATCTTGAACTAGAGACATAAAACACATTCTTCTTTTTTTTAAAGATTTTTCTTGTTACGATTCAGCGAACCCAATACCTGAGAAAAAGTGTCACTCTGGCGAATACAAAGAATTATTGGATTTCTCGTATAATCTTTGTCAATCAAAAGATACATGTGAAGAATTGTGAATAGGGTAGAGTCGGGTAGCTTCGGAGAGCGGGAAAATTCGGACAGTGATTATGTCAGTTGTTTGGAATTAAAACAAAATGAACTGGGCAAACAGTGAAAATCCTGATGAGAATGCCCATTATGAGCCGTCTTATCTGGATTTTCACTGTTTGCAATGGTATGTCCGAATTTACACGTCGGTCCAAAGTTACCCGATTCGACCCTATTAGGAAAAAAACACTTTCTGTTGGATATACAGTGTAGTCAGCGAAGAACAGTACATGTGAACCACAGTCAATATGAGGCTGTCTGACCACTTGCCTTCATACAGGGGCAGGACGTTGCGGATCTGTGTTACTGTTCAGCTTTTGTGCAACATAATCTTAGTCGGATATTATATAGGACATATAAAGATGAATACATTTTCGGTGTTTTCGGATGTGACAGATGAGCATAGATCGGTAAAGTGTTTAGATGAAAGAGTTAAAAAACATGAAAAAATAAATTCAGCAGGCACAAATGTTGAAACAATTTTGGATCAACGTTGTTTCAGCGTTATTTGCCCTCTGGGAAAACAGCGGGGAACAAAAACTTTCGAATTGAGTACGGCGCAAACAAAAGAGGCGGGTACCGAGAGATCGAAAGTGACAACGCTACCTTTAGAGTTACCGATACCGATGATAGTTCACCAGATTTTGTGGGCAGACTCGTTGACTTTCAGAAATTACCTTAGTATTCTTAGTGTTTGGAAAGTTTTGAATCCCTATCAAATTATCTTGTATACTCGTAAAACCTTCAAAACAAAAGAGTTCGAGTACAACGATTGGTTTAATAAGGCGATAAGTAGGATTTCCACTTTACAAGTCGTGAAGCTTGATCGCCTTGATAATTCGCCTTATTCTGTTAAAAACGAAATTGATGGTGTCCGTTCAGTTCTGAAAGAACATGGAGGTTTATATGTTAACCTGAATACAGTTATAAATGCGAATATGTGGCTAAAATTTAATTCCACTTTTCATGTCGGGTTTGCTAACGACTCTTCAATAGGATATTTAGCCGTTGCAAGAAATACAAAAATTCCAGACAGTTTGACGAGTGCCCGACTGGGATATTCTAACTTTAATTGTGTTTCCGCTAAATTGTTTACCGGCTCTGAGATGTGCTGTACTGTTACAGAAAACATTTTCCCATACAATATTATGCTCAATATTTCGGCGTCCTTCGGATCTTTAGCAAGGACTCTTTTCTATGGCAGCCCGGACATTCCAGAACCAAAGTCATCTTTTCCTCCAATACCAAGAATTGTTCATTATGTATGGTTTGGCCAAAATGATATAAACTATAGTATGTTTTTAAGTTTTCTAAGCACACAGAAGTTTGTAAAACCACAGAAAATTTTCATCTATGTTGATACGAATACGTCCAGACCGTACTTCGACAAGATGATGGCGTATGGTAATGTACAAATAGTGTATTATGGTTCTGTGCCTACAATATTTCAAAAGCATATAGCAAAAACTTTGCACGTGAGTGATATCATTCGGGCTGAGATACTGTTGCGGTACGGGGGAATCTATCTAGATTGGGATGCTTATTGGCTGAAACCAGTTGATGACCTTCTGTCTCGTGGATACGAAACTATCGCCTCACTGGATTTTTTCAAGGACATGTATCCCAGACCAGGTTTCCCGGATACTGTTAACATGGGCGTGTTATTAGCAAGACCAGGATCAAGGTTCATATCTTTATGGCAGGAGTCTTTCAAGCAATACACCGGAAATCATCATACATATCATGCTGTAGAATTAGTTTATAAACTATATGAGGAACATCCTGATTTACTTGTCATTGATAGACGACTTCAAGTTATGTGTCATAACTTAAGATGCCATCCACTTTGGCTGGATAATTACAAAGATGACAAGATTCATAACGACTTTAACATAAAAACGGACGTATACACAGTACATTTCACGGACCCGACACCTCCGCAGTTCTCGTCGGAAAAAGCAATCAGAGAGGACAAAAGTTATGTTGGAAATATTGGAAGGCATATTTTGGGCCTGACATAGACAAAGCTTATTAACAATGAATTAAGGTGAATGGTGCACTTCCGGGAAGAAGCAACTTGCCTCTCTTCCCCACAGGGTATAATCGATTCCGCTAATTTTCGCTTCCTGCAGAGATTGTCCGTCGCTCTCGGCAGGAAGCAGAATCACGCGGACAGTCTCTGCAGGAAGCCATTTATCATGTACAGAAGTCTCGACAGGAAGCAAGAGTTCGCGGACAGTCTCGGCGGAAGCCAAATATGATGTACAGTCTCTGCAGGAAGCGAAAATTAGCGGAATCGATTATACCCTGTGTTCCCAGTAGGTTTCAAATCGACAAGAGGAAAACGTCTGCACCTCTATGATCAAATCATTTACATTTAAAAGTAGAACTTATTTTGAAAGTGATTAATCCTTTAGGGTAGCAAACAGGAAGTCAAGGAGAGCAACTCAGTAATTTTTAGCTCGCCTGGACGAAGTCCAGGAAGAGCTATTGCACTACCCTCGGCGTCGGCGTCAGCGTCGGCATCAACATTTGCGTCAAAGTATTTAAAGAGCTTACATTTTCCTGAACCAATGGATGGAATTTCACCAAACATGCATAGATACATTATTGGGACAAGGTAAAGAGCTGATTAGATTTTGTTGATCTTGACCCCATTTTTAAGGTCACTGGAGGATTTAGCATACACTTTCTTGTACCCTCACTTTCTCATGACCCAATAGATTGAATCTTAATAAAACTTGCATGGATACATCATTGGGACAAGTTTAAGATCTGGTTAGATTTTGGGGACATGATATCATGTACCCATTATATCTCCTGAAACAGTGGATGGAATTTCAATAAACTTGTATGGGTGCATCATTGGGGACAAGCTAAAGAGCTGATTAGATTTAGGTGACCTTGACCTTATTTTCAAGGACACTGAAGGACTTAGATGACAATTTCTTGTACCTCAATTTCTTGTACCTCAATTTCTCATGAACCAATAGATGGAATCTCAATAAAACTTGCATGGATACATCATTGGGACAAGTTTAAGAGCTGATTAGATTTTGGTGGCTTTTACCTCATTTTCAAGGTCACTGGAGGACTTAGATGACAATTTCTTGGACCCATAATATCTCCTAAACCAGTGGATAGAATTTCACCAAACTGGCATGGATATATTGTTATGATAAGTTTAAGAGCTGATAAGATTTTGGTGACCTTGACCTCATTTTCAAGGTCACCGGAGGACTTAGATGACAATTTCTTGTACCAGCAGTATCTAATGAACCTGTAGATGGAATTTCATTCAGCTTGCATGGATACATCATTGGGACTAGCTTAAGATAAGAGCTGATTAGATTATGGTGACTTTTACCTCATTTTCAAGGTTACTGGAGGACTTAGACTACATTTCTTGTTCCCATGATATCTCCTGAACCAACAGATGGAATTTCACTAAACTTACAAGGAAACATCAATGGGATACGTTTAACAGCTGATTTGATTTTGGTGGCCTTGACCTCATTTTCAAGGACACTGAAGGACTTAGATGACAATTTCTTGTATCCTTAATTTCCCATGAACCAATAGATTGAATCTCAATAAAACTTACATGGATACATTACTGGGACAAGTTTAAGAGCTGGTTATATTTTGGTGACCTTGATCTCATTTTCAAGGTCACTGGAGGACTTAGATGACAATTTTTTGTACCCATAATATCTCCTGAACCAATGGATGGAATTTCACCAAACTTGCATGGATATATCATTAGGATAAGTTTAAGAGCTGATAAGATTTTCACACATATACCTTCGGGACAATCTCAAGAGTTAATTGTCTTTTGATGACCTTGAAATTTTCAAGGTCAAAAGCTAACTTACAAATGCTTATTTTTTAGTTATATCTTGAACCGATTGATGGATATTCATCAGACTCGCATGAATACATGTATATCGTTGTGACAGGTTAAAGACATGTTTAGTAGTTGGTGGCTTTGACCCATTTTTCAAGGACATAGTCTTCTATGTAGGATATCTTTAAAATCAGTGGATGGATTTTCTCCAAACTTGCAAGGATATTTTATTTCAACAGGTTTTTTTTTATTCATTTTAGGTGATGGGAAATGGGCTGGTTGGGGAACATCAGTTTTTCTCCAAAAAACATTTCTAGTTTTTTAGCTTGTTCCCAACAGGATGGACAACTTCTAAGATCTTTGAACATCCTAAAGCTTTTATCATGGTAGCAGAGTTTCTTAACATTTTCAGGTGATTTAAAAACTGCAGCTGTCAAGTCTTGGCTGCCTTTTGTCTTCCGAATACAAAGGTTAGCTTATTTTTCACCTATTTGAATTAGACTTTATCACTTGGAGTATTGGTTATCACCTTCTATCACCCCAATTCCAGACGAGCTTTGCTGTCTGCTGACAGCTCTTGTTACTTTCCCTTTCCTTCCCTATTAGTTTTCAACTCTTAAAGGTAAACAAGGAAAACGTTTGCTCCTCTGTAAGCTAATTATTTCCATTTAAGAGTAGATCTTATTTTGGAAGTGATCCGTCTCAAGGGAACCAAACAGGAAACATGGGGAAGCAAGTCTTTCATTTTCATTTTTGCCTCCCACCTCAATGGAGGTCAACTCTTAAAGGAAAAAATTTGCTCCTGTGTGAGCAAATTCTTTCTTTTAAGAGTAGACCTTCTTTTGGAATTTATATTCTTCTAGGGAAGCAAACGAGAAGTCACGGGGCAGCAATTTAGTCGTTTTATTTTTGCCTCTCTTCCCAGTAGGTTTCAACCCTCAAAGGGAAAAAGGAAAAACCTCTGCTCCTCTATGAGCAAACTATTTCCATTTAAGAGCAGACATTATTTTGGAAGTGATTCATCCTCGAGGGAAGCAAACAGGAAGTCAGAGGGAAGCAACTCTTTCATTTTTATTTTTGCCTCTCTTCCCAATAGGAGTCAACCCTCAAAGGGGAAAAAGGAATACTTCTGCTCCTCTATGAGCAAATTATTTCCATCTAACATAGATCTTATTTTGGACGTGCGTTATCCTCTAGGGAAGCAAACGGGAAGCATGGGGAAGCAACTCAGTCATTTTTATTTTTGTCTTCATTCTTAATAGGAGACAACTCTCTAAGGGAAAAATAGGGGAAAAGTTTGCTCCCCTCTATAAGCAAATTATTTCTATTTAAAAGTAGATCTTATTTTGGAATTTATTCTACTTCTAGGGATGCAAACGAGAAGTCACGGGGAAGCAACTCTTTCGTTTTTAATTTTGCCTCCCTCCTCAACGGGGTCAACTCATAAATGAAAGAATTTGCTCCCCAGGAGCAAATTCTTTCTTTTAAGAGTAGAACCCCTTGTAAAAGGACTTCATCCTCCAGGGAAGTAAACAGGAAATCAAGAATGTTGTACTCATTGTGGAAAAACCGCCCTTGGGGTGTTTTCATTTGGGCCACAACACGACAAAACCAACAAAGTGGCATATGCGCACAGCGAAGACTCCGATCAACCTGGAAATACGCCATGTCTAATCGGAGTCTGTCTAGTGGGCTTAAAAGGTAGCTGAGGGTCTGAGCAACCTCCGTGTGGACAGCAAAGACTCTGATCAGACTGGGCTGATCTGAGATTTCGCTGGGCGCACATGCCATTTTGTTGGTTTTGTCATGTCACGGCTCATATACCTTTAATTATAAGCAATTAAAATAGGTCATTAAACAAGTTTCATCCTACACCGAAGATGAGCTTTTGCCTCCTGAAAGCACAAACTCTTTCAGCATTTATGTTATAATTGCTTCAGAATTTGCTGAGCTAAAATGTTTCAGAAGATCATAACTGTTAGAAGGGCAAGATGCTTATTAAATCCAAATTGTGTACAAGTATAACGAAATTATAAGTAGCTTCGTCGACCATTGTCTCATATTTTGACAGTGCCCGAGCGTCCTTTTTTATATTTTAATAATAGTAGGGCAAGGGTCTTCTTTGCTTGCAGTAGGTGCGGATGGGGTTGTTTAGACATTTTTCTCTCCTTTATCATATCACTTTTCTTTCTCCCTCTCTCTGGGAGCTCGATACAGACTGAAATATATCTCAAAGAACCGTTATACCCAACATTACAAACAATCCCATATTTTTGGCTTGCCCGCTTCGGCGGGCGAGCCTATGTATTCAGACCGAATATGACTTCCTGTCATGCGCACTCAAGCGGAAGACGCTGGTTTGTTCCCAGCTTCAAGAATGGTCCATAATTGCAAGTGGAGAACCAATATATGGAGAGCGTCTACGGGGCGCAACTTCGTTTGACTGTTCGGTGGTACTATTGTACCTAAGCACCGTAAAATAACGACACGCCACAATCTGGCACACCAAAATAATCAAACATGTCTAGCTTTCTTTGCCATGCTAAAAACTCAAGGTTTTTATTATCATTATTTATCGGGTGTATTTGAATGTATGTTAATTGTCTACTGTCAAACTGTCAAATAACGACATGCGCAATTCTCGGGCATTATGTAAAACGTGGACTGGACTTGGACTCTGGATTATGGACTGTGTATAATCTGGACTCTGGATTTGGACTATGTCAGACCTGGACTTTGAACTCTGGTCTTTGTAAAACCTGGACTTAAATATTTCAACAATAGTTGCTATGCCTGCACAAACAGTTGTTGTTGTTTTACTGTTTAATGTCCACGGTGAACAGCTATGGTCATGTCGGGACGGTCAGTTAACCTAACCACACTATTTCTGTGCAGGGTTAGACCTCCTAAGCGGTTAACTAGTACTAAGTGCACTTACGTTTACCAGATACTGACAACTGTCCTTCTTGAATCAGCGGAAGGGGAAATGAAAGTAAGTGGCCAGACCGGGTATAGAACCAAGAACCTCTGGCTTACAAGTCAGATGCCCTACCGACTGCACTATGCGGCCCGGCTGTACAATCAGTGTAGAGTGTAGATCCAAATTAGACTGCTGGTTGGAACAGTCTGATCATGGTCTGCGCCAACAGTTTTATTTAAAAGCTTTTACTTGTTTTAAAGACAAGGTGTTTGATGGGATTACTAGATCTATACTATTTCTTTCTTTTTTTCATAAACGTGCATTGAAATTCAGTTTCATGAATGTGTCTTCTTGAAAAAATTCAATTCAGGAAAACACAAAATGTGTTATATGGAAAAATATCAGTATCTTACAATTGCCATCAAAACATCATTTTCTAGGCCTGTGCAATGCCTACAGTTACCTTCCTTTTTGAATAAAAGTAAAAAGTATGCAAAGACCAGGAACTGAAACAATCAAAATCCAAATCCAGCCCTCAAACCATAGTTGGAAACAACTAAGATTACAAATAATCAAGATACAGAGAACATATGGCCAACCGAGTGAGCAGCTTGTTCCCAAAAGGTGGCCACTCAGCAACCCAAACCGAACCAAAACTAATAAGAACATACATAAGGTAAAGCATCACAGAAACTCTGACACCAAAAAACAGGCAACCGAGAATCACAACAGAACTACCGCCTTGGAACGGTCGGTAATGAATTACTGGGGGGGGGGGGGGGCTTAAATCGATTTTACAGGCCCAACCTCACCCCCAGTTTCTGAAGTGGTACAAAACATTTAGTTGGTTGTTCGGTTCGCATGATAACCCTCTCACTCGACTTACTAAATCATACAAGACTTCTTTTTTTTCTATATATAATGACCAAATATATAATGACCAAGGACAATACACAAGTGATTCTGAAAACAAACATCCTTTGGGAGCAACGAAAATACACTAATTCCTTCATTGACTTGGAATCATTACCAATTACCAGTTATACTCTATACCACTGTCTTGTCGGGCCGGGCCGCATAGTGCAGTCGATGGCGCGTCTGACTTAAAAACCAGAGGTCCCAGGCTCGAAACACGGTCCGGCCCCTTACTTTCGTTTTCCCTTCCGCTGATTCAAGAAAGGAAGTTGTCAGTTACTGGCGAAAGCAAATGCACGTAGTACTGGGTAACCGCTTAGAATGGCTAAGCCTGTCCAGGAATAGTGTGGTTAGGTGAACTGACTGTCCTGACATTACCATACACACATCATCTTACATGTAAGGAACTTTATTAGCCTATAGAAACATGATACCTATGCAGAAAATATTGCTAAATATTGCCAGGGACATGAGCTGTGTTGCACGTCAGACAACTGCATGCTCATGATAAGACTTAATAAAGCCGAGTCTTGAATGTTCGTTTCTTAAGTGTGTTCCTTGCTTCCATAAGATCCAAGTTTACCACCCACTAGGCGCATAACAATTAGTCAACATTGAATCAACGTTGATTCAACGTTATGACGTTGGATCAGCTTTGAGTCAATGTTGATTCAACGTTGTGTACCGGCTGGGTAGAATTACTTCTCTTCAGTTCAAGTGTTAAGGTGTAGAGGAACACCTCCTTGTTTTGTGCCATTTTTACAAAGGGGATTAACTTTGTGACTCTTGTTTACCGCCAAGATGAAAATATTCCTGTAGCAATTGGAGTTACACTTAAAGGCAGCATTTTTTCTCCTAGAGGAGGAAGTGTTGATTCCTGTTGAAAAGGGAGAGACAAAAATAAAATGAGGGAGTTGATCCCCTTTGAATGCGTTACCCTTTCTCCTTAATGAAGCTTCGTTCACTAGGGCAAAGTTTCTTTGGAAAATAAAATATGCATAATTATGTATGAATGAAAATATGCATCATGCTTTAGGTATTTAGCTTTATCATGCACCTGCTGCAAAATTCCACTGATAACAGGGGTATGATAACACAATGTGATATCATGTCACTGTAGAACTGCGCTTGCGCGAATGTTATCAGGCCATGCCTTTAGAAGCGACCTCTGAAGAGTTTCATTTGTTTGAGTCTCTTTAAACCTTAAAGCCTTCTAATGGTTCATGATAAATAGAAAACCATGTATGTGTCTTTTGATATCAAGTTTATCAGGCTCGACAAGAAACACGTCGAAGCCTCGCCATCCCTACGCTATTTCTGGTCTCGCCTGATAAACTTGATATCAAAAGACACTAACATGGTTTTCGCTATTTGCCATATGGCCCTTGAGCAATTTGTTGAAATGGTAGTCCTCATGGGGTCCTGTTTTCACCATAGAAATACATAGGGTAAATATTCAAAATCTTCTTCTCCAGAACCAGTCAAGCCAGAGCTTGATGTTTGGTACTTATCATTGGCTAATAGTCCTTTACTGAGTTTGTTCAAATGGTGTACCCAGGATCCAAAGTAGCTCTGTCCCAGTCCTTGGTTTACTATAGAACAGAAAAATGAATCAGTTGCAAATCTGGATCTCAAGAACAACTTGGCCCAGAAGTTTAGTACTTTTATTCATTTACCGTTATCGTGTAATCCTCTATAGCAAGTTTTTCATTTGGTAGCTCCAGAGTCAAATATGCATGATAACCTGAAGACATTTGTCGAAATGTCTAGGTGTCTGATATAGGCCCAGATGAGCCTCTTGTTTCTTTAAAGTCTATACTCTTTTGTTGCTGTTTCTTATTCCATATGCACAAGTTTAACCTGAAATGCATCCTCGCAGCGGTCAGAAGCAGTGCAAGTGTATTGTGATAGTGTCTTGGGGCACGTACACACATGTATACAAACTACTATAGCTAAGCAGCAGTTTTAGCGTTTTCTGTCATGAATAGTAGGTAATTATTTCTCTACTTCCCGTCACGCAGTAACACAGTAACATACTAACCCTAAAGCGCCAAAACGAACATTGTTGAATTTTTAAACAGCGTAGATCCAGTGCCGCCTTATCTGATTCTACACTGCTTGTTCTCTAGTCGTTGAATTGCACGAATTCTGTTTAAATTTTGCTTATGTAATTTTGTCGTCTAGCTGCTTTTTAACGTGTTTAGGGTTAAAGGCCCCATTGCTCTGCGTGCCCGCGGTGTATTATTATACATCTCTGCAAACTTTTCATTCATTTGCAATCAATCATCGTAAATAGCCCTGACTGGCTAGCTTTATACCATCACATGTACGTTACGTCGGTGTTTGTTGATTTTTTTGCCGTTCGCTATATATATATATATACATATATATACAGCCGAAGTTCAGTGATACTGCAGTCACTGACCACCATCCTGATAGCTCAGGGCACACTGGATTTCCTAGTCTGTTGGCTTGAAAAAAAATATCGGACATAGTCAAACCAAAGTCCCCCAGGCAATGTCGTACGCACGCGTGTTTGTTTGTCGACGCATAACTTATTAGCGTTAATGAGATTTTCAAAGTAAAACCCAAAGACTTAATGGACCAGAACATCGTAACGACTCAATGCTGCTGAAAATGAATAATGCATTAGTTGATAATCGATATATTCTTTGCAGTTCGATGGATGGATATCGCTCCTCCAGGGAACGGAAATAAAAACTTTACAAGAGGATCTCAGCAGGCACACAACGATGGATCAACATTGAACCAACGTCGATTCAACGTCATGACGTTGAATCGACGTTTATTCAATGTTGATTAAACGCTGTGTGCCCAGTGGGATTGAATTCAAGGTAGATGCGTACACTTTCATGGGAAGCAACTCTGCCTGCCCAATATCGGTAGGATGATATAACAAGACGCAGCTTGCTTTCCTTTTCTGCGAGAAACTTTGCTCGTGTGAACGGAGCTGCTGGATGGGGCCGTTGGCAGTGTTAAACATCACATTACTACTCAAGTCTAGGCAATAAAATTGAGTCTGCTATTTTCCTTTATTTATTTTATGTGTATGTGTGTGCTCTTTGCTAGGAGCCTCCGTGGCCTAACTGATGAGAGCGATGCCGTTTTAACATTAAGCTTCCCACCGCTGTCTGTTCAAGCCTTGGTCGCGCTCATGTGGGGCTCACGGAAGGTTGGATTGTTTTTGTTGTTTTTTTTTGTTGTTGTTGTTTTTTCAGGGGTTCATGTTTTTGCTCACCTCTGCTAAACGATCGGTTCGGCATATGTGAAATATTCCCCGATCCTTCTTGGTAAGACCTATTTCCCCCGCCCTCACCCACCCCGCCCCCTCCCTCCCCATTCCTGGAAGTATTTCCATTCGACCTAAGACAGTAGGAATGACATTTTTATGCTACCGTGATCACGTGGACCACTCGCTTGGCTTGTCAATTTTGGCTTTGAAGTGTCATTAACTTCCACATAGCTAGTTGATCGCCCTAGACTTAAAGTTACACAGCAGTGTTGCCCGACCAGGCCAGCCTGTGGAAGTTAATGACAAAAAATGATAAAACAAATCTTCCCTTCTTTTACGAATTGCATTTAGAACTACATGATGTTCTGGGTATTTGTTTACATTGTTCAATTGCTTTTGTGTCATTCGATTGATTCCTTATCTTATCCAAAGCAATTTGATAACCGATGATACAAGTCATACAGACGATTAACATATATGCCCACTGGGCACACAACGTTGAATCAATATAGGGATCAAACATGGTTTTCATGCATTAACGTTTGCCAGGTCCCGAGGGATGGTTACGGGACGGTTCGTGCCAAAACCAGTTCGTCCCGGGACGTTTCGTCCCAAACGTCATTTTTTACTGGGACGTTTCGTCCGGGACGTTTCGTCCCACACTTAAATTGACAATATTTTGATACGATATATATTCGGTATTAAAAGAATACTATTACGCTGTTCAGTTTTCATAAATTATACATTTTTATATGAAATTAAAACATTTAAATATTACACAGATCGAATATATATCAAGAATGATATTTTTACCGGGACGTTTCATCCCATGTTTTATAGATAACTGTACGAGCATATAGATTAGAATACAGAAGAAGAATACAATATTTTTTCATATCATAAATTATCTATCTCTCGATACTGAGACGACCATTTTCTGATCATTACCTCAGATGTGGAGGGTGGCTAAATCTAGAACTTGGCTCAAAGGGCTATCTATTATAATACCATATATATATATAGAGAGAGATATAATATTTCACATTATTATATAGTATTGAAATGGTGAAGATAGAAATGTTTAGCGTAGAATGAAACATTTTTTTTTCATATTACAAATTATTTGACACTATTATTATAGTACTGAACTTTATTAATATGTGTAAGGTCTGTCATTCAGTAATTTAAACCAGGGCTAATTACGAGTCGGAGTCCAAGGTATCAAATATTCTATTTAAGACCATGTTAAAATACCAAGAAACACATTTAAATTTACTTTTTTGCAATTAAAATGTTTCAGACACAGTGTTAATGTGCATTTTATGTACATCATTTTATCAAGCCCTCTTACAGATTCCAGTGCAATGAGCATGTAAAAATTCACCAAATAGCATGTCCAACTCACAAAGTAGCAAAAATAAAAACACTATTAAAATTTATGTAAAATATATTTTCTTATGCAATGAAATACATATTACAAGCTATTCCAAAATTCATATGTAAATGAAAAAATGTATAAAAATATACTTTTGGCATAAAACATTGCATGGGACGAATCGTCCCGAAAAGTGGGACGAAACGTCCCGGACGAAAAATTGGGACGAATCGTCCCGGACGAAACGTCCCGGTACGAACTGGTTTTGGCACGAAACGTCCCGGAACCCGAGGGATATGTTGGAAACCGAGGCCGAAGGCCGAGGTTTTCAACATCTCCCTCGGGACCTGGCAAATGTTAATGCATTGGAAACAAATGTCTAATCACTGTTATTGCATAAATTCAACGAATTATTCGTTAAAATTTGAGAAAAAACTTGGCACTATATTTTGTCACCGTCTGACAGCCAACGCGCTGGTACATCTTTTTACTTATATTCGTCTTCCATGCCCAAGAGCATTCAGCTATTCAAAATGGCCGCCATCATCCTATTCAACCTCATTATTTCGGAAAATTGTCCAAGATGGTCGTTGTAACGTTAGTTGATACAAAATAGATTGCAAATTAATCAACAAAAAGCAGATACCTTGGGCAATAATTTCCATGCAGAACAAGCCTGATCCATTCATCCTGCAGTTCTTGATTAATGAAAGCTTGAGATGCATGTTTTCTTTAACACTTATTTGCTCTCCATTTGGCATCGTAAGAATGTAAACAACATCGCTTTAAACCTGAGTCACGACGATGACGTCAGATTACAGAGGCATGATGACGTCATATAGGCATACTTAGGTAGCGCACCACCAAGTTTTGTACTAGTAATTCGACTAAAACCGGAGAGACAAAGTTGCATGGCGGATTTTTTTAGTGGCCCGGCACAAACATAATGAAAGTTCTGTCATCGTGCATCAACAGCGCGTGCTAAAACCCTTGTTGAAACACGGCTTTTCGCCGGTTGATGCACGGCTGTTAATATCTCTCGGCACTGCTTTTTATGCAATAATATAGGGATCAAACATGGTTTTTCATGCATTAACGTTTGCCAGGTCCCGAGGGAGATGTTGGAAACCGAGGCCGAAGGCCGAGGTTTTCAACATCTCCCGAGGGACCTGGCAAATGTTAATGCATTGAAAACAAATGTTTGATCGCTGTTATTGCATAATTCAACGAATTATTCGTTAAAATTTGAGAAAAAAACTTGGCACTCTATTTTGTCACCGTTTAACAGCCAACGCGCTGGTGCATCTGTTTCCTAATATTCGTCTTCCGGGCCCGAGAGCATTCATTCTATTCAAAATGGCTGCCTAGTCAACCTCATTTCCGAAAAGTATCCAAGATGGGCGTTGTAGTTGATGCAAAATAGACGGACAATTAATCAACAAAAAGCAGATACCTTGAGAAATAATTTCCATGCACAACAAGCCTGATCCATTCATATACCATCCTGCAGTTCTTGATTACTGAAAGCTTAGGATGCATGTTTTCTTTAACACTTGTTTACTCTCCATTTGGCATCGTAAGAATGTAAACAACATCGCTTTAAACTCCGTGTCGGTACTTTATGACGTAATAAGAGTACAAAGCATGATGACGTCATAAGAAAATATAGGTAGCACGCGACCAATTATTGTAAATTAACCGAAAAGGGAGAGGCAAGAGTGCATGGCGGTTTTTAGTGGCCCGGCACAAGCATAACGAAAGTTCTGTCATCGTGTTTCAACAGCGCGAGAAAACCATTGTTGAAACACGGCTTTTCGCCTGTTGATGCACGGCTGTTAATACCTCTCGGCACTGCTTTTTATGCAATAACGTTGATTCAACGTATTGTGACAATTCAACGTTGGTTGATTCAACGTTGTGTATTGACTGGGATAAGTACACCTCCACGTTTTCCATCATTTTTGCACAGACAAACAATTTTTGCGACTTCTTGTTTTGCTTCCCTGAAGAGCTCAGCCCTTCAAAATTAGGAACTACTCCTACAGGACAGAATTCACTCTCAGAGGAGTCGCAGGGTTAGAGATTATAAAACTTGAGATTAATCTCAAACTCAAAATAAAGCACACTGATTGGCTGCTTCCGAGCATGTGCTCGGAAGCAGCCAATCAGTGTGCTTTATTTTGAGTTTGAGAATGTACTCAAGTTTTATAAGCTCTGGGCCAGACTCAACCTTTCTAAATTATGATCTATTCTTAAAGGGAAGAAAGGGTACATTTATCTTAGATGCAGTATAGAATATTGGCGGGAACATGAACGCGCTGGCAGGATGGTTGGGAGAGTTTGAATAAAAAGAATAGTTTTTCAGCGTTTTTGAGTGTTAGAATCGAAATAGTTTCAGCTCTAGCAGTGAATTGTTGAGTAATTATTCACTGTTTATCGGTCAGTTGTCAGTAGATATATCACTCGCGCTCCGCGCCCGTGATATGATCTACTTTACAACTGACCTCCAAACAGCGAATTATTACACAACAATTCACTACTAGAGCTGATCTATTTCTTAAATAATGAGACCGATTTCGGAGGATGTGCGTTTTGATAATTTTTCCCTGTTCGCATCGACAACCTATGAATCCTGTGGAAAGTCAAGGGCGAGAAGTGAAAAATAAGAGTGTCGCCGCCTAGCCGTTGTAAAATTTGTATCTTACGAGAATAATATGGCTGATCGTCTTATGTCACTTGCGTTAAATCTTAGAAGCAACTATTCAAAAAGAAAAGAAAAAGACAAAGCATAATTACCTGAACGACATGAGCTAACAATAAAAGCTTAGATCAGCCTGCGCATTTGCTCAGTCTGATCTCCGCTTTCACTGTTTGCATGGGTATTACATGACTCAAGCAAAGGGTACTAAGTCCTTATTTGTATTTATACTTGCATTATGTAATTACGAGATTCGAAACGCTCTTGCATTTTTCAAAGCCTCTCTTTATCTGACAAATAATTCCTACAAATCTACACACTACCCGCCAAAAACAATGGCGCTCTCTTTTGCGTATGAAATTCTTCAGCCCCATTTTTGTCGTATTATTTGTCCAGTTTTATATATTTACAATTTTTCTGTCGCAAAAAAACTTATATTTCAACAAAGAGTCCATGTTGGTTTCGAAAGTGACGTAAACGTTTTAGCGTTACGGCAAACGACGTCATGATAACCATAGCAGGAAACAATGACGCTGCGTCAATATGTATGCGCACGAACATTGAGGCGATTTAAGGATCTAAGCTACCTCCATGTTGCCAGCAAAGACCCTGATCAGACTAGGCAGATGCCCAGACTGATATTAGCTTTTGCTGGGCGCACATGCCATTTTGTTGGTTTTCTCACGTTGCGGCTCAAATGATGAAAAAGCTGTCTTTTTTTCTTTCTGTGCTTTCTATCGCTGAATTTCGTATCAGTACAGAATCAAACACTAAGTTAGGATGAAGTCGGGCGACTAATTTGATTTCGTAGCATAAAAATAAGTTATATAACAATAGATATCAAATGTATATAAAAGGATCAATATCGCATCAACATCTGGAGAACAATGACACATCTGTTGATATTATAATATTTTAGGAAGCACTGAACAAAACGTTTTTCGGTTCATATAACTGGTTTATTTTCAATATTACTAAATGTAGGCCTAGAGTGTTCTGCTACTTCAGTTTTGAGTATTGCTACTGTGTAGCAATAATTTTAGATTCTATTGCACTTACGTATGTAACGCAGCGTCTGATTGGATAACGTCAAATAGGGAAACACGTGACCACGACGCCATATTTGTTCACGATCATGGAGGCAGCCACGTTTGAATTTTCGCCAGTATGGTGAGAGTTTTTGCTTTTTCCATATAAAAGGTGTACTTTTACACAAAGCTAAATAGTGCGTGAGCTGTAATTAAGTTTTCATAATCAAACAACAATAAACTTGCTGCCGAGCAACTTGTTGTTTTCATGTTTACTTTGAAACAAGCTACGAAGGACACACTCTAGGATGTCATGCATAACTACTGTTACTTACTTAAGTGAGGGTAGGAGTTTCACGTATCATTAATGTCCAATTCTTTCAACAATTATAAAGTCTCCAAAGAAAGACTGGAGAATCCAGGAATCGATCTCATGGCTCCTGATATGAAAATAGGCCTTGTGAATTCCCCGTTGTTGTGGCTTCACCACTTTATATCGTTTTCAGTACAATTTACGAGGGGAAAAAATCAGATATATTTTTGTTGTTTAAGAAAATAGCTGAAATCAAAGCATTGTTCGTAATCAGACATTTTTTTAAAAATCTTTTAATGTTACCGGTCACATTTTATAACAAACAGGGTAACGGTCACAGCTGGACCACAAAATGTTAACGGTCACACTTTTGCAGCAGGTTCTAAATTCTTCTTAATTCAATACGTTAACGGGCCAATAGCAAACATGCTTCAAGAAGCCAGTGCATGTCTGTTGTATCTGAAAAAAAAGAGAAATATTAACAGCAGATACCCCGATAAATACCACTTTTCACCTAAAAAGTGGGATTAACCAGGGTATAGACTTACGGAGTTGTTAACGTAAGGTTAAGTTTTTGTTCCTTTCTATTTCAGATCTTAGTGGAGCCCAGTAATATGAAGCAAATATAACTAGAAAAAAAAATCAAATCTGAAGCTATATAGAAAAAAATATCGCGATTAGTGCGATTGGTCAGATTACAAAACTAAGGAGGAAAATTCTCAGGAACTGACACAATTCAATCCCAGATCCAATCCAAGATAACATGTGGGAAAGAGACAACACAAAATTAGTCCCCACCAAAGACAACAGCAGCGACAGCCATGTGAACAACCATTTCCCATGTAGGTGGTCAACGGGCTACACAAACCCTATATCAATAACAGACATAGCAACTAACAACACATAAAACAACCAAGAAGAAACAAAACAGAACTGTCGCCTTGAGACGACCAGTAATGAAATTACTGGGGGTGGAGGGGAACCTTAACCGGTTTGTGGTCGACCAACCCTCGCCCTTTGTACTGCCTTTGTTCATCAGATACTTAGTTGTTCAACCCAACAAAAAACAACCACCCCCACACAACAGTCTTACAAAAAGCACCAACCCAGATAATAAGAACAAATTATACGAAAAACATTAAACATCTATTTTTACCTATTTTCATTTTTTTAATGTCAGGGCTAGCTTTAACATATATCAAAACAGACAAACCGACAAACACCACATGAAACAACTAAGAAGAACCAAAACAGAAATGCCGCCTTGGGACGGCCAGCAATGAAATTACTGGGGGTGGGGGTGGGGGGCTTAACCGGTTTGCCGTAGAGCCCTTTGTCATGCTTTGGTTCATCAGCCACTTAGTTGTTCGGTTTGCGTGGAAGATCCCTGACTCATAAGTGTAATATATCTCAGGAACATAGAAATCAAAATTAAAACTAAGATAAAACAAAACCGAGGACTCACAGAAATAGCAACACTGAAATTCTGGAGCAGAAGAAACCTACCAGTTAAACCACGGTGGGCTCGACACAAGACGTCCCGGAACGGGTGTCAGGCACTAGCCGTCTGTGTTGCTATTAAGTAAGGTTTAGGTAGGCGCCTTCATAAAGTCTGAAGCCCGACCCACCGTCGTGTAATCGAAGAGATAAGCACAGCTGTTAACCTTTAAATAAATAAATTATAAAAAAAGCTGTTAACCTAAATTGGGTTAATCATTAAGCATGCAGTTTGTCGCAAAACATCCATACTGTAACCAATCTTTTTATATCGAATTATTTTCTTCTTACAATGTTAAGGAAAGTCATTTATCCAACTCTTTATCTTGATTTATACGCCAAGTCGCCATAAAATTCAGGTTCCGTAAGGCCTTGCAGAAGAAGTGTTTTCAATCCGACATTCTATTAAAACACTAAGTTGAAATGCCGTCGATAAAATTTCGAAAACGCTTTTCGCAGTTTATGATATCTATAACCTTATTTGAGAAGTTTTGCTGACAAAACTTTATTACGAATATTAAGGTCACTAGCATGACTGGACACTCGGGCAAACCGAATAAATTGAGAAATAGAAACACCATAGAATGTAGGAGGAGGAACATGACCATCTAAAAATGGAAAATTAACAATATCAAACTCAAAGTCATCACGTTTATCGTAAATTTTAGTTGTAAAAAAAACAACAATATCCGATCTAGATAAATGTAAATCCAAAAATGAGGCCTCGGTATCTGAGACGCTGGCCTTATTTAACTGAAGTTCAGAAGGGTAAATTTGACTGACCATGCTATCAAGGAGTTATTGTCAATATTCAATAGGTCATCCAGATACCGAAAAGCAGAACTGACAGCTTCAATAACTTCAGATTGCGTGTTCTCTGAAAGAGACAGCATGAAGTCACAAAGACAGATCAGCTACAAGAGGGGCACATTTAGTGCACATAGGAATACCTATAATTTGTCTATATAATTTAGAGCCATATCTAATATAAATATTGTCCAAATAGAAAGGTAAGAGTTTCACACTTTTTCTGACAAGACCATAAATTATCATTCCAGGCCGCTTCAGACGTACAAAAAAGCATGCCTAACATTACATACAATATAACAAGAGCCTTCTCTATGGAAAACTCTTTCAGTTAAATCCACTAGTTTATCCTTAATAATATTGTAGGGCAAGGTAGTATATAATTTCGAAAAATCATATGTAGACAAACTGGATGCACGAAAATCTCGCTATTTCAGCTTATTAAATACTTCACATGGATTTTTAATTGACCAAAACAGGGTTTTACCTGACCTTTCATAGACTGTGTTGCTTATAAGCCTTAGTGCCACTCTGCTCCTGCTTCAAAGTATTAATGTAGTGCAACCGTCAAACAACAACAACGTTGTTTGCAGCGTTGTCAGCTGGAACCAAGAAATACTTCTTATGGAATTCCTGGATACCCAATATCAGATAACAAAAACTGATTTTAGGTTTACGTGGTAACATGTTAGTATTTTGAGAATAAAAAGAAACACGTTCATTTATGGTTTTGAAAATATTTAATTTCCAATTCTTTAAAGCATTACACTCAACATTACACTCAAGCATTACACTCAAAAGTGTTTTTAAAAATATAAACAATCACAAAACTGGTTGTAAAAGAATAAAGGTTAATGAGAGACCACAAAGTCAAACATTGATAAGACTTTCATGTTGAGTCAGAGAATACTTGTTCTTTAGATTGTAACCGCAGTAACAACAGCTGAAGATCAGTTTTCCTGCAAGACATTAAACTAATATTAAATAAATACCGGCCTCACGTGCTATTAACAGGCATGTTTTAACGAACACAAAACAATGTATTAACAAGACAATTCACGTGCTCATAATTACCTGCTTTGCAGTTTTTTGTATGCAAGTTTCAGGAAAATACTCATTCAATGCAGAAGCAAGCGGGTAGTTTGCAGTTGCACATTTCGGTAAAAGACCTGTATGCGCGAGTTGTACAGATTCGAATATTGTAAGAATTGAAGAGCAGGCGACATCGAAGTGAAAAATATAATCATGATTTTGACTTGTGAACTGTTGCTAATGGTTTAATAAAAATCACGGTAACTGATCATGACCTAAAATGAGGAATTTTTATAATTCATATGCGTGTAGGTAATGGCGATGAGGCCGATAAATAGTGCCATAACATTTTCCTTATTTTCAAGCATTGTGGTTGCATATATGCAATAACAGCGATTTAAGATGGTTTTCATTGCATTTACATTTGGCAGAGGTACCTCAGCCCTAGTTTTCAACACCTCCATAGGGACCTGGCAAATGGTAATGCTAATGCATGAAAAGCCATGCTAGAGGCGTACACCGAACTGGTTCGGGTATAAGGACACTTAATGTCGATGATATGCATGTCCCAATGTCACGAACACTTTTGTTTTCTCCCTTTTAATTCACGATGGTCAAAAACCTGATCAAAGTAGGCACAGTTTGTACAAAAAACGAAGATTTACTAAAACCCAATGGTTCACAAATACCCGAACCCGCTCTCTCTAGTGCACCTATGCTACAGATATCATCAGCCAGTGCAGTGTGACCGTTAACAAACAACAGTCGTAATGTGACCGTTAACGTCTTGGCTGTTTTTAAAAACAGAATCAGGGTGTCTCTTTTCGGCTCTTAATGTGATTTTTTGATAGTAATATTGTGATTACATACTCGAACTACGTATCAGAAAGCCACATTCTGCTGGTGGATGTACAGGTGGCTTTCTTTTGCTATCATCCTATTTTGCAATACCTTCTTATTTGAATCGACACAAAGTGAATGAAATCTTGAAGCACCGTAACCCCCATCCTCTTCGGTGCAGAAAAAACAAGATACCAAGTAAACCAACTGGCTTCAAACTCTTACAGTCCGGGTGAGAGTCTGGAGGAACTTATGATAAGGTATGATCCGCGCTTGTGTTGAAGTTTTTGAAATTGCAAGTAGAAAACAGAATAATGTGAACTGGCTACCGAAAAAGTAGCACTTATTTACAGCTCACGCACAACAAATTTCTTGAATAACTATTAAATAGCCGGAGAAATCGATAAAATCTTACCTTCGAAGTGGACACAAAATTCAAAATGGCCGCGACAAAAACTTAGCAGGATGACGTCACGAGATCACGTGTTTCGCCCCATTGGCGTTTGTCATAAATTTTAGATGAAACAAATCCATCTAAAATTGATAAATGTAAATCCAAAAATGGGGCCTCGGTATCAGAAGTATTTGCTTTATTTAACTGCAATTCAGCAGTGGACCGGTCGCGTTGCGACTGATATCGTATTAGGTTATCGTTCGTCAGTGAGAGGCTAGTTGCTCTAAAAGGCCTATCAATAGAGGGTCAGTGGTAAATGTGAGTATTGTGGGGGTGAATTTCATTTTTCTGGCGTTTGTCGAGGTATGGACTACGTTGGGCCGTGTGCAAAGTAAGTGAACTCTGAAGGGGTTCACGTGAGCTTTGCAGGCGGACCAGTGTGGTTTGTACATCGATATGCGCCGGAGAGGTTAGGTTCACTGCTAACACTTACATTTTATCTAATCAATGTTTTATTTGACCTGAAATTTGTGTTAAAGGATCAGAAAACAAAACAAAAACAATAAAAATATTTATACGCAGCTTTTCAATAATGTAAATATTTATAAATAATGTATAATAATGTATATAGAATAACACGATATGTAAAAAATATGGTGTCGGTGTAGGGGAGGAGGAGCCGACAAAAAAACAAAAAAACTGCCATTCAGCAGAATAAATCCGACAGTGTAAATCCGACAGCGACATATTCGATGGCTGCGGCAGACATTCTTACACTCTGAGCCTTTAAACGTGTTTTATTAAAAGAAACGCCCATATATCCTTTCATACTGTTATATTTTTGCCCCCCCCCCCCCCAAACCCAGGGACCATAGGTCTCTATGACAGTTTTGTTGTAGATGTAAATTCTAAGCAAATAGAAGACTGTAATGAGACGCCGTAGACTGCACCGTTTGAATTGGGTCGGCGCCGTTTGTCCATGTCATTTTTATGGGACACTAGCATCTATGAATTAATAACAACGGGAAACTAATCCTTCCATGTTTTCTTTCTCAGCGTAGTTTGATTATGTTCTCATGACGTATCACTCAAAGTAGCAGAGCTGGCTTTCAATTATAGTCATGGAATCATACATATGGTAATATCTCAGCCTGTGCATCAACCAGGCTGACAACAGCCTTGCTTGTTTCACACCATACATGCACCCAGAGGGAACTTTAAAAAAAATGGACTGAGGCTGTAACATGAAGCGGATTCACAGACTTGTGTAAGTGTATCTGCACACATGACTAAATACGTTCAGCATTGAAGTCTAAGCGGTTATTTTGACGGAGGGCTGGTCAATATAACCATAGAAGACAAATTTTGATTGTAAAAGCAAGCTTCTGATATTTGACCATGATTGAAGAAACTCCAATTTTGCTGTAATAGACTGACAGCGCCAAATTCGTGAAATGGAATGATATTACAATGTTCTATGAAACTGCCTGGCAAAATATGGCTTTCAGTAAAAGTAGGGGAAGGACCTACTGTGCTTGCAGTAGGTGCGGGTGAGGTTTGATACTGCCAAAATTGCGGGTATTTTCATATTTTTGTTACTGATAAGCATTCTCAGGAGCCCGGATACTCAGTGGTTAAAGTGCTGACATGGTGATAGATTGGTACAAATATTTGGAACAGAAAATGTCAGTGCGAGTTTCAGATTTCCGCTGTTCACATTATTTGTCAGTCAAAAACTCAAGTGCTAAATTGCCGAGAAACTGGTCACTTAGGACAACAGCCTACTGTGCTTGCAGTAGGTGCGGGTGGAGGTTGTTTGGATATTTTTTCTCTCGTCTATCATTTCTCTTTTTTCTCCTCTTTGGGAGACGATCCGATGTCCCAAAGGGCCATTAACCCAAAAACAACCAACCAAACAAACAAAATGATAACCAATAAAATGAAAAGGATCTAAGTTCAGAGCACTTATATAAATAGAATAACTGTTAGATAATATATAACTTGTGTAACAGCTGTCTAGAAACACTGTAACATTTATCTAGAAACACTGTAGGCGTGGTTTTAACAAATTCATTATTTTGATTATCCATCATACTAATCTGGGTCAGCTGGCGCTTTCAGTTAATTGTATGATGAAGAGGGGTCTTCTGTTTGTGGAAAATATTTCTGAGAGCAAGTATTGAATTAGTAAACTGGTTGTCCTTTTGTGCATAAGTAATGCAAAAAGCTGTAAAATCTGACCCTTACCTATATCAATCCAGTTTACTTAAAGTCTTCCAGTCCCAAGCCTGTCCATCTACTACTCAGCTGAGCGATTCAGGACAAATGAATCTCTTTGTTCCCGTTTAAAACCCATGACGGCCTTGGACAAAAAAAATCTGGAACACAGATCGTACGATTAGGAAAAATTGGAATACCCATCGTATGACGAAGCCTTATTTGTGTACAACGTGAACACGTGATTTTATTTTTGATGAATTATGTAGTAGAGAAATGGAGAGGAAATATAGATTGTTGGAAATTTCCTGAATCTAAAACATGTGTCTGAAATTATCAGGTTTATTGTGCTAATATCCGTCGTAGTCTTCCATAATGGGAAACATGGTGCAGTCATAAACCAGAAAAAAATCTACATACAAAACCTGAAGACTAGTGATCCTATATCGCTCATCTAAGACTAAGTTTTTTTAGTCCAAGCTTTCTGCTTCCTATGTTCGCATATGGAAGCACATTAAGTTTTGGCCTTTCGTTAAAACTTACTCCTCATTGCATCCAAAGGCTCGGGTATTTCGGAATACACAGTTACGAGCCACACCCAGAATGCCACTCAATGTCACCTGATAGTATATATCTTAACAATGCACCGACAACTAAGCACGTGACATTGTCTCACAAACAAAATCGCACGTGGTTCAATCTCTTACAAGAGTCCGTGATTTTACCTTACAGTTAATGGAGGGCTGCATACCTGTTTAAAGTGGGCATGGTTTTCGGAACTATCAATTGTTATCTCTGTCCACTTATCTGTAGGCTTAGTTATTAAATTTGAGCCGCGACAAAAGAAAACCAACAATGTGGTCGTGCGCCCAGCGCAGACTCAGATCAGCCTGGCCATTCGCCCAGTCTGATCAAAGACTTCCCTGTTCGCATGGAGGTAGCTTAGACCAATAGCTACCATTTAAGCGCTTAGAGATGATTCATATCAGATTCTGGGCGACTGCCTAGGCTGATTACGAGCCTGCGCAGGGCGCACAACCATTTTGTTGGTTTTCTCGTGTCGCGGCTCAAATTTGTTTGAAATGTTCTCTTTTATTCTAATGTAGTTTTGGGGTATAATAGAAAATAGGTAAAATAGATGTTTTGTAAACCTAAAATATTTATTTTTGGTTTAGGCTAGCTTGATGACCACCATTCTGGCAAATACGTTATAGCTCATCTCAGCCGAAGGATCCGGGGGAGCTTAAAGATAAGGCACGCTCCGTCGTCCATCAGTTTGTCGTTCGCCGTCCGTTCATATATTCAAGCTTCTTCTCTGAAGTCTCTCATATTTGACCGTTTCAAACTACATGTATCAGATTTGCTCAAATGATGGTCCTAGTTTGACTTTGACCTTTTAACGTAGGTGTGCGTTTCAGCTTAGGGTCTCATGGCCCTCTTGTTTATTGTTGCTGTCAATTCGTGTTGGCCTACGCTTCATGTTGCAGTTTCCTTCTTGGTCTTGTGGATGACATTTGAGCCGCGACACGAGAAAACCAACAATGTGGTTGTGTGCCCAGCGCAGACTCAGATCAGCCTGGGCATCCGCCCAGTCTGATCAGACTCTTCGCCAAGCGCTTAAAGGGTAGCTAAGGGTCCAAGCTACCTTCATGCGGACAGCGAATACTCTGATCAGACTGGGCGGATGCCCAGGCTGATCTGAGTCTGCGCTGGGCGCACAACCACATTGTTGGTTTTCTCGCGTCTCGGCTCATTTGATATCAAACTTTGATTGCATCAGTTCTTGATCATTTCCTTTTTATATACAGTAGAACTTCATTGGCTCGAACAGGCTTGGGACCATGAAAATTAGTTCCAGCCAAGGGTAGTTCTAGTCATCCAGGGTTAGTTTCCATGTGAAGTGACCTCTAGGGACCAAGAAAAGAGTTCTAGCCAGGCAAGGTGAATGAGCCATCAGGGTTCGAGCCATTGAAGTTCTACTGTAATGAACAAAACAAAACGTGTACCTTTATTTCCATGTTTTAATTGCCAAGATCAGTTTACAGAATAGTAAACCTGAACAACTGTTGTAATTATATCAGCGTCTCCGCATGAAAATTTGTTTAAACTCGTTAAAGTTGAAGACTGGCATGGATCGGCATCCACTGAGTGTGTTAACTTGACGTCAGATTTACATGATAAAAGATATCAGTAGTTTCTAAGGAAGCCACTATTTAAGCATTTGCTACACAAAAGTTTAGGGGGGTGGGGAATGACCTTTGCATTTGGAACCTAAGGTTTTTTTGTAAAGAAAACTGAGTGTTATATAAGAATCAGAAGTTGCTTACAAATTTTCAACAATTTTAAAGTTTTTACTGCACAGGAGGATGGTGCAAGTTTGTCATTCGACCTACATCATTCCAATAATTAAAGTCATGGACGCTTCGACTGAAATTTAGCCTGGTTGACCCAGTGGCTTTTGAGCAGAGGCCATCTGAATTTAATGAAATCGGAGTAACCATGGACAAAAGTCAAAAATTATTTTCATGTATTTATTAGTTCACGTTATGCCCTAGACTAAACCACTTTCTAAGAAATCCAATATTTGAATGTTTGCCCAGACATGAGCATAAGGAACCATACGTCAAAGTTCAAAATTGGGTAGCTAAAAGTCCTTTGCTGCATGTCATGTCTCACCCTTTCCGGATTCTAAGTACTTGAGAAGAAGAATGTCATTTTTAATCACATATGGAAATGGCGGCCCTTTTGCTGGTGTTATCAAAACCATTTCAGCAAACGTTTGTGTCCGAATTCATGAAGGCTCCAATATTAAATTTGACTTAGATTCACTTAATGGTTTCTGAGGTGTTTGATTAATATGGATGGCGGAAACGGTTGCTGAAGTTAAACTAATGTATAAGCCTAAAGGATCAGGTGATTTGATAACTAGCAAGAAAAAATTCTATAAATACGGGCACCTAAAATAATTGTCGTTATTGTCCTAAATATGAAACAGTTACGTTTTACAACGCACTAATGCGTCTAATAGATGCTAACAGAAAGACAATCCTACATCTGAGCCGCGACACGAGAAAACAAACAAACTGGTTGTGCGCACAGCGCAGATTAAGGTCAGCCTGGGCATCCGCCCAGTCTGATCAGACTCTTCGCTAAGCGCTCAAAGGGTGCCAAGGGACTAAGCTACCTTAATGCGGACAGCGAAGACTGATCAGACTGGACGGATGCCCAGGCTGATCTGAGTCTGCGCTGGGCGCACAACCACTTTGTTGGTTTTATCGTGTCGTGGCTCATCTAGCTATTGTCTAGGCCTCGCTACGGCTGACCTGTAAAGATTTTAAGATAATTTTGGGCAGTTTAGGTCACCTTATACCAACAGTGATCAAAGAGCTTTTCACTTATCAAGAGCTGGCACGATACGGTACAGCCGTTGATTTTTTTCGGCGCTTCTAGTTACATGTATTGTCTAAGCCTCGCGACGGATGTCCTTTGAAGATTTTTAAGCTGATCTTGGACACTTCAGGTCACCTAAAACCAACAATGATCAGAGATTAATTCACTTATTAAGAGCTGTCACACTACCGTACAGCTAACCTAACAAACGCTGACAGCTGCCACTAGTTCAATATTTGAACGGTAGTAGGACAAGGGCTTACTGTGCCTGCAGTAGGTGCGGTGGGGGTTGTTTGGACATTTTTTCTCTCTCTTCTTTCTCCCTCTCTTTGGAAGACGGCCCGATATAGACTGAAATACTTCTCAAAGGGCCGTTAAAGGCCCTGCCCTGTCAGCATGAAAAATTTTATCATTAGATATCACTGCAAGCTTCTCATGGTAGAGTCATCAATCGTCAATGACCGTGATAAGCTAGCTTTCAAAACATATATCATCCTGGAGTTTCACATAAAAAGGGTTTAAAAACTTATTTGAGTCATTTTAGTATGCAACTAAAATGACCTACTTTCGATTTCATAAAATGGTAAAAATACAATGTACATGCGTGGAGTCCAAATCACTATCCCGCCTATGTTTATATAGCATTGCTAGACGGGAAACCAGAACAGGAAATTGTTTTTGTGGAGAGATTTGTTGTTTTTCAAAAACTTGTTTTCTCTACTTTTTGCCAGTTATATTACTCAGTATATGCACAGCAACCCTCATTTTGTAAAACGTGAAGGTTTCACCGCTATTTACAATGATTTGAGTTTTGGCGTTTTTGCCGCTGATAGGACCATGGAGACCCAAAACAACCAAGCAATCAACATAGCTCACCTAAAAGATGTTTACAGTTCCTGTAACACAAGTTGTCAATGGATACGATAGCTCATATATCTACAGATTAAACAATGACCAAACTATTGGCAAATTAAAAAGCAATTTCACATTTAAAACCATTAAATAGGGTAATGCTAGCATTTCCTACTCCTCTATATATATCCAAACATGATTTGCTTCGACATAAACTTTCTTCTTTTTTTCTCCTAAAACCTAAACTCGTTTCAGAGAAGTACCTTCCTGGCAAAATGGTCAGTCATATCAGATCTAATTATCACATTACTTTTCTTTCCACTCAATGCAGGATTCAGTGTGAAAAGGTTTCCGATTAATCAAGATGATTGATATTATAATCTTTAGGCGATAATCGTCCAAGCAACACATTGGTTGGTTGGTTGATTTGATGCTTAACGTCCACGGTAAACAACTAAGGTCATGTCGGGACGGTCAGTTAACCTAACCACACTATTCCTGGGCAGGCATAGACCTCCTAAGCGGTTAACCAGTACTAAGTGCACATACTTTCGCCAGTAAAGCAACACATTGCTTTTTAATTGCTTTTCATGCGAGTGACGGACGAGGATGTTACCATTTTTAATAATAGCATTCTCTGGTGAGGCAAGAAATTACATTATTAAGCCGCGACACGAGAAAACCATCAAAGTGGTTTGTGCGCCCAGCACAGATTAGATCAGCCAAGGCATCCGTCCAGTCCGATCAGACTCTTCGCTAAAGGCTTTAAGGGTAGCTAAAGGTCTAAGCTACCTCCATGCGGACAGTGAAGACACTGATCAGACTGGGCGGATGCCCAAGCTGATCTGAGTCTGCGCTGAGCGCACAACCACTTTGTTGGTTTCCTCATGTCGCGACTCATATCCTTTAAGGTGAGTGAGTGCTTATTTTGTCGTTTACATACGTGCCTCCCTTCTAAATTGGGGTGAGATCTTTATGGACCGAATTTGCTTCCTTAGGTAAAAAAAATCATTCCTTTAAGATATGACTGCATTTGGGAAGTATTCTGTTCTCAAAGGAAGCGTACAGACAGAAATTGAAAATCTGTTCGCTTTGTACGAATGACAAAACAAAACACAATGATGCGCCCATATGCCTTTAGAAAACACGGCTGCATATGCTTAAGCTTGGTGTAGTATTGGCATATGATATTTTCAGGCTCTTTCTCAATACGATTCCAATCTAAGTATTGTGACAATTAGGTTCGAGCAGACAAAGATCAACCTGCACCTATGATCAAGACATCCATCCATACTGTTATTTACCGTTTTTGTACAGTGAGCCAGACTTCTTATGCATGTTGAGCTAATCTGTCTAGTGGCAGCTGTCAATTTTTGTTAGGTTAGCTGCACGGTATCATGTCACCTCTTGGTAAGTGAATTAATCTCTGATCATTGTTGGTATTAGGTGACCTAAAGTGATCAAGATTAGCTTAAAAATCTTCAAAGGTCAGCCGTAGCGAGGCTAAGACAATAACTAGATGCGCCGAAAAATCAATTGCAGGACCCGGTTGTATCAAACCGTCATTAAACTAATGACAAATTAATCGCTAATCTATCATTAAAGTCCTTATGACAAATTAGTTAATGGCGGCATTAAGTCCGGTTGTATCAAACGTTCATTAAACCGTCATAAGTTAATGATGCGCTAATGACGAGTTTGTCATTAAATCTGACGTCATCGGAACATCATAACGTGACGTTATTAACACTGCGTGCTATTTAATTGGATTTTCGCGCACTTATTAAGCAACTAAAATCTTTTCCTACCAGTTTTACCTAGTTATTCTTGAGTGCATGATTTTTTTCTGCATTTTTCGCACCGCTAATTTAACAAAATTTAATATTTTGGTTAAATGTTTAACAAATAGAAAAGAATAATAATACGTAAATAAATAGAAAATAAAATAAATAAAAACTATTTCCCAATTTCATCGCAACGTTCTCCCTTCCTCGAAACGATCAAATCAAATCAGAAACAGTTGCAGGATTAAATAAGCTTGTTGGTGGCTTGTTTGGGATTTAACGGCTCTTTGAGACCGTATTTCGGTCTATATCTGACAAGCGCAGTTGGCCCTTGCCCTACGCTTATCCAAATGTGAAGGACGCCCCGGCACTGAAAGTTACCCAGCACCATCACCTGACCCTAAAATAACTAACTAAATAAATAAATAACTTACAAGTATATTATATTAAGGTGAATGGGTACACCTTCAGGGGAAGCAAAATAAACATCCCCAATCAGCCTGTCGCCACTCCAAACCGGGACCAACTCCCAAAGGAAAGAACGAAAAACAAAAACTGCATTACTCTAAAGGCCCCTCCAAAAGGGCCATGCCAGCCGAGGGAAAAAAGAAAGTCATAAAAGTTGCCTCCCCTGCTAGTGATTACTCGGTTCTATTTATGACGTAACTGATTTACGTCATATGAATTAGGTGATCTAAACGACAGCATACCAGTAATTCATTTAGGGTTTTAAGAAGAAGATCTAGATCTTTATTAAGCTCGCCTGTACGAACGTACAGGAAGAGCTATCGCACTACCCCCGGCGGCGACGGCGTCGGCGTTAGCAAAATGTTTCAGTTTTACGTTAAAGCTTTTTATGTGATAGGCAAGGCGCTGTCAGTCGAGCTATGCTGTACCGCGGAGAGGTCTTGTTTTTCTTTTATCTCTTTTTTTTTCTTTTCATGGCGAGGACAAATATACCAGAAATACACACTGTAAATGGTAACTGATTCATCAGCAAAATTCGTTTTCATGCTTTTCATCGTCAAACTTGGCTTGGATTAATTTTTCATATTATTTCTATCATCGGATGCGGACTCTGAAATTGGAGGCTGTGGCTTGGCCTGCATGCTATAACGTTACTTTATCGACAACAGAATAGATTTACCAAAATATGTTACTCTCAGGACCATGAGGACCAGTACACAAATCCATTGTCTTCTTCTTGGGTAGGCCCGATCCCCGGTGTGGAAACTTGTTTCGGAAGAAAGAACGAATATCTAGGGAATGAGACAGTGCTATAGCAAACACTTTAGTGTGCATCATGATTTATTTACTATCGTTATTTTTATATAAATAATATGAAACGCGACACGAGAAAACCAACACAGTGGTTGTGCGCCCAGCGGAGACTCAGATCTGCCTTGGCACCCACCAAGACTGATCAGAGTGTTTGCTAAGCGCATAAAGGGTAGCTAAGGGTCTAAACTACCTCCATACGGACAGCTAATACTCTGATGCCTAGGCTGATCTGAGTCTGTGCTGGACGCACAACCACGGACATCGAAGACAGTGATCAGACTTGGCGGATACCCAGGCTGATCTGAGTCTGCGCTGGGCGCACTTTGTTTCTTGTATTTTTTTCGTGTCGCGGCTCATATGTTCTTGTAATCGGAAGTATTCAAATGTATTATTCTCCTTGTCTCTTCATGAAATGGTCGGTACAAATTGTAGTTTCGCGCCGCGAGTCATTGGATAAAGCATGATGTTTTTTTTTTTTTTTTTTTTTTTTTTTTTTCTTAGCCCATAAGTACTTTCAATACCAATCAGAACCGACTGGTGAGTCGCTTCAACATCGCCAGATGATTCTCAAGAGGGCACAACATACGTTTTACAGAAGAAAAAAAAGTCCTTCAATGCCAGACTGATGTCTGAAATGTCAGCCGAAAAAGCATGAGGCTATTTTCTTTTTTTTTTTTTTTTTTAGGAAAAACTCACATGTACATCTTCAATATGCTTGTGACATCTTTGCATGGCTTCAAATTGATTGCTTGAAAACTGTAGCTGAATCCATAAACGTGCTATCCTATATTGAATACTAATCTAAAAATGTCCAAGTCGAAATCATGGCCGTTATTTGTCAAGAATTATTTTTTCGTCTGCAAAAAGTCACATGCACAACTTCATCGCAATTTTAAACAAATAAAATAAGACTCGGCTTCTGACAAAAAGTGCTGCAATCTGACAAAAAGTGGTTGGCAATCAAAATAGCTTATATATATCATAAACTTTATTAGGCCGCCGTGACGATAGTCAGGGGGCATTATGTTTTGACCCTGTCAGTTCGGTCCGTCCGGCTGTCTTGCCTTCACGCATGAAATGTTTGTATAATCGACTCCTCCCAGAGTTTTCAAGCAATCCATTTGGAGCTTTGCAGAGATGTTACAAGCATATTGCAGATGCACATGTGACGTTATTGGGATTGAAAAAATAAGGTTTAAAAACTTACGGCGTTTTCGACTTAGACAATTTTGAGGTCAGGCCTAAATATCGGGTAGCAACTTTGTGTAATCCCCCCCCCCCCCCAGTTTTTAGACAATGAACTTGAAACGATGCACTGATCTTACAAGCAAATTGCGATGTGGTTGGTTGGTTGGTTGATTTGGGTTTCAAACGGCCTTTCGAGACAGTATTTTAGTCTATATCGGGCCGTTTCCCAAAGAGAGGGAGAAAGAGGAGAGAAATGACAAACGAGAGAAAAAAATGACAAAACAACCCCCACCCGCACCTACTGCAAGCACAGTAAGCTCTTGCCCTACAACTATTCAAATAAGTAGGACGCCCCGGCACTGGAGGTTACACACAGCACTTTCGCACCACCCGACCATCCCCGTCCGATGTGGAAAATCCCAGATTGGTGATGTCATGTATATAAAGGGGCACATACCCTGCATGCACACAGCGTTGAATCAACGTTGTGTGTATGATGTGTAGGGTCAAAGACAAAGGGCACATATTCTGCAGGCACACGACGTTGATTAAAGGTTGGGTGCCCGATATGAAGGCACCCAAAAATTGGTATTGTATGCATACAGGGGTCCGTACACTGTAGGCACACTACATTGATTCAACATTGTGTGTCCCATGTTCGGGCTCCTAGAATTGGAATATCATCTTACAAAAGAGACGCGTTCTGCAGTTAGGCTACATTAGGCCTACGATGAATAACGTTGTGTGTCCGATGTGTAGGCTCCAAGACTGAAAGTGACATGCATACAAAGAAATGCATACCCTGCAGACACACAACGTTGATTCATCGTTGTGTGCCCTATGTGTTAAATCTAGGTATGGGAATGTCAAGCATACAAAGAGGTGCTTACCCTGCAGGCACACGACTCAGGCTCAACGTTTTAGGCTCGACGTGTAGGCTCCCATATGGGCTTTTGGCATACAAAGGGGTATACGCTGTAGGCACACATCGTTTATTTAACATTGTGTGCCCGATGTGTGGGCTCCTAGAATGGGGGTGCCATGCATATGAAGGAGTGCATACCCTGCAGGCACATATCGTTGATTCAACGTTGTATCATCGACGTGTAGGCATCCGAAACAGGATGTGATGCATACACATGGCTATGTAGCAGGCACACAACGTCGATTAAATGCTGTAGGTGCGATGTATAGGCACCTAGAGTATGGAATATGGACGTCATGCCTACCCTGCAGGCACACAACGTTGAATCAGTATTTAATCAACGTTTGTTCAACGTCGATAGCCCGGTGTGTAGGCTCCCGGAAATCCAACAACCTTAGAAAGTTTAGTTTAATAGAGTTTATTTGTCATCAAGTCAAATCGGGTCATAAGTTCTATCAAAAGTCCTTAGATATCGATTGTGCGCTGCCTGTTGTCTTATGACGTCATCATGTCGTGAGCAGCTGGTCGATACATTTCAAAACAAATAGGACCTCAATGATGTTTACATATTTTTACGATGCCAACGGGAAAGAAGCAAGTTTTCAAAGGAAAATGTACCAAGCTTTGGATAACTAACAACTGCTGTAAGACATTTGAATGGCGTTATGTTCTTGCTCTGCATGGAAATGATTGCAGATCGAGGTGTTTGGTTTCTTTTCACGAATTTCCATCTCCTTCGCATTCTACATCGAGCATGTTGTCTTTAAAATGGTCGCTTTTCCGAAATATCGGGGTCGAATTGGACGATGGCGGCCATCTTGAATTGCTTAATGACGGCTTAAAGATACCCCCAGACCATCATTAAGTTAATGAAGAGATAATGACGAAGTCGCGTCATTAAAAGTTTCATACAACCGAATTTAATAACGCGTTAATTAATGGCGGTTTAATGACGGTTTAATTTGTCATTAAAGTTTGATACAACCGGGTCCAGGACATTAAGAAGGAGTAAGATAGAGGGAAATAGCTGGTCTATGCCGTTTTTGAAACGAAACGATGTACACCTGAATAAACATTAAAGTTATCCTGTGCCATTCTTATAGATCATCCCCGTGGGAAAAGGATATTTTCTTTTCTGCAGAGATTATCTTCATCGAGTGTTTTCAAACATTGTTATTTTCATGAGTGCAACGCACGAGTTAAATGTTCAATGTAAAAAGAAACTTTTAGAACATTGTTACTTTTCTTTAATTTTAATAATTTTCAGTTTTTATACATGTATTTCGTGCATGCATGCCCTTCAGCATCATTAACAATGTAGTTACATTAAAGAATAACTCAGAACTTGAATTTTTTTTATTCGACGCACATCTAACGCCCTATGTTTCATGAAGTTGACGTCAAGTAAGATTCTCTTTCAGCGAGGTGCAATGGTCGAGTGGTTAGAGTGATTCGGTTATGGTGCAAAAAGTAGGCAGTAGGTCGTGAGTTTACGGCTCACCGTCGCCATCCAACGACTGGAAAACTTTGTCAACCCAGCAGTAAATGTGTACATTTTTCGAATCAGGGAAGGATAAGGCGGCGAAAGGAGGGGGCTGGGCTCGCCTTTCATCTGCTGTGCCCAAGATACCATGGGCCTCTAACCCCCATTCCCCCTACGGCTATTAGGCTATGTGAAACCTTTACCTTTTAAGATTCTCTTGAGTCCGAACGTTTTATTACGTCTCCGTGACTTCGGCATTTTTAACTTCCCCGACCACTCAACGCTTGTGTGCCAAACAGGTACAACAAAAAAGCAAAGCTTCATTATATTGGTACCAAAATATGCTCTCGATCTCAGAAAATACAACCAACATTTGGCGTTTGATTCATGAGTAAAATAGTTTAAGGCAGTGAGACTATCAAGAGTATTGGAGTGCATGAAAAAGACAGAAGTTATCAAAAAACCAGTGATATTAATCATTATTGAACCGAAACTATATCAGATAGGCAGAAACCACTTATCTCTTGGGTGGTCACCACAAAGCATAAAATATAATTGAGCCGCGACACGAGAAAACCAACAAAGTGGTTGTGCGCCCAACGCAGACTCCGATCAACCTGGGCATCCGGCCAGTCTGATCATACCTTTCTGTAAGTTTTTTAAAGGGTAGCTAGGGGTCTAAGCTACCTCCATGCGGACAGCAAAGACTGCTCAGACTGGCGGATGCATAGCCACTTTGTTGGTTTTCTCGTGTCGCGGCTCAATTATCAATGCAATTCTGCGACAATCTTGTTTTCACTCTCAGTTAAATTAGATTCAGTAAACATAAAATTTGGTGGAAAGATTAACAAAGGATAATTATCCCCCGCCGAAGGCGGAGGGATTTAGTTTTCTCCATGTCCGTCCGTCCGTCCTTCCTTCCGTCCGTCCGTCCGTCTGTCTGTCCGTCCGGAGCCATAACTAAGTAACCACTGAACGGAATTTCATGAAACTTATAACAATTATGTATTACTATAACCCGCTGATGCACGTCAAGTTTCATCAGACTTGCTTGAGTAATGCATGAGTTATTGCCCTTGAATTGTTTCAAAATCTATAAAATGAGCCATAACTAAGTAACCACTGGATAGAATTTCATGAAACTTAAAATAAATATATATCACTATAACCTGCTGATGCATGTCAAGTTTCATCAGACTGGCTTCAGGAATGCATGAGTGATTGCCCTTGAATTGACTTAAAATCAATAAAATGAGCCATAACTAAGTAACCAATTACCGAAAGTTCATTATACTTATACTTAATATGTATCACCATAAGGCGGTTAGGCACATGAAGTTTCATTAGAATTGCATCGGAAGTGCATGAGTTATTGTCCTTGAGTCAATTTAAAATTGACAATTTTAGCCATAACTAAGTAATCAATGAATAGATATCTATTAAACTTTTACTAAATATGTATCCCCATAACACATTGGTGGATCTTACATTTTGTCGAAATTTCTCCAGTTAGCAATGAGTTATTGCCCTTGATTTGGTTTCAAATCAAGAAATTGAGTCATAACTATGTAACCAATTAATGAAATTTCATGAAACTTAAAATATTCATGTATTGTCTTGACATAGCAGTGCATATTAAGGTTGATCATTATCACATCAGAAGTGCATGATTTAATGCCCTTGAATTAATTTAAAATTCACAAATTAGTCATAACTTAGATACTGGACGACACTTCGGCGGGGGATGTAAATTCATCGAATTTGCTTGTTTAGGTACAACTCTTCCTTCTTTTCAATAAACTCATATGTTTTGACTGAGACGGTTCTGATGAGGGATCATAACATATGTTTTCATCAAGAGCTAAGAAAAGTAATCTCTGAACTATCCCTGTAACCCCTTCTTGTCTGGATCACTGAAGAGTTGGGAGCCACGTATGGTCGTACGAATCATCGGTCCTGAAGTGGAATTAACTTTTCAGAGCATTGTCTAGACTGGCTCCCGTCGTATGTGCTTTAGCATTTGCTCACAAAAGTCACTTAAACATTCAGCTACTTCTTTTAGGCTTTGAAGGATTTTTTTAAGTTACCGTGGTGAGAAGTTATAAAACACACATGACGGGAGCAAGTCTAAGCATTGTCGTCTGATTACAATAATCAAAACTACTCAGACCTTAAAAATCAATTTTACCAACAATTCAAAGAAACAAACTGGAAATGAAAAAAAAAGAAAAACAGAAAAACCATCATAATAAATCACAATTTGCATGTTTCTTTACTGATGAATGCAAAAAAAGAATGCAGGCATAGCTCAAAACCTGGAATTGAATAAAATGAAAACGAATAGAATGGATAAGATGATCGATTTTCATTCTATAGGCTACAATTTGTTCCCATAGCGTGGGATGGTGGCCTTATAGAAAGGAATTTACTCCCTTGTGGGAGCAATTTTTTGCTGTAAGAGTGCCATACCAGATCAGTGCAATGAAGTGGGACAAAATATCACCGCAACTCTATTCCATTACATGTTTTAAACTGTGTCCTTTATGCACGTGTGGCAAGAAGCTGATACACAACAAGAAGGACAGTGTTCTAGTTCATGTACGTTGATACAGATTATACAAGAATTGTCAGAAGACAATAAAGAGCGGCTTTCAGGGAGCTTGACTGTAACAAGGACAAAGTAAAAAGACAGGCAATGATCAGGGGCCGTATTCATAAAGCAACTTAAGTCGTTGCTATGCGGTTGCTAAGGCTAAATATCTATAAAGGAGATCCCCTACAACTATGAAATTTGGTCTGGAGGAACAGTCTTACAAAGACTGTTCCTCCAGACCAAATTTCATAGTTGTTGGGAATCTCCTTTATAGATATTCAGCCTTAGCAACAGCATAGAAACCACTTAAATCGTTTTATGAATATTGCCCCAGGAATTAATACAAATGCATCCCACAGTACGCTCTTAAAACCAAAAGAGAAAGAAGCACACACAGAAAATTGATAAAGGTTCACGAAAGACACGCACGGTGAACCGAATGAGCAGCTCTTTCCAAAACAGGCGGTCATTCAGCTACCCTAACTTAAAACAGCAGCAACATCTATTTTTGCATACTTTATATTTTAGATAAAACAAAACAAAACAGAAAGCACGATAACGGCCAAGCAAGTGATATGAGATGCAGTGTCAGAATAAACAGTCCTAAGAATAACTCAAACCTCTAAATATTGCCAGAGAAATGACAATATCAACGAATAGTGGAATTATGTCACAGTGACCTAGAAGCAACATGAAGTCAATCATTGTATGTGAATGTACCATTATACCAAGTATACTAGAATTCAATGAAATAGTTTTAGAGATATTGGCTTAAATCATCGGAACATGAAATATAGGTCACACTGACCTACAATTAGTATGAGATAGCTCACAGTGTCTGTCCAAACCCATGCCCCAAGTATAATGCAAAGCTCTGTAAAAGTGTAAGAAATATGATGCAAAAGTACTGGACCATGAAATACAGGTCACACTAACCTACAATTAGTATGAGGTTACTCACAATGTCAGCCAAAACTAAGAACCCATGTATCATGTAAATCTATGAAAAATGTTAGAAATATGAGGTTAAATCAATGGACCATGAAATATAGTTCACGCTGACTTTCAACTAAGATTATATCATTCATAGTGTCCGCCCAAAAATTTAACCAAGCATGATGAAAATTCCATAAAATAGTGATAGAAATATAAGCAAAAACACTGGACCATTCAATTGGAGTCACACTGACCTTCAGTCAGCATTAGGTCACTCACAGTGTTAGCCAAAATCATTTGACCGAAGTATGAGTTTAATCCATGAAATAGTGTTAGAATTAGGACGCAAAATCACTGGAACATGAAATATAGGTCACTTTGACCAACTGTTTGTTCGAGGTCAAACATCGCACATCTAATAGTCTTCAAGAAATAAGGCAAAACAACTGCATAATGAAATAAAACTCTCTGTGACCTACTTATTGTTTAAGTCATTATCAGAAGCAATCATGTTCCTACATCTAAAGTCTTCAAGATAAAAACAAAGTCACATGACAATAAAATATAGGTCAGTCAGATTGACATATTTTATGGTCCAGTGACTTTGCTTTTGACAAGACTGCTTGGGAAAATGACTCAGTAAGATCCAAAGTTTGACCTTAAGCTAAGTTATGTTCGTACATCGGACATTCTTCAAGGTATAATGCAACATCACTGGACCATGAAATATAGGTCAATGTTCCTACTGTTGGTTTGAAGTAAAACTTAGGGTCATACTGAGTCATTTTCAAAAGCTTTCGTGTACAGACATCAAATAGTTAAACAGATATTAGGTAAATTTACTGGACCATGAAATATAGGTCACTGTGACTTAATGTTAGTTTGAGGCCAAACGTCCGACCATACTGAGTCATTATCAGAAGAAATCATGTCCGTGCATCAAATAATCTTCCAGTTATAAGGCAAAATCACTGGACCATGAGATATACGTCACTGTGAGCTACTGTTAATTTGAGGTCAAACGTCCGGTCATACTGAGTCATTATCCCATACAATCAGGTTCGTTCATCAAATAGCCTTCAAGATATAAAGCAAAATCACTGAACCATGAAATATAGGTCAAAATAACCTACAGTTAATTTGAGGTCAATCTTTGTGTCATACTTAATCATTATCCCAAGAGTTATGTTCGTACACCATAAATTCTTCAAGGTATAAGGCAACATCACTGGACCATGAAATAAAGGTCAATGTTTATTTCTGCTAGTTTTAGGTCAAACTTAGGGTCGTACTGAGTCATTATCCAAAACTATCATGTGCAAACATCAAACGGTTATCAGATATTACGTAAAATCACTGGACCATAAAAACTAAGTCACTGTGACCTACTGTTAGTTTTAGGTCAAGCACCTGGTCATACTGAGTCATTATATCCCAAGCAATCGTGTTCATACATCAAATAGCCTTCGGGATATAAGGCAAAATCACTGGATTTAAAAATACAGCTCATTGCCCAATATGCATTTGCGTTTTTGGTAGATCTGCCCCAGACATATCTATAGAGCAAGTATGAAGACTATGGTCAATGAAGTTACTTAGAAACCGAGCTAAACGAAAATGCCAGATATTTCTTGATAATCCAAACACTTACGAGGGGCGTTCGAAAAGTAATGCAAATGGCCTCATAACTTTGTTTAGGGGCATGCTGGGTACAAATGTTATGCATATGCTGAAAACACTACATTTGTGTTTACAATAATACCAAACACTATACAAATACGTTACTTTTTTGACTTACAACGCATTTCATTAGGCTCCAGTCATACCACTGTGATAAATTAAATCTTTTCAGGGTTAGGCATTCAAGTCAAATACCGTTATAAATGCAAAATAAATCTTTGTCAACGGGTTGTCCATCGTTGCCTACAATATCCATACAATCGTTAGAAGGATTGCAACTGTTATGGATTAATTCCTTGCAAAGCAATGCGAAGTTATTATGACATTATTGAAATCGACGTCAACGTCATTTTTAGAGATTGTAGTGGCTTCATTTTTTGCATTAATTTGAATTTATTGACAGGTTTTCGTTAACCCATGTAAATGCTCTTGCTAACAAGATTTTGAATTCTACCAAACTTGTTTTCATTACAAAATCATAATAACTTTAGTGGAAAGGGAGACTTTGCTGCTACATAAAATACGGATAATTCATATTCAAGGGTCAGTAAGGAACCTAGATTTTTAATTTCCGCGATATTTACAGGATAAGATTGCCTGGGCGTTGTCTTTAAGTAGCAAAAGTAAAAAGAATCAAAGATTGCTTATATTTTAATTACGGCCTACGAAAGTAAAATAACAAGGGCGTAGCTACGTATAGCAAATACGCAAGTGCGTATTGAAATTTTGTCAAAATTGACAAAATTTCAAAACGCACCTGCGTATTTGCATGCTGAAAATTTATAAATTAGACAAAATTTCAATACCAATTACCAAAGTGGCTGAAATACTAGCTTTCCCTTCAAGAAGTAGAGAATAAAACATGGTTGTGCGTATTATGAAATTGCCTCTAGTTACGCCCCTGAATACTGCAATGCATTTAGGGTATACCTCTATCAACAAAGTTAAAAATGCGTCCTTTTGTCCTTTGAAAATAAATGCACCGTGTTTGCAGACTTTCTAGGCATTTCATACCTTTATATTAGAAGTTCTATCTTTATTGCGTCATTTGCATTACTTTTCGAGCGCCCCTTGTATTGTACTTTTACTTCAAACCAAATCCTATACATTATGTGTAGCGGCCGTAAAACGTCTCCCCGTACATCATCCATAGTGCAGATTTTATTTCATATTTGTCCTTCGAGATCGGACGATATATTCTGAGATATCTGAAATTTTAGATTGGTTTATATTCATATTCTAAACCATTGCTTCTTGGTTTAAACAGTATTTATATGATATAATACAATGTTATATGTACAGAATACATGGTAAAGGATTCGGTCGTTGTTTTTGTTTGGACCCTCTTTGATACTAATCAGTCTTTGAATCGACTCTCCAATTGAGATTAAGAAATTACAGTATGTTTTTCTCTGGTTTCGTCACCAGATATTGTCAGGGTCACTGAAGGGGCTTTATTAGCCGAAGAAACTACGTAGTCTGGCCCATGTTCCTTCTTTTGAACGTATTATCTGCTCTTGAAGGAACTCTTTAAGATTTTAATTTTACATATGTATGCGACGAACAGTATTGTTAGATTCAGACCAATTACTTGCCAAAGCTTGAATTTTTAATTTCCAGCTTGATTTTTAACACATTGGGATATTACGCAGAAACTTAATTTCACAAAGAAAGTCTAATAAAAGTATGTTTCTTTGGAGGCAAGGAATGCACATAAAAACGAAAATAGCAGACTCGGTTAAATTGATTCTGTTCATGGCCAGTACTGAAATGTGCAACAACGGCCACGCCCCCTAGCACCAGCATAAGAAGAACTTAATTTTCAAAATAACTTACTAAACTAAATGACTCCAAAGGACCAGAAAATAATTTAATCTGCACTATGATTATATACGGGAAGACACATATAACGGCCGCCACACGGCGCATGATAGCACCAGCTGCATTGAAGATAAATATGTTCTCAAAAGTCGAGAAAGAAACACTTAGCTAGTGAGACCAATGTTGGTGACACTGTTCCCTTGCCTTGATTGTCTTTGATTTCTCTGACTAGCATTGGTTTGATGAGACTGGAATACCCTAGTGGACATCTAACATCGGCCACCGATGTCACAGGGCCGGGTCTCTGACTTAACGTTATATTGCTCTAATCACTGAGCCGCTGAGTTCGATTTCGATGATTTAAAGAGGATCTTACACTCGTGGTCATTTCATATGAAATTTATGAAACGAGCCTTCGGCGAGTTTCATAAATTTCATATGAAATGACAACGAGTGTAAGATTCTGTTTATCATATGACACTTTAAAAAAGGGATTTTAACGTCTTCAAACTGAACAGTATTTCAATAAGAAACCGCATTGTTGACATGGACGTTGTCAATGACGTTACGTGTACGCGCCAAAGTGTTATTACACGTGTGGCCATACGATTTTTATGACACGACGTTATCCACTGGATAACAGCGACGTCATATGATAAATCAGTTTATGCAACGGCTAATGTCACATGCACTCATATTCAACTATGATGCCAGTCACCTTTTCTGCCTACTTCCCTTGTACGGTAAGTTTAATCGCTTTAACTCACGTTGAAGCTTGGTGATCATTTTAATATTTTCACATTTTTCTTTGGCTTTCTTTCTGAGAGCGAAACCGACACTTATGCAAACACAAATGAAATGCCCCACGTGATTAATAGCTCTAAAATCTTAAATAGTTCTTGACACATCTGCAAAGCAGCAAACACTCAGACCAGACTACCAATCTTGTCTGTGTAATCTGAGCCGTTTTTGTTTCTGTACATTGACTCCAACAGGTTCTTCTGGACAATCGTAACGTCTCTGAAGACAAAAAGGTCTAAATTTGAATACCATTTTATTCTCACATACGTCAGTGCCACTTTATATAACACTTTTATATTTTAAGATGATCATTTTCTGCCTTAGATGAACCTGTCAAGGCAAAGGACTTATATGATTAAGGCGAGGGTTTTCCCAATTAGGCCGGCGCGACAGGTCCGAAATTTCAAAAGTATAAAGTGTGCAATTTTTTCTTAGCAGAGCTTCCACAAATACATGTATGTAAACCGTATGAAATCAGATAATTTGTGATTCAGACCCAAAGACATGGGGAGATAATCCAGTCTGACCCTACCTACCCTAAATTCAAGGTTTTCGCATACCTCATTTTTTGAGGTAATAAAAATATTGAAATTAGTCATTCATACCATAAATTTTTCTCATAAATGCATGCTAAATATACGCATATCACAATACAAAGCAATGGTTTTCTTCTTGTTACGCCTGATTGGCATTTAAACATACAAAACCGTAGTTCTACTTCCGGTTAAAACGGCCAAAAGGGAACGCTTCACTATAACTAAAATGCAAGTACTTCCCCCCCCCCCCCCCCCCCCCCCCCCCCGTGACCCAGCATTTCCTTCAAGCAGCAGACTTATGCGATGCAAGTACGCAATATATATGAGCGGGAAGCTGGGTCACGGGGGGAACGATACTCAGTAAGCCAAAGAAGAAGAATGGTCAACAGTAGCACTGTGATATTCAAGGATAATATTGTGTACCATGACCTTGAATTAAGGTCAAGGTCACATACATATAGTCAAAACTATCCAGTGTTGTCTGTTGTGTAAGTAATGTAAGTCAAAAAAAGGGTGCAAAGTATACAATCAATCATTATTTCAACGATCAGTTTGAGGATAATTTACCATTTATCTCGAAAATGACGTCAACGTATGTTTAACGTATTTTACATAGACACAAACATTTAAAAATTCATTTGTCATGCAAGTTACATGTCATAATCATAAATGCAAAGCAGAAGTAAGTGATCCGTATAACTTTTTAATCATGGGGAAAATTCACGCCTTAAGCATAGAAGTCCTTAAAACCTCATATAGCAC
>OZ022506.1:56284258-56325435 GCA_963989385.1 Ctena decussata
TCTATTGGAGAATAAATAAGTGAATAAAAAAATAAATGAAACAATTCCATTAAGGCCGCATAACCTGGAGTCTCCATGTCATTGAACGCTAACAGAAGTCAGAGAAGACTGATTAATATATAATATGCATGTTTAAATTCTTCTGAGATAAAATCTTTTGATAGTTTTTCATTGGAATATTTCGTAATATCATGTTCAGTTCCATTCTTCGCCTTCGGTGCAATCAAACTGAATTTTCCGAAGCCGAAACCGCATGAGTTGAATAATACTTCAAATTCAAGAGCCCATATCCAAATGAGTTTTGTCTCAACCAAATTTAAATAGAATTGCAGTCAAACTTTGGTACTGTAACAAGCTTTAAATACCTTGAGCAATTGTCTTAGATGATGGCTGTAAAAAGGAGGTTCTCTCAAGAATTGCACAAACCACTTCAGCTCTTACAAAGCTGAAGCCTATTTGGAGAGATAACAACATATATGTATCTCTTCTATCAAATTAAAGGTGAAACTTATGCGCTCCCTTGTCATTTCCACATTTCTGTATGCCTGTGAATCGTGGACCTTGACAGCAGAGCTAGAGAAAAAACGCAAGCCTTTGAGATGAGATGTTACCGAAGGTTTACTGAGCATTTCGTACAAGGACCATATAACCAATGAGGAGGTTCGCAGAAAGATCCAAGCAGCCATTGGAGAATATGATGAACTCCTGACCCTGGTCAAGAAGGGGAAACTAAGGTGGTTTGGCCATGTCTTAAGGTCTTCTAATTAGCAAAGACGATTCTACAGGACAGAGTGAAAGGAAAAAGCAGAAGAGGTAGACAGAAGAAGAGTTGGGAAGAGAATATTAAAAAGTGGACAGGAATTGACTTTGCCAGCTCAACTAGGTTAGCTTAAAACAGGAAAAGGGATCGTTTCGAAGTCATCTGTGGTGCCCCAACGACCTTGTAAGGTTAAGGGATAGAATAAATAGAAGAAGGAGGGGAACACGAGCTTAAAATTCCGTCATATTAAATCATTGTCTAAGTTAAGCCTCGGTCCCACAGAGCTTGCGACTGCGATGCGACCGCTTTGCGACTGATTTTGTCTGCGACTGACCTGCGACCTCTGCGACCATTGCAACTTCTTTTCCTCTTCAAATGTGGTCGCCGATCAGTCGCCGATCAGTCGCCGCACAGTCGACGACAGCTTTCGCGTGTAGTCGGCGATCGATCGGCGACCTCACTGCAACTGGTCGCCGTAGGATCGGCGACAGGATTGCAACTAGTTCAGAATGATCGGCGACCAGTCGGCGACCAATCGGCGACTCTTCGGCGACTGGTTTCAAATGAACGGCGACTGGTCGGAGACTGATTGGCGACCGTTCTGCGAAAAAAAAAAATAATGGAAATGTGGTGACAAGAATGAAATCATTTCAGTGAAAGTTGTCAAAATAACACAGCTACAGATTCAGTTCATTGCTTGCAACGAAACAACCGGCATGCACCTCTTTTGTCTATGATGGTGTACAGGCGATTAAGACGGAGGAGAAGAACACAGTACTGGATAAGACATTGGTTTCAAAAAGGCCGCAGTTTATTGAGATTCCTCCTTTGACTGTTGAGATTCCTCATCTGAAGCAGGCGTCCGAACGTCGGGAGTCATTTCTGCTGTCTGTTTTGGCGACGATGTTTCTTTTTTTTTTCTTTTTTTTTTTTTGGTGGGGGCGGGGGGGTCCTCTATGTACCATGATGCGAGCACTTTGAGCCTAGGTAATAAAATAATGCACTGCAAACCTTGATATACGCTGCAACCTGTCGGCGACCTGTCGCCGATCGTTCGGCGATCTATCGGGGCACGCTGCAACCTGTCGGCGACCAGTCGCCGATTGGTCGCCGATCAGTCGCCGTCTCACCAGTGGTCAGTCGCCGATAAGTCGCCGATCGGTCGCCGATCAGTCGCCGAACAGTCGCCGACAGATCGCCGATATGTCGCAGCAAGGTTGCAGCATTTCAGAACCAAAGTGTTGATGAAACTGATCGGCGACCGATCGGCGACCGGTCGGCGACCGGTCGGCGACTGTTCGGCGACTGCTCGGCGACTTCCAGAAAACCATTGCAACCAGTCGGCGATCAAAATCAGTCGCGGCTAGTCTTTTGTGCATGTTCAAAAGACTGGCTGCGACTAATTTTGATCGGCGACTGCTCGGCGACCTTGTTGCGACCTTGTTTCGACCATTATAAAACCTCTCCGCGACTTCTGCAACCTCTCTGCGACTGTCAGTTTTTTTAGTCGCGGATAGGTCGCGGCGCGGTCGCAAGCTCTGTGGGACCGGGGCTTTACTAGCCTCTGAATGCAACAAGAACTCATCAACATTTTTACAAAATATCTAAAGAGTCTTGAACCGAATTAAAATTGTGTCGTTTTCGCGCAAATCTGTTCAGAATTTCGGATTTCTACAGCAGTCAAAAACTAGCATAAACTTATAATGGAAAAATCAACGTCATGCCCGCGGTTTGGAGTCTTGTGGTCGCTCTTTGGCTTGAAACCTTAAATTTTATTTTTGTGGTAACTAACAATTCATACGGTGTGAAGGCTGTCAAGTAAGCGGTTGCGCAACCAGTTTCACGTACTTTACGAATAGTACGGAAATCTCAATTTGGGGCCAAAAAGGGGGTGTGAATTCAATTTCTGTTGTAAAACTGATTGATTTTGAAAACACAATATGTCCCACAAGCGGGATGAAATCGTCCCCCCCCCAACACCCACACACACCACCCACACACACCCCACCCCCACACATACACGCTGTGTGTGGGCCAAACAACTATAAAACAAGTCTAAGCATTGTGCAACAAACAAGAAAGAAAATTCTTACCTTGATAAGATGTGAATTACTTTCTGTAGACAGTTTTTTGTCTGCTCTATCATTTGACTATGCTGTATCGAAATCTAGTTTGCGCACTCCAGCACCCGTACGTGAAGACTACAAGCGCAGTCTACATAAAAGACATCAAAAGAGAAAGGTTCAGAACAAGAATTGGAGCTAGGCAAGGATGCTTTCTCTGATCCAACCTCTTCGGAAGGATTATGTCTGATGCTCTGGATGACTGAAATATTAGCATAAGCTGCAGAACTGTTAAGCAATCTGAGCTTCGCCGATGACACTGACGCTCTTTCTGAATAAAACCAGGAACTGGAAGCCCCAGCTGGATGTCTCGACAAAACCTGCACAAGGCATAAAATTATGTTAAGCGCAGAGAAGACCAAACTGATGAAAAACGGCTCGTGGTATCCAGAGGGAAATCAAGGTAAAAGGATAGAGGTAAGGATCAAATACCGTGGTGCAATTTTCTCAGACCATGGCTCAAAACCTGAGGTTCTCTCGGGGATTGCATAAGCCACTGTAGCTCTAGCAACACAAGAGACATTTTAGAGAGATAATAATATATCTCTTGACTCAACAGTAAAACTAATGCGCTCCATTGTCATATCCGTATTTCTGTATGTCTTTGAATCCTGGACACTGAATGAGAGAAAAGAATGCACAGCTTTGAGATGAGATGCTACCTAAGATGCAACTAAGTTTGTTTAATTAACATCCCGTCTAAGGACCACGAATATGATAAGAAATAAGTTCTGAATAGTAGATCCTTTAGAAGCATTGAATACACCAAAGAAATGAAAATAGCAGGCTCGGTTTAATCGAGTTTGTTCATGACTAGTAATGAAATGTGCATCACCAGCCACGCCCCTAGCACGGGCATAAGCAGACCTCTGTTTTGAAAAATACTCTAAATGATGTCAAGATTCCAAAGGACGAGAAAATATAATCTACACTATGATGATGTACGGGGAGACATTTTACGGCTGAGACACGGCACAACGGGAGCCGCAGTTAAAATAAATGAGTTCTGAAAATTAGATCATTTTGAATCCAATTTACAGAAAGACCCACGCAGCAATCGGAGAAGTATTATGAATTATTGGCTATGGTCCAGATACGAAAACTAGGATGGTTTGGTCCCATCTCAAGATTGTCTGGTTTAGCACATACGATTCCACAGGGTACAGTGAAAGAGAAGACAGAAGAAGCGGTGGGAAAACAATATTAAAGGGTGGACAGAGATTGACTTCAAACCCCAGCAAAATTAGCGCTGCTGATAACAAGACCAGGTGAAAATATATTGATGCAAGTAATAACAGGCCCCGATCCAGACAACAACTAGCTGGCGGGGCCCTTTCTGGACAACTGGAAGGGCTAAGGGCCAAAAGAAAGAGGTCATAATCAGGATTCTAGATATTATAGAGCATTCTAAGAAAAATCAATATGTCGCCAATATGAAAGAACTTTTATGCTTAAGGCGAGGATTTTCCCCCATTAGACCTGCACGACAGGTCCGAATTTTCAGAAGTATAAAGTGTGCATATTTTCTTAGCAGAGCTTCCACAAATATGTAAACCGTATGAAATCAGATCATTTGTGATTCAGACCCAGACATTCGGAGATAATCTAAGCTGACCTTACCTACCCTAAATTTAAGGTTTTCGCATACCTCAAAAAATATTGAAATCAGTCTTTCATTCCATAATTTTTTTGTCATAAATGCATGCTAAATACATGCATATCACAATACAAAGCAATGAGTTTCTTCTTGTTGCGCCTTATTGGCATCCAAACATGCAAAACCATAGGTATGCTTCCGGTCAAAACGACCAAAAGAGAACGCTTCACTGTAATTGAAATACAAGTACTCCCCCCACCCCCATCCCCGCCCGCCGTGACCCAGCTTTTCCTTAATGCAGCAGACTTATGTATGGCAAGTACATAGTATATATGAGTGGGAGGCTGGGTCACGGGGAGGGGGGACGATACTCAGTAAGCCAAAGAAGAAGAATGGTCAACAGTAGCACTGTGATCTTCAAGGATTATATTGTGTACCATGACCTTGAAAATCAAGGTCACATACATGTAGTCAAAACTATCCAGTGTTGTCTGTTATGTGAGTAATGTAATTAAAAAAAAGGTGAAATGTATACAACAAATCATTATTTAAACGATCAGTTTGTGATAATTTACAATTAATCTCAACAGTGACGTCAACGTATGTTAAACGTACTTTGCATAAAACACTTGAAAATTCATTTGTCATGCAAGTTACGTGTCATAGACATAAATGCAAAGCAAAGGTCAGTAATTCGTATAACTTTTTAATCATGGGGGAAATTCCCGCCTTAAGCATAGAAGTCCTTTGACTTTGCTTGGTACACTAGCTCTGAGGTGTTTGTAAAGTGCAGACGCCGGATGTCTGACAATACTTCGAGCCACTCTATGAGCCAGGGGCCATATTCATAAAGCCACTTAAGTCGTTGCTATGCTGTTGCTAAGGCTAAATTTCTAAGAAGGAGATTCCCTACAACTATGAAATTTGTTCTGGAGGAACAGCCTTTGTAAGACTGTTCCTCCAGAACAAATTTCATAGTTGTATGGAATCTCCTTCATAGATATTTAGCCTTAGCAACAGCATAGCAACGACTTAAGTGGCTTTATGAATATGGCCCCAGGTGTCCCAGGCGAGCTAATAAAACTATGAGAGAGATCCTGTTAGCGCTGTGAAAGCTACACGAAAATACGCATTTGTAGCTGCCCCTACTATAAGTATATAAAAGACAAACTCGAAAATTTCATTAAAATCTCTTAACTGTAAAAAGCTGTTGTGGTTTTTCATGAGATTAGAGAATAAAAATAACAAAAATTTAGGTATGTCATACAAGTGAGTACAAACACATTACATGTAGGAATTTCACAAACGTATTTTCATCAGTTCTTATACCTGGTATTGCACAAGGAAGCATCAAATAGTAGACTTCCAGTTATAATTAGCAATAAAAATAATAGCATTTTAGCTTGCCTGAACGAAAGTTCAGGAAGAGCTATTGTTGTCACCACGGCGTCCGCGTCCACGTCAGCGTCCGCGTTCGGATTGGATAATTTGGTTAAAGTTTTTTAAAGACCTATATCTCTATAACCCAAGGATGGATTCTTTCGATACTTCCACTGTAGTTAGATATTGGTCTAAAGTTTAACAGAGCACCACCCCTACTAACTCAGTTACCTTGATGCCAAGGTCATGGACTTAGAAAATTGGGAGTTTTTTTGGACTGGATGTTTTGGTTAAAGTTTTATAAAGCCCAATATCTCCTTAACCCATGGATGGACTCCATTGATACTTGCACTGAAGTTAGATATAGGTCAAAAGTTTTCGAAGGTACTACCCCCACCCCCCTCAGTGACCTTGATGTCAAGGTCATGGGCTTAGAAAATTGTCTTTTTATTGATTGAATGTTTTGGTTAAAGTTTTTAAAGACATATCTCCTGAACCCATAGATGAATTCTTTTTATATTTGCACTGTAGCTAGATCTACAGAGTACTACCCCAACCCCGCTCAGTGACACTGATGTCAAGGTCAGGGACTTAGGAAATTATGGTCTTTATTAAAGTTTTGTAATTGCATACTGATTCATAATGCTTTGCAGAGATTTAGTTTATACTTGAACTGATGTTAGACAGTTTTCTGAGTTTTTACAAAACACCTTATACTTACCCCACTGGATGACCTTGAAGACAAGGTGATCGACTAAGAATTTTGTCTTAAAGATTTTGGTTAAAGTTTTATATTTATAATGGCATAATTTCACAGTGCCACGATGATGGACTCAGTTGATACTAATACTTGGACTGATGTTAGATAATGGTTCAGGGTTTTGATACATCCTAGCACCCCCCCCCCCCCCTCCCTCGCTGCCCGCTTCCCCCATCTCCCTCTGTTTTTTTTTTTACCTCAAGCTCATGGACTTTGAAATTTCATTTCATTATTTAAATTTTATTCTAAGACTCATTTCTGAGATAGCTTTTGTTTATAAATGTGTTTTCATTATGGACATGCCTGCCTGAAGTTTTATGCATAGCAGTCCACACCACCATAGCGGCTGTGTGATGGGCAAGCACCAATTCAGGCGAGCTATGCTGTCAGGCGACAGCTCTTGTCTTAACATAACCCTCTTCGGGTCAGAATTACCCCCACCACATTTTTATCATGTACATAACAAAGACAATTTCACCAAATGATATAATATTGCATGACATAACAGCCAATACATACAAGTTTGAGCTTATAAAAACAAAAGGAAAATCGGCCTAGGCCATGAAACCAGCCTTATAGACACTGCTCCTTTCTTGCCACATCGGAGAATTTTAGTGCAATCTAAGTCACATCCTTGGCGGTCACTCGCACGAAGAATTAACGACTAAATGCCAATATGTTGTTTAGATAATTATAGCCTAAAGATCATAATATCAATCATTCTAATTAATTGGAGAACTTTCATTCTGTTACATACATGGGGTCAAATGAAAGTAACACCATCGACTTTTTGTCGTGATAAGCTCTGACATGATAAACTATATTGACAGACTGGTCTTACTTTGAAATTTACCTGCAAATAAATCAGTGTTAGTTTGTTGCGATCTTAATTTCACGTTTAGTTAAAATTCTCTCTCTCTCTTTCTCTCTCTCTTTCTTTCTCTCTGTCTTTCTCTCAATACTCTAATTCGATCACATATAGCAAATAATTATGCATAAAGATAGAGACACTTAAAAAAACTACCACAATTTTCTCCTTTAATGGAACAGTTCGCGTTTTTTGTTTCTTTCAGTCCGGTTATGCAGCCAAAAGATTCAGAGGGAATGCCAAAGGATAGACTCTCATAAAAAGGAGCAGTCTGATCTGGGTCTGTACTGTTTGCTCCTATCTGTCCCAATTATATTTTTACGATAGCACATAATTTGGGAACAAAGAGAAGGAATAATTCTTTTCAATGAATGAATTTTCTTTTAAAGTGCAACTTCTAAAAACACAAAAATCAAGAAAAGGTACAAGGGAGAGGTCAAACGGATCACACATAGCTCACCGGCGCGTAAGTAATGTCCTTGGGTTCAGATTCAAACAGGTCCGATAACTGCTTTTTCGAGCCCCGTTCATATATAAAATATATGAACAAACATAGAGTTTTAATGAATTTTAAGCTGAAGAACCAACATTTCCAAACATTGCTACGTTATTTTCTTACATGCCAGATGTCAGACAACCTTATGAACTAATCGATTTTCGATTTCCTTAAACTGTTACAGAATTATTCCGCTTTGACTGAAGCACCAAAGCAGTGTGAATTGCCTAACGCGCATGCGCAAGCCCTTAAATTTTTACAGTTTCGGATTTGCCTTGTAACCGCAAATAAGAAACCCTTTGAACCTTGACATTTAACAAACTGTTCAAGGAAATGAAATGTTGAAGATTTTATGTCTTTGAAGTTGTCTCCCTTGCAATTAAGAGTATAGAAAATCATTTACTCCGATTAACCATAATGTTTCCAGATAATTTTCAAATTTAAATGGTGGATCTTATTCCAGCTTCTCCAGACAAAGGTTCATGATGAAAAAATTGATCAAACTAGTAAATTGTCCGTGGTATAACATTTCGCATTGTCTATGGGATTTTCAGTGCAAAGCATGAATGCCAGTCAAGTGTCCTGACAAGCGATATTTCAAGCCTTGTACTTCACTGATCGACCTGTAGGAAACAGATGATTGGACCGTTTTCGTAACAACAGGTGACTGATAATGTCCTAGAAATGTCTTCTTTACATTAGCTGTCAACTTGAGTGAAGTATGGGTCTTCAAATAGCACCTCAAAATTGCACTTTCAAATTCCGACACCTCATATAATCAAACTGATCTGGAAACATTAATGTGGCATTTTTTGTTGTGATATTCATTTTCTGAACTCCGAATACGTTTTGTCAGTTTGGCCTAAAATAAAATTGGCATAAATTTTAATTAAGTTTAAAGAAAACATACATTAAACGTACATGTAACGTCTCTTTTTTTTGTTCAGTATATTTATAACTGTTTAACTGCTATTTACATGTTATTTCTTCAGATAGATATATAGTAGATCATACTGAAGTGGTCATAAACCAAACACGACATGGAGAAGATTTGACTTTTGCTCGGTAGGCCATGAGGTTTTACAGGAAAAATCTGTTTTAAAGGATTCAGCAAATATGGTTGTGCTAATAGAAAGTAAACTAAGAAGCCATTTGAAATGCCTCATTTTGGAAATACCCGACAAGATTATTTGGGTCCCAGACCAGCTTACTCATTCAAACATGCTGATCAGAGCCTATTTTAGTCCTACACATAGTTTTTACTTCAATGATTCTGCTGTGGAATTGAAATGCCTCTAGGGTCACGAAGCCTCAATCTTAATAGCGTAGTATTCTTTCATACGAGTAAGTCACTTTCTAAGATTTTCTTATTTTTGATGCCTTTTTCAAAGGCTTTTACTATGTCTTAGGTGAAGCCTGTTAAAGGCAATTTGAGCCACGACGCGACAAATTTAAAATCTTTAAAAGTTCCTTCAAGAGCAGAGAATACATACAGAAATAGGAACATGGGCCAGACTATGCAATGTGGTTGTGCGCCCAGCGCAGACACAGATCAGCCTGGGCATCCGCCCAGTCTGATCAGAGTCTTCGCTGTCCGCATGAATGTAGCTTAGACCCTTAGCTACACTTTGAGCACTTAACGAAGAGTCTGGTCAAACTGGGGGGATGCCCAGGCTGATATGAGTCTACGCTGGGCGCACAACCACATTGTTGGTTTTGTCGTGTCGCGGCTCATTTCTGAAAGAACCTGATAGGAAACAGAAGCCTTTGAAATAGCAACAGTCCACAGTCTTCGTGAATTTGTAGGGTCAAAGTAATTGTAAGTTCGATAAAAATATACTGTCATACTTCTCAAAACATGCCAACTTTGGCATGAACTATCGTAAAGAGCAAGGTTTGTCCCAGTGAGGGTTTGTTTTAACACGTTTGTTGTACGTTTGAGTTGTTCTGAATTATTTGCAACGGTGACAGAATTTATGGACACATTGAATCAATCACAGTTTCATATAATATAAAATTGGCCACAGGCGATCATTTGCAGTAACTACTTGCTACATAAATGGTGAATGACTGTAAGGGCAATAGTGGCTTTAAGCGGAAGCTGTTTGTCTGGTTTCGGTGCTATCTAAAAGAGAGTAACAGCCAGTAAAAAGAGTCCTAAGACAAATGAGCCACGACACGACAAAACCAACAATGTGGTTGTGCGCCCAGCGCAGACTCAGATCAGCCTGGGCATCCGCCCAGTCTGATCAGAGCCTTCGCTGTCCGCATGGAGGTAGCTTTGACCCTTAGCTACCCTTTGAACATTTAACAAAGACTCTTATCAAAACAGGTGGATGCCCAGGCTGATCTGAGTCTGCGCAGGGCGGACGACCACATTGTTGGTTTTCTTGTGTCGCGGCTCAAATGTAGATACTTGCAAAGAGCAGCGGACTGTATACTTCAATGTGCAGTTTGTTTCTTTTCTTGTTTGTGGGAGGATGGTCGGGTCGGGCGATGGTGCTGGGTCAGTGCCGGGTGTCCTATTGAGTTGAACAAGAGTAGTGCAAGGCTTACTGTGCTAGCAGTAAGTGCAGGTGCGTTTTGTTTCGGATCTTTTTTCTCTCGCCAATCATTTCTTTGTTTCTTCCTTACTCTGTGGGATGGCCCGATTTGCACTGACATACTGCCTCAAAGGGCCGTTAAACCCAAAGCAACCCACCAACCTATCTTGTTTGTGGGCGAGCTTAATTTATTTACACCTCACACGTGTTTTCTAGCGACTTTATTTAATTAACGTCAGTCGCATCTATAATTTATTTTACTGTCAGACAGTGAAAGAACAAAATGACGATAAATGCCAATTAATATAAATTTAATGTTATTTTAATATTATTTCTAGCAACGGAAACTCGTCCATCACCGGCTTTGGCTACAGATTATCGTACAGAAAGGATAACATGAAAACAAAATTGAGCCGCGTCATGACAAATCGGGCAAAGTGGCATGTGCGCCCGGTGCAGATTAAGAACAGGCTAGGCATCCGCCCAGTCTGATCTGAGTCTTCGCTGTCCGAATTAAGCTAGCTTAGACCTTTAGATACTATTTAAGCGCAAAGCGAAGACTGATCAGACCGGGTGGATACCCAGGCTGCTCTGAGTCTGCGCTAGGCGCACATGGCATTTTGTTGGTATTCTCGTGTCGCGGATCAAATATTCTATAATGGCCTTTATACGCTATTCTGTTGATATGAGCCACACAAAGCATTCAAAAGTCTGAAACCACTGATTAATACCTAGCATGCATGGTTTCCAATATTATGATATAAAACTTTCGTGATAGCTTCAGACACATTTTCAGAGGAAACAACAAAACTTTGTTGTTTAGTTCCTGTCTACACATTCAGTGCCATCTAACTTAATTTTTCATTCCAAAGCCAAACAGGTCAAATGCACCGAGTAAAAATAGTACTCAAATGTCTTAGCCTTTTTATTTATTATTATTTTTGTCTTGGCATCATCTAATTTCAAATTGACTATATTGCGGGCTGCTGGCTGCGGGCCGCGGGCTGCGGGTCGCTGGCTGAATGCTGCAAGTTGCTGGCTGCGGGCTGATACTTTCATAACTACTGCCTTAATTATACTCAGTAAGGTGGATTAGATAACTGAATACTGCCAATTAATTTTTGCCATGAAAAATTTGAATCAGCATGGCATAGGGGAAAACAGCTCCTACACTTGAAGACATAGTGATACAGCCATAGTATAAACATGTAGTGGAGACTTGGAGGGGCATCATGGAGTGGAGCCATGTAATGGAGTCTAGTTTTACAATGATCCAAAATTTTGGGCATACATGTCTGAGCAAAAAGGCCCCTATCAGGAGGAGTAGTCCTCTAACAAGTTTGTTCAAATGGTGGCCCCAGGGTTCAAAACGGCCCTGGGACAGGGGGTCTTGGGTTCGAAAATAAAAATACTTAAAAATCTTCTTCACCAGAACTACTTGGCTCAGATGCTTGAAATTTGGTATGTTACATTGCCTAGATGTCCTCTACCAAGTTTTTACAAAAGGTGGCCCCAGGTTCCAAAATGGCCCTGGGGCAGGGGGTCTTGGGTTCAAAACTTAAAAATACTTAAAAACCTTCTACTTCAGAACAGCAAGGCTCAGATGCTTTAAATATTTGGTATGTGGCATTGCCTAGTGGTCCTCTTCCAAGTTTGTTCAAATGGTGGCCCCAGGGTCCAAAATGGCCCTGGGTTTGAAACTAAAAAATACTTAAAAATCTTCTCCTCCAGAACTGCTTGGCTCAGATGTTTGAAATTTGGTATGAAGCATTGTTTAAAAGTCCTCTTTCAAATTTGTTCAAATGGTGGCCCCAGGGTCCAAAATCACCCTGGGGCAGAGGGTCTTTGGTATGAAACTAAAAAATACTTAAAAATCTTCTTCTCCAGAACTGCTTAGCTCAGATGCTTGAAGTTTGGTATGTAGCATTGCGTAGTGGTCTTCTACCAAGTTTGTTCAAATGGTGGCCCCAGGGTTCAAAATGGCCCCAGGGTAGGGGGTATTGTTTTCGAAACTAAAAAAAAACTTAAAAATCTTCTTCAGCAGAGCTGCTTGGCTCAGATGTTCGAAATTTGGGTAGCATTGCCTATTGGTCCTCTTCCAAGTTTGTTCAAATGGTGTCCACAGGGTCCAAAGTGGCCCTGGGGCAGGGGGTCTTGGGTTTGAAACTAAAATATCTTCTTCTCCAGAACTGCTTGGCTCAGCTGGTTGAAATTTGGTTTGTAGCATTGCCTAGTGGTCCTCTTTCAAGTTTGTTCAAATGGTGGCCTCAGGGTCCAAAATGGCCCAGGGCAGGGAGTCCCAGGTTTGAACCATAGAAATACATAGAAAAATATTTAAAAATCTTATACTTCAGAACCGCAAGGCTCAAATGCTTGAAATTTGGTGTGTAGCATTGCCTAGTAGTCCTTTATCAAGTTTGTTCAAATGGTGACCCCAGGGTCCAAAATGGCCCCCCGACAGGGAGTCCTAGGTTTGAACCATAGAAATATATAGAGAAACATTCAAAAATCTTCTTCAGAACCACTTGGCTCAGATGCTTGAAATTTGGTATGTAGCTTTGCCTAGTAGTCTTTTACCAAGTTTGTTCAAATGATGACACCCAGGGTCTAAAATGGCCCCGCCCCAGGGGGTCGTGGTTTTGAACCATAGAACTACATAGAAAAAAATATACAATAATCTTCTTCAGAACCACTTGGCTCAGATGCTTGAAAATTGGTGGGATGCCCTGCCTTGTTGTCCTTTTTCAAGTTTGTTCAAATGATAGCCCCAGGGTCCAGAATCGCCCTGTGGCAGGGAGTCCTGGGTTTGAACCATAGAAATACATAGAAAAATATTTAAAAAACTTATACTTCAGAACCGCAAGGCTCAAATGCTTGAAATTTGGTGTGTAGCATTGCCTAGTAGTCCTTTATCAAGTTTGTTCAAATGGTGACCCCAGGGTCTAAAATGGCCCCCCGACAGGGAGTCCTAGGTTTGAACCATAGAAATATATAGAGAAACATTCAAAAATCTTCTTCAGAACCACTTGGCTCAGATGCTTGAAATTTGGTATGTAGCTTTGCCTAGTAGTCTTTTACCAAGTTTGTTCAAATGATGACACCCAGGGTCTAAAATGGCCCCGCCCCAGGGGGTCGTGGTTTTGAACCATAGAACTACATAGAAAAAAATATACAATAATCTTCTTCAGAACCACTTGGCTCAGATGCTTGAAAATTGGTGGGATGCCCTGCCTTGTTGTCCTTTTTCAAGTTTGTTCAAATGATAGCCCCAGGGTCCAAAATCGCCCTGTGGCAGGGAGTCCTGGGTTTGAACCATAGAAATACGTAGGAAACTATTAGAAAATCTTCTTCGTCAGATTGATTGATTCATTTGATGCTTAACGTCCATGGTAAACAACTATGGTCATGTCGGGAGGGTCAGTTAACCTAACCACACTATTCCTGGGCAGGCTTAGACCTCCTAAGCGGTTAACCAGTACTAAGTGCACATACTTTTGCCAGTAGCTGACAACTGCCCTTCTTGAATCAGGGGAAGGAGAAACGAAAGTATGTGGCCAGACCGAGTTTCGAACCCAGGACCTCTGACTTATGAGTCAGGTGCCCTACCGATTGCGTTCTTCCTCAGAACCACTTGGCTCAGTCAGATGCTTGAAATAAGGTATGATGCATTGCTTGGTAGACTCCTACAAAGTTTGTGTAAATGGTGGCCCGGGGATCCAAAATGGCCCTGGGGCGGGGAGTCTTGGGTTCGAAATCAAGATGTACTTAAAAACCTTGAGGCTTCTTCTCCAGAACCCCTTGGTGCATATGCTTGAAATTTGGTATGATGCATTGCCTAGTGGTCCCTTACCAAGTTTGTTCAAATGATGGTGCCAGGGTCAAAAATGGCCCTGCGACAGGGGGTCCTGGGTTTGAACCATAGAAATACATAGAAAATTTTTAAAAAATCTTCTTCTTCAGAACCACTTGGAAAGTTTTGAATGTCTGCGTCTGTTTTTGATAACATTTCTATTGTAAAATTACAAACAAGAGAAACAGTGTGAATTGATATAAGACAGAGAGCTAGTATTCACAGTGCAGTACGACGGGAAAAAACAAAGATTAAATATTCATTGTCCTCTGATATTATTGGCTAAATTTGAAATACGCGTTATTTGACCAATGAAATCTTGTGAAATGTGGAACAATATCGAAATTATATGAGGCTGCACCTCGAAAAATCACTGATATTCATTTATTTCTATTGAATTGATTTAAAGATTTGCTTGTGGATATTAACTTGTTGAAGAGTTTTGTTGATTCATTCCATATTGTCTGATGACTATTAAAACTAGATAGCTTGTAGCACCCCTAATAATTACACAATTTGTGCATACATATATACATGGTCATTTGTTCCAAACTACCGTGAAATTTATAAATATTGCGAGGGATAGGTCTGAGTAACAGTGCAAACCCAGATCGGAATGAAGGAGCAGTCTTGGTAGTGTCTACACTGCTTGCCATTCCATCTGTGTCTGTTAAGCTCTGGTCCCACAGAGCTTGCGACCATGCTGCGACCTATCCGCGACTAAAAATCTGACAGTCGCGGAGAGGTTTTATAATGGATGCTACAAGGTCGCCGAGTCGTCGCCAATCAAAATTAGTTGCAGCCAATCTTTTGAGCATCCACAAAAGACTAGCCACCACTGATTTTGATCGCCGACTGGTTGCAATGGTTTTCTGGAAGTCGCCGATCGTATTATTTTAGTCGCTGACCAGTTGCTAATCGGTCGCTGATCGGTTTCATCAACACTTTGGCTCTGAAATGTTGCAACCTTGCTGCGACCTATCTGTGATCTGTCGGTGACTGTTCGACAACTGATCGGTGACTGACCACTGGTGAGTCGGCGAACAATTGGTGGCTGGTCGCCGACAGGTTGCAGCATGCGCCGAACGATTGCCGAATGATCGGTGACAGGTCGCCGACCGGTAGCCGACAGGTTGCAGCGTGCGCCAACAGATCATGGTTTGCAGTGCTAGCTTTAAAACGAACAGTTGTCTTTGTATCCTGGCATCATGTTATTACCAGGGCTCAAAGTGTTAGCATCAGGGTACATAGAGGACCCCCCACCATCACCACCACCAAAAAAAAAAAATGGCGCCAAACAGACAGCAGAAATGACTCTCGAAGTTCGGACGCCTGCTTCAGTTGAGGAATCTCACAGTCAAAGGAGGAATCTCAATAAACTGCGGCCTTTTTGAAACCAAGGTTTTATCCAGTACTGTGTTCTCCTCCTCCGTCTTAATCGCCTGTTCACCATCACAGACAATACAGGTGCAGGCTGGTTGTTTCGTTGCTAGCAAGCAACTGAATCTGTAGCTGTGTTAGTTTGACAACTTTCACTGAAATGGTTTCATTCTTGTCACCACATTTCCATTGATTTTTTTTTTTTTTTTTTGATGGCAGAATGGTCGCCAGTCAATCTCCGACCAGTCGCCGTTCAATTGAAACCAGTCGCTGAAGAGTCGTTGATTGGTCGCTGTCTGGTCGCCGATCATTCTAAACTAGTTGCAATCCTGTCGCCGATCCTACGCCGACAAGTAACTGTTGCAGTGAGGTCGCCGATCAATCACGGACTACACACGAAAGCTGTCGCCGACTGTACGGCGACTGACTGGCGACCACATTTGAAGAGGAAAAGTAGTTGCAATGGTTGGAGAGGTTGCAGGTCAGTTGCAGACAAAATCAGTCGCAAAGCGGTCGCATGGCAGTTGCAAGCTCTGTGGGACTGAGGCTTTAGATGCTTAAATGCACTACAACAAAATGTTCGATTTGAGGACAGCTACAGCTACCTATTATTTCAGGTGTCCCAATTTTTAGAATTATACAGTAAACTCCAAGACTCCAATCCAGACTCCACTCGAATACTCCATTCCATGTTTCATGCTATGCACAACACAGGGCAAACCACTTGTAGGGAAAAGACTGATTTTATCTGATTTATAGTGTGTGTGTGTGAAGTATATTTATTGTAAATACTCAGACGCCACCATGTCTTGATTTATCTTCTCAGGACATTTTATACAACTTTTGGCATAGACCCTGATCAGACTGTTCCAACCAGCAGTCAGATCTGGGTCTACACTGTTTGTGAAAACATTAGAGCTAATGTTCAAATATTTGGGGTAAATATGGTATGTCAGTCATCATCACAGGTTTTGACTGGGCTTAGGGCCTATCTACTGGTTGTTTCCCAATAAAACAAATTTAATGACAGTCCTACTTGTCTAAAACAGTTCAGAAGATGCCTCTACAAACTTGATTTAGTAGACATTGAACAGCCATGACATGGTGTGCCTGGTGTACATCTGTTTGCTCATGGTGAGTGTACCTTATCTATTAGCTATAAAATGAGTCTATGGGAATGGGTAGATATTTTGCAGTTTTTGTGGAGCTAAATTGTCAAAGTACAGTACATATGTGCATGAACACAAGAAAGCGAAACCTCTGATCAGGCTGCTCAGAAATGCCATAAGGTTGTTTTTTTTTCTTTGTGACATGGCCCGTATACAATATTAAGACTGAACTGTAAATGGGTTGTTTCAAAAAAAAACCTACCTTTGGATTTCTTAAAACTCTACCTAAAGAATCCCTATGACAAACTATGACAAACACTGTATAGATAGATAGCCCATAAATTTTAAATTATTTATACAAACAGGGAAGACTTTCTGATCAGACTGAGTCTTCTCTGGCTGCACATATCAGAAAGATCTCTTATCTCGCAATGCAGCCAATGTTTTTTTTATTTAAGATTATTTTCATTATTTGATCCACGACGCGAGAAAACCTACAAAGTGGTTGTGCACCTAGTGCATACTCAAATCAGCCTGGGCATCCGCCCAGTCTGATAAGAGTCTTCGCTGTCCACATGAAGGTAGCTTAGATCCTTCACTACCCTTTAAGCGCTTACGGAAGGCTCTGCTCAGGCTAGGCAGCTGTCCAGGTTGATCTGAGTCTGCGCTGGGCGGACAACCACTTTGTTGGTTTTCTCGTGTCACAGCTCATTTTTATTATTTGAAAATATCAGTTCATAGGCTTTATGTATGACTCCCATGTGACAAAAAAAATTTCAGTCCTAATTTGAAGAAACCTTTTCTTCTGCCTTTTACTCAAATCACTGATACAATGTACATGTGTCGGCCCTAATGAGATGTAAATCAGAAATTATCAGGGAGTGAAGAATGACTTAAAACACTTGTGTACTGTTCTTTTAAAACATGGAACGGAATGAGGTGAAATGGGATGGACGGACAGGCAGGGAAGTTTCCTTTGTTCCACTGATGTGGGAAGACACTCTTACAGGAAAGCATTTTCTCTCTCTTAGAGAGCAAATCTTTCTTGTAAGAGTACCATCCCAGGTTCTGAGACCTAACTGTAGCCAATGGAATTTAGATTACCCTGTCCGTTCCATTCCATTCCATGCCACACATTCCATTCCAGGTTTTGAAACTACAAAACAATGTAGCTAATATGAAATTCCTAGACAAAAATTACAAAGGGGCATAATTCCATCAGAAATGTAGGGTCATGGTTCTTGTTCTCTGCATATCCTCTGATATTTTGTACAAACTTTCATGAAGAAATCTTAAACGATTTTCAAGATATGGAGCAGACATTAAATCACTATATGAAAAGTACAAAGATGCATAATTCTGTCAAAACTGAAAGTAGGGTTATGGTTCTTTTTTTCTGCACATTGTCTGATGACGCTTCATATTTGAACAAACTTTTATGCAGAAATCTTAAACAGTTTTTGAGATATGGAGCAGACACGAAGCTTATGTGAAATTACTATATTAAAAAATTCCGTCAAAACAGAATAGGATTATGGTTCTTTTTCTCTGCATATCGTTTGATGGTGCTTTATCTTTATGCAAACTTTCTTGAAGAACTCTTAAACGGTTTTCAAGATATGGAGCGGACACAAAGATTATACGAAATTACTATACGAAAAATACAAAGGGGTGTAATTTTGTTAAAAGTGAAAGTAGGATTATGGTCCTTTTTCTCTGCACATCGTCTGATGGTGCTTTATACTTATACAAACTTTCATGCAGAATCTTAAACGGTTTTCGAGATATGGAGCGGACACGAAGCTTTTATGAAATTATTATATGAACAAGAGGGCCACGAGGCCCTGAATCGCTCACCTGAGCAAAAAGGTCAAAGGTCAAACTAGGGTCATCATTTGAACAAACCTGATAGTTTGCAACCATTTCCAAATGGTTCTTAAGAAGAAGATTTTTTAATATTTTTCTAAATATTACTATCGTTCAAACCCTGGACACCCTAGGGTCGGGGCATTTTGGACCCTGGGGCCATCATTTGAATAATCTTGGTAAAGGACCACTAGGCAATGCTAGAAGCTAAATTTCAAGCCTCTGAGCCAAGTGATTCTGAAGAAGAAGATTTTTGAAATTTATCTATGCATTTCTATGGTTCAAACCCAGGACTCCCTAGGGCAGGGCCATTTTTGACCCTGGCGCCATCATTTGAACAAACTTGGTAAGAGACCACTAGGCAATGCATCATTCCAAATTTCAAGCATCTGCATTAAGGAGTTCTGGAGAAGAAGATTTTTATGTACATTTTAATTTCGAACCCCAGACTCCCCACTCCAGGGCCATTTTAGATCCCAGGGCCACCATTCTTGTATGAGTCCACCATGCAATGCATCATAACGAATTTCAAGCATCTGAGGCAAGTGGTTCTGAAGAAGAAGATTTTTGAATAGTTTCCTATGTATTTCTATGGCTCAAACTCAGGACACCCTGCCGCAGGGACATCATTTGAACAAACTTGGAAAAGGACTATCAGGCAATGCTACATACCAAGTTTAAAGCATCTGAGCCTTGCGGTTCTGAAGAAGAAGATTTTTCAATAATTTTCTATGTATTTCTATGGGACTCCCTGCCTGGGGCCACTATTTGAACAAACTTGGTAGAGGAACACTAGGCAATGTTACATACCACATTTCAAGCATCTGAGCCAAGTAGTTCTGGAGAAGATTTTAACGTATGTTTTAGTTTTGAACCTAAGACCACCTGCCCTAGGATCATTTTAGACCCTGGGGCCACCATTTGAACAAACTTGGTAAAGGACTACTAGGTAATGCATCATACCAAATTTCAAGCATCTAAGCTTTGTGGTTCTGAAGAAGAAGATTTTTTAATATTTTTCTTTGCATTTGTATGGTTTAAACCTTGGACTCCATGCCAAGGGGTCATTTTAGACCCTGAAGCCAACATTGGAACAAACATGGTAAAGGACTATTAGGCAATGCTACATACCAAATTTCAAACATCTGAGTCTTGCTGTTCTGAAGCAGAAGAACTTTTAAATATTTTTCTATATATTTCTATGGTTCTAACCTGGAACTCCCTGCCCCTTGACCATTTTAGACCCTGGGGCCACCATTTGAACAAACTTGGTAGAAGACCACTAGGCAATGTTACATACCACATTTCAAGCATCTGAGCCAAGTAGTTCTGGAGAAGAAGATTTTTAAGGGTTTTTTAGTTTCGAACCCAAGACCACCTGCCCCTGGGCCATTTTGGAACCTGGGGCCACCATTTGAACAAACTTGGTAGAGGAGCACTAGGCAATGCTATATACCAAATTTCATGCATCTGAGACAAGCAGTTCTGAAGAAGAAGATTTTTAAGTATTTTTTAGTTTCGAACCCAAGACCCCCGCTCCATGGCCATTTTGGATCCTGAGGCCACCATTTGAACAAACTTGGTAGAGGTTCACTAGACAATGCTTCATATCAAATATCAAAGCCCTAGGCCTAGCGGTTTCAGAGAAGATGTCATTTAAAGCAAATTGTTGACGACGGACAACACCCGACGAATGACGGACACCGATCGATCACAATAGCTCACCCTGAGCCTTTGGCTCAGGTGAGCTAAAAATACAAAGGGACATAATTCCGTCAAAAAAGAAAATAGGGTTATGGTTCTTTTTCTCTGCACATCATCTGATGGTGCTTTATATTTGTACAAATTTTCATGAAGAAATCTTAAACGGTTTTCAAGATATGGAGCGGACACGAAATTTTACCATTAGACCTTTGACCTCTAAGTGTGACCTTGACCTTTGTCAAACATCATTGAAGTTTGAGTTCTGCACATCATCTCAATAAGGGGAACATTTGACCAAAGTTTCAAAAAAAATCTTTCAAGGGGTTAAAGAGATATGGAGCGGATAATAGAGGTGGCCACTAAGACAGGTTTGACTGTACAACCCGTCTTTGACGGGCGTATAAAAATGTTTAAATTTACAAAATGAGTGTACAAAACACCCTGATTTTTAATTCTTTCTGAGTGATCAGGTCTCGAACTCCTATAGGTCATATTCTGATTAACTGTCAAAAAGTTGGTACATGTAATAGTGAAAATGGCCCGCAGCCCGCAACAGCGGCCCGCAGCCCGCAACAGCGGCCCGCAGCCCGCAACAGCAGCCCGCAGCCAGCGGCCCGCACCCCGCAGGCCCGCAAAATAGCGACTCTGATCTAATTTTTCATAATTTTCAGGCTTTTAATAGGAAAAGCGCCCATGTTTGCGCTGAAATGGGGCATTAAATCGGCTGTGCTGGTCACACTGAAACACTACTTTAAAGCCAAATCGTACCGTCAGTTTCTTTGCCTGTAACCATTGGTTTTGTGCTGTGAGTCTATAGATTAATCAGTCGAGGTGCCGAAGTCGAGTAACTAGAGTGCTTGGCTCTCAACCGGGACCAAAGACTGAAATTGAATAATTGAGCCGCGACGCGAGAAAACCAACAATGTGGATGTGCGCCCAGCGCAGACTCAGATCAACCTGGGCATCCGCCCAGTCTGATCAGAGTCTTCGTTGTCCGCATGAAGGTAGCTTAAACCCTTAGCTACCCTTTAAGCGCAAAGCGAAGACTCTGATCAGAATGGGCGGATGCCCAGGCTGATCAGAGTCTTCGCTTGGTGCACAACCACATTGTTGGTTTTCTCGTGTCGCGGCTCATATATAAAATTCTCTCTCAATCCAGCAATCAATGAGTATCTCTTTCGAAACAATGTTCAAGGTAGCAAAAGCCAACTTCTTTGCTGTGCCCAAGATAGTGTGATTTCATCCCCGCACCCCTTCCCACACACTGCTACAAGGCTGCAGTAAACCTTGGCCATTTTATGAACCTTTTTCAAAGGAACCATGTTTGCACAAATTCTAAATATTCCATCAGATTTATATCCAGCTTGGCAGGGTTATTTTTTCTAAAATGTGCAGATAAAAGTACTAAGAAGGATTATGAATTGTACTCCTTTTGGCAGGGCTTTGCCCCTTCCCAAGTCGGATTAAACAGTGGAACTTTTACATTTTCATCAGATTTCTGTCAAATTTGGTGGTTGTTTAGCTATTATGTGCAGCTGAGCAATTATTATTGGCTATACATGTAACCTATTTTTGTTGAGTTATGCTCCATTTGACTCCGAAACAACCTTATAAGGCTAAGCAGACATTTTCACAGATTCAATAAAAATTGGTAGGTTGCTCTGCTGTGAAGAGTAGATACATACATACCATCAGAGGTTGTACAATTCCACAGTTTCGGAAGAGTTACATCCATAGTGACTCGTGACTTCCAAGTACACACAGCTAGCGCAACTCCTTTTTAAACTGCCATCTGATTTATTTACACCGTCCCAATATGCTTAATCTTTCTGTGAAGTCCCGTCAAATTTTCTTCATTATTTTTTTAAGTTATCGCTGAGACACGATTTGTAACAGCCGGACTGACAGACGGACGGTGCGATTTTAATATGCTGCCCGAAATTCTTAGATGGCATAAAAAGTTGTTCCCCTTTGCAAAAATGATCGAAAAATACGGAGGTGTACCCATACACCTTAAAAGCAAATTCATCATTCTCGTGACTTCAAGTTATTTAAAGACTTTCTTTTTTGTTCGATTTATCTTCCAATCCTATAATATTACGTATGGCATCAGGCGCATTAAAGTATTGGTCTTCAATTGGATAATAATCCCACGGCAAGACATTATTCATCTGAAGAAAAATAATTAAAAGAATCAGCCACCAGCATTCGTGTGACAGGTATCAGAATGGCAACACGCTTTGTCTCTATCAAGTGAATTAAAACAGAATTAATTTTATTTGTATATGCTACAGACACCGATTACAGACTTGAAGTATTTGTTTATGCCTGAATGGAGGACAGAGAATTTAAATTGCTGTGCGGGGTGATACTGTTTCTTATGGTATGTTTTGGTGCAGCTGGAAACATTATTTCATTAATAACTTGGAGAGCTGGAAGACGTTGTAAGAACTTTGCGGGAGCTACGTATCTCACAGCTTTAGCACTTTCTGACACTTGCGTGTTGTGCACATCGGGGCTTAAGTCTGCAATAGAACTTCTATTTCAAATAAATATTTGGCATCTACATGAGGTTTTGTGCAAACTACTCCATACAACGTGGCATTTCTTTTTCCTTGTTTCAACATGGATCATCGTGAGTTTGACTGTCGAGAGAACAATAGCCGTCTGCCAACCTCTAAAGACGGTATCTCGCTCAAACAAGAAGCGGGAGATAATTGTCGTCTGCATTTATGTATTTGTTTTCTTACTTATAAATTTGCCTTTCACTATTGGTGCAAGAGTTTTACCAGCTAAATCCACAACCATAAAGAACTCAAGCGTCAGCTTAAACTCATCTATAGTACCAGAACTAAAGTGTCAAGCGGAGCCTTCATCATTTTATTTTAAATATGAAAATGAGTACCATAATTGGTTCATAGATTTTGGACTTTTGTTCTCAGCACCAATCGCCATTCTTACAGCTTGCAATGTGATTATTCTAGTTTCTGTGAAACGCACAGACGCTACTTTAAAGAGATTGCCGTCACGGTGCCACAACAAACAGAACAGCAGCGCCATGACAGCGCGTGTTGTAGCGCTGTGTTTAACGCTAGCCCTCTCTGTTGGTCCCTACTCAATTGCGGCTCTTATCCCGAAAGTGATGTCGGAAAACAAAGCTGTGAGCACGGTTTTCAATGATAGACTGATGATGGTATTTCTTCTGATATGGTATATAAACAATTCCGTCAACTTTTTACTTTACAGCGTTTTTGGGAAAGTTTTCAGACGTGATTGTGCCGAACTACTTCAACGGAAGTGTATCTGCCGGGAAGCAAAGGATTCACTTGCGTACCCACTGTCACAGCTTTCTAGCATTTGCTCGAATGCATCATACTATAAACCAAATAGGTCTATATTTTCTCATAAATCTTTACACAGAAAGGACGGATCGAGTGAATTTGAAAGCTATTCAACGGATGTGTCCAGCGTCTATTCTGGCGTTTCTCTTATTTCCATTCATTCCATATACAGTGATATGTAAAATAAACATTTCGATAGAAGAAATTTCATGTGAGGAATTAAAGTAAGGATGCAAATTTGAATCATATACTTACACATACTTTCCACCGAAGTTAATTTTTCACAATTGGTCAACGATTTTTGTACCAAACTGAAAACAAGACCATAGACGTTGTATACCAACGAACTTACTAAATGTCCTTCCAGATGAATTCGCCTCTATTATACATGTATATGTGATAATTTGTTGTTTTAGAGCGGTCACATTTTGAAAGCAAACACTGACATCTTAATTGATGTTTAGAGCCTCGCATATGTTTGTTTCGCATGCCTATGAAATATATACAAACGTATATATAGCATATTCTAGTTAACACAATATCTGAATATCGTACTGTAAGGACCAATGCTTATGCTTCTTAAACCTCAACTGAACTGGTATTCTTTCAGGAGAATCAATTCTACCATACATGTACTTCATTTTTGCCCTTTTCGATGGAGATCAAGTCTAAAAGCAAAGAATTTAATCCTGTTTGAGCAAGCAAATTCTTTCCTTTAAGAGTAAACCGCCTTCAGATAGGGCTTTATTGTCCAGGGAAGGGAAACAGAATGTCACAAAAGTTATCTCTCGTGGTAAAAATGGCGGAAACACGTAGATATTTACCAATATATCTTACCATGATGGACATGAACAAACAGCACCTACAAGCATGTTGGTCAATTTCAGGCTGCTTCGCGGCATGAGGAGCGTCTAAAGTGGTTGCCAGTTTGCCATTTATATACTTAGCAAAAAGCAAAAACTTGACTGTTTATATTTTTCTGTCATTTCTTGGATTTTGAGAAATCAGACATATGATATATATCAATATGTTGCTGTTGAATAAGTACACCATGTGCACTCACTTCCTACTCGACTAGGCCTGAAAAATCCTTTGTATGTTACATTTACATGGTTTTTTTTCATGTTTTTCACGTACGCAGTTGTGCATTAGTGATTTTGCTAGTAAATTGCTTTGTAGACCCTGTACAGTGATAACACACATTCCTGCATTGATCTTAATTTCTGCATAACTATCTTAATGTTATTCTTATCCGAAAAATAGAAGAAAGCTGAAATTGCGATTATGTGCACCGACGTTGACGTCGTCAAATACGTTGGACGTTAGATTGTAGTCGCTACATAACCAATAGTCTCAGAGACCTTTCTCGGACAGCCACAAGTACTGAACCGTTGCTTGAAAACAACCGCATACAGACCCTTGACCTTCAGTACGTTTCTTTAACGCTACGTCAGAATCAAACGACAACTTCAAAGATGAAATAAAAACTGTGTTAGCACTTTCATTTATTGTACTGCTTTAAGATAAAATTCACTGTAAAAAAATTTCGTAGATTTTACGGTATAATACCTGGCATCTGGCTGCCAGTTCATTTACCGTTATTTTTTACAGGCGACTGTCTGTAGAACATTTGTAGAGGTCTTGGTATGGTAGGGTTATGTTTAATGTCAGCCCTCGAAAATACCTTACTATAAAATACTTATAGCGTTGAAGGGCTTTATGACCAAAACCATACCTGTCCTATTCTACCCTACTATGCGTGTTGATTCCTGCATGGACATGCAGCTTACCTTAAAGTCTATAGCTGGTTTCCAGTTTTTGTTTTTTGTTGTTGTTGTTTTTATGTTGTTGTTTTTTTTACCTTAAAGTCTACGGTTTTCTAACAGTGTTGCTACATTTCCTTAAGTGTAAACAAAATTTGTTCACATCTTCAAGTTAGCCTTTTTTTCTGAAAACTGACCCCAGACTTTTCCGTAACAAGTTTTAGCGTTTCTAAGTAATCAAGTGCAAACGCTTTACCAGAATTGAGAAGAAAGAATATTGAGTTAGTTTCAAAACACAAAATAATGATGTGGACTTGACGTTTCCATAAATGAAGGTGTTCGAAAAAATAATGAAAAGCTATTAACCGTCAAGTTTCTATTTTTACTCAGTATATATCTAATCAATTTCCCCTTTAACATGATGTCTGGATTAACGTCATATATTCTACACAGGACTAGCAGGTTTTACAGTGAAATTTAAGAAGAGAACATTGGTTCTGTTAGATAACTTTGCATATTCAGATGTATGTCAAGTTCATTTCATCAAACAGTATATAACGTAGTAAAGTCGCTCAATGTTATGACCACTTAATTTCATATGGTTGATCTGTCGAAAGTAAAAGCTTTTGCCAATTTAAGGATGTCTCTCACTCTCTCTTAAATTGCCAAAACTATAGTGTCAGTCATAGGTGACTGTCTGTTGGCCTTTTTTTGAATCTCATTTGCATATTACTTCTCGTTGTTTGTAATAGTACAATTCTCTCTCTTAAATTGCCAAAACTATAGTGTCAGTCATAGGTGACTGTCTGTTGGCCTTTTTTTGAATCTCATTTGCATATTACTTCTCGTTGTTTGTAATAGTACAATTGCTTTTTGTATGTAATTTATGCGAGCGAATAAAATATTGTTAAAACTAAACTAGTCATAGGTGACTTGTTTAATATGCTCTATAGTGATAATTCTTGTGAACGTGACAAACCTTTTCCGAGAGACAAAACACTTAAAGTGTTATTTAGTAAGTATGGATGTACTGTATGTCGATTTCAGACAGCCAATAGCGCTAATGATGCTATGTTTAATTACAATTTGTGTTGCAATTAACAAGCTCTTGGGACATGTCAATCAGTGATTTGCTGCTTGCGGTCGCATAGAAAAGTACGTCTGTATTTTATTGTCTCTTTTGCACTCGTATCGTCCTATACAATCGGCAGGGCGTCTGACTTATAAGCCAGAGGTGCTTGGTTCGATACCCGGTCCGGCCATTTACTTTTATTTCTCCTTCCGCTGATTCAAGAACACTGTATGTAGGCAAATTTACGTACACAAAAGTATTACTTACGAGACATTGCGGGAAACTGCGGGTGACAGGTAAACAACTTTACTTTCTGACCGTTTTTCTTGAATATATTTGCACTGACAAAATATTTTACAGATCTGTTTTTACAATGATATTGGGCATATTTCTTTCTATCTAGAAACATATAGACGCTGAAGATACACTCACCGTGTTAAGCCTAATTTTGAGAAAAACATGTAGATATTTGCATTTGTCTATTACTTCGCCAGAAGGCAGCATGTACAGTCTTTATTCCTTTATCGTTTGCAAAACTGATATAATCAGGGGTGGCCTACTTAGTGCTCTTTACAACCACGGTTTAATCAGATTCCAGCTTTATACGTTTAAAGAATAAGCAATCATGTTTCACAGGAGGGGTCTACCTTTTCGCATTTACGACCATCTCAGGATTCCTTTTAAGCATTTACTACCATCTGCGCAACAAAACACAAATTTTGACACGACCATCGACAAAAGTTTTGTATGACATCGTACATATTGGAAGTTTTGCATTAAATCATGTCTTCTCCTCAATCTATATATGCAGTCAAACGTTACAAAACACTGTTTTACCGAAATACCATGACTAACATAGTTATAAGACGATCGAATAGCTTTAGAGTGAGGTTTTATTTGTATTAAAGGGAGGAGTATGCTTATTTTAGTCATGGAAGTTCGGCAAAACTGTCTTGGAACACTTTACTGCATATCTGGATTGAGAAGAAGACGTGATTTAATGCAAACTTTCTGATACAGATGATTTCATACCAGAGTTTTGTCGATGGTCGTGTCAAGATTCGTGTTTTACGTTGCGCAGATGGTCGTAAATGTTTAAAAGGAATGCTGAGACGGTCGTAAATGCGAAAAGGTAGACCCCTCCTATGAAACATGGTTGTTTATTCTTGTACTGTATAAAGTTGGAATCTGACATAACTGTTGTTGTAAAGATCACTAAATAGGCCACCCGCGGATGGGTTCAGTTTTGCAAATGATAAAGGAATAAAGAAATTAAATGCTGCTTCCTGGCGAAAAATTCAAAATCTACATGTTTTTTTTCAAAATCAGGCTTAACACGGAGAGTGTATCTTCAGCGTCTAAACGTTACTAGATAGGATAGAAGGAAATATGCCAAATATCACTGAAAAAACAGATCTGTAAAATATTAAGTCAGTGCAGATATGTTCAAGAAGAACTGTCAGAATAACAAGAGCTGTCGCCTGACAGCATAGCTCGCCTGAATAGGTGCTTGCCCATCACACAGTCGCTATGGTGGTGTGGACTGCTATGTATAAAACTTCAGGCAAGCATGTCCATAATGACAACACATTTATAAACAAAAGCTATCTCAGAAATGTCTTAAATTAAAAAAAAAATCCACATGAAATTTCAAAGTCCATGAGCTTGAGGTCAAAGAACTAAGGGGTAGGGGGGAGGAGGGCAGGGCTAGGATGTATCAAAGCCTTTAACCGTTATCTAACATCAGTTCAAGTATTAGTATCAACTGAGTCTATTGTGGCACTGTGAAATTATGTCTTCATTAATATAAAACTAATCAAAATCTTTAAGACAAAACTCAAAGTCCATGACCTTGACATCAAGGTCATCCAGTGGGGTAAGTATATAGTGTTTTGTAAAAACTCAAAAAAGTGTCTAACATCAGTTCAGGTGTAAACTAAATCTCTGCCAAGCATTATGAATCAGTACCCAATTAGAAAACTTTAATAAAGACCAAATTGCCCTAAGTCCCTGACCTTGACATCAAGGTCACCGAGCAGGGCTGGGGCAGTACTCTGTAAAACTTTGGACTAATATCTAACTACAGTGCAAATATAAAAAGAATTCATCCATGGGTTCAGGAGATATGTGTCATTAAAAAACTTTAACCAAAACATCCAATCAATAAAAAGACAATTGTCTAAGTCCATGACCTTGACATCAAGGTCACTGAGGGGGGTGGGGGTAGTACCTTGGAAAACTTCGGACCAATATCTAACTACAGTGCAAGTATCAAAGGAATCCATCCATGGGTTAAGGAGATACTGGGCTTTAGAAAACTTTAACCAAAACATCCAGTCCCAAAAACTCCCAATTTTCTAAGTCCATGACCTTGACATCAAGGTCAAGGAGTGGGGTGGGGGTGGTACCATGTTAAACTTTGGACCAATATCTAACTACAGTGCAAGTATCAAAAGAATCCATCCATGGGTTAGGCAGATATAGGTCTATAAAAAACTTTAACCAAAACATCCAATCGGACGCCGACGCCGACGCGGACGCGGACGCGGACGCAGACGCCGTGGTGACAACAATAGCTCTTCCTGAACTTTCGTTCAGGCGAGCTAAAAAGTTGTTAACTTGTCACGCGCAGTTTCCCGCAATGTCTCGTAAGTAATACTTTCGTGTACGTAAATTTGCCTACATACCGTGAAGAAGGGCAGTTGTCTGTTACTGGTGAAAGTAAGTGCACTAAGTACTGGTTAACCGCTTAGGAGGTCTAAGCCTGCCAAGGAATGGCGTGGTTAGGTTAACTGACCGTACCGACATGACCATATCTGTTTACCGTGGACGTTAAACAATAACACAACAACAACAATTGGGGCCGTCCATAAATCGACGCGAAGTTTCGAAAATAACAATGTTTTAATCAAAATTTATTTACAAATAAATGATATTATGCTTCTTGCATGGTTCTTTAAAAAATTGTTCTCAGCACCGCTGGCCCGATTTCAACTTGATTTGGCATTAACGTTCCTTGTACATACGCGACTCTATATCCGGATTATTCGATTTAAGATTTAAAACGTGAAGAACATGAACGCCGTGGTTGGGATAAATTTTTGGGTATATTCAAACCATACTTTAAAGTAATGTTTGATTGCTATACATCTTTGTATATAGTCACAAACAAGCGATTTACAACCATTACGATTGTTCAGTCCCTATCACTCTTCCTTGTTATGTCTACAGTAACATAGGGTCAACCGGGTAACTTCGGACAGCGGGCAGACTCGGACATACCATTGCAAACAGTGAAAATCCAGATAAGATGGCTCTTTATGAGGATTTTCACTGTTTACCCAGTTAATTTTGTTTTAATTCCAAACAACTGACATATAAAGGAAACAATGTCACTGTCTGAATTCCGCGCTGTCCGAATTTCCGCGACTTTACCCTACCTAAGGATATGTTAATGATGATGCATTTGAAATTTGTGTGCTTTTTAGATATAAAACACAGGCGTGTATAACCATAACTTTTAAAATGGAAAACAGAGACAAATACCAAATAAAACTTCGATCTATATAAATTTCTTTCCGTTAAACCGTACAGCAAAACGCTCATATATTGTGTTTAGTCAGCACAATATTAGACGTAATATGTGACATACCGTCTCAAAGCGCTTTTCAAGTTTCATCAAGACATTCTAAAGGGTTCTCACAAGAAAAGCCTTTAAACTAATCAAAGATATCAAAACTCACGGACACTATGTTTAGTAGATGTTTCATAACTTTATGTCTGAGATACGTGTAGTATGCCGGGCCGCGTAGCGCAGTCGTTGGAGCGTCTGCCTCATCAGACAGGGTCCCGGGTTCGATACTCGGTCCGGCCACATACTTTCGTTTCTCCTTCCGCTGATTCAAGAAGGGTAGTTGTCAGTTACTGGCCAAAATATGTGCACTTAGTACTGGTTCACCGCTTAGGAGGTCTAAGCCTGCCGAGGAATAGTGTGGTTAGGTTAAATGACCGTCCCAACATGACCATAGCTGTTTGCCGTGGACGTAAAGCAATAAAACCTCAAAAACATCAACATGTAGTATGAAGTGAACATGGTCGGACATGTCAGATCATGTCAGTCTGGAGCATAGCTAGGGGCTTATTTCACGAAACACAATCGTGTTACATACTCCTCGAGGGAAATGTATGGGTTTAGCCCTTCAGAAATTTATATTGTCCTGTCAGTTGGAAGCTGGAATTGAAATATTGTCCAAGTTACACTTTTCAATCATGCAAATACGCAAGTGTTTGTTGAAATTTTGTCTTGACAAAATTTCAGTACGCACCTGCGTATTTGAATATAGCCCCTATGCATACGTCAATATTTTGTCGCTTTTGCTGTACTTACAGTGTGGATATTTGAATGTGTCCATTTGCTCGTCACTGGTCACTTAACGTTTTAGGCTCATCACATATTAAGTAAATAAGGCCTAAGTTTTACCTTATAACAGTGGATAAAAATGAAATGTATAACAAGCAACAAATTCATATTGCCGCGTTCATCATCCTTTAAACCGTTTCATAATGAAAACAAATTTCGGAAAAAAAATCAATATCTTTTCCAGTTTGGGAGATTGTGGTTTAAATTTTTCAAGTTCTTAATACGGTATTGTCAGAGAAATGTGCATTCTCATCGCTACTATTCTTAATTTGAAAACATTTTTTGCTCAATTTATTCTTTAGAACCAAAACTACCAAACCAATTGATACAAAGAAAACTTTTTGTGTAACAATCAATTTAGTGGCCTACGCTACTAAAGCATAAGAGAATTCAACTTGTTTACCCTGGTACAAACTGTAAAGCTTTATATGTTCAATTCATTTTCAAGCTACTATATTTCGTAAACTGTGAAAGCTATAAAGGATATTTGACTTTTTCGGTGTACAGTGTAAGACCAATATTTATTTCACCGAATGAACACCAAAAAGCAGTAAAAGATACCAGATTTGGTGTTCATGAGTGAAATAAAAATCGATATTACACTGAAATAGTTATGTATACCCGTGAAACGTGAGCTGACATCAGAGTTAGAGAGGCCTTGGAGACGACATGCTACAGAAAGATACTGCACATCTCGTACGAGGACTGTGTAACTCATAAGGATGTTCGCAGAAAGATTCAAACAGCCATTGGAGAACATATCATACTTCTGGCCTTGGTCAAAGAACAGTAACCGAGGTGGCTCGGTCATTTTTGAAGGTCTTCTTGCTTAGCCAAGATGAATTTGCAGGGCACATGTGAAAGCAAAATGAAGGAGATAAGAGAATAAAAGGAGTGGGATGGCAATCTTATAGACTTGACAGGGCTTACTTTGCCAACTCATTTAGGGCAGCTTAAAATAGGGCCAGGTGGTTAGAGATTCCAAAGTCATCTGTGGGTGCCCTAACAAACTTGCAAGCATATGGGCTAGAAAACAATAGAAATAGTATGATTAGACTGCACATCAGCGTAGGCCGCGACACCACAAAACCAACAAAATGGTTGTGTCCCCAGCGCAGACTCAGATCAGCCTGGGCATCCGCCCAATCTGATAAGTCTTCGCTGTCGGCATAGAGGTAACTTAGACCCTTAGCTACCCTTTGAGCACTAACGAAGATTCTGGTCAAACTGGGCAGATGCCCAGGCTGATCTGAGTCTGTGCTGGGCGCACAACCACATTGTTGGCTTTGTCGTGTCGCGGCTCATTAATGTAATCACGCTGCTTTTCTGACAGCCCTGTGAAAACTTCTCTCGTTCAAGACGCACAGCAGCTGTGTGATTTTCCTGGATAAAGATTTTTTTATTTTCTGCATTTTGAAAATTAGAAATAATCTACTACGTTTGAGAATTGATGCACTAAACTTGAAACGCGGCGTCGTTATGATTGTAAATAAGAAATGGATTTTGTTAACATATCTATGAAAATTGTAATCACCTAAGTGTTTTCCTTTCTTTCTTTGAAACTGTAGTTTCATCTAAGTACACATATCTATAACTCTCTAGCCTGAAACTCTTCTATATTAACCTTCCCTGGAGACAAAACTTCATTTGCAATGTATTAGAAATTAATTCACCAAAGGGCACTCATTATCTATATGAAACAAGTCCTTTGTTTTTGACTGGCAGGCTTTCCATTGGTTCATTTTCTGTCTTTATTCGTTTGGACAAGTCCATAGCTTTTTCTGGTCAGCTAAGTATGAAATTAGCAATTTCCATTCAACACCATTACCTGCACCTGGAATTCTATTTAATCACAATATTTGATTTCTTTGTTATATTAAAACTCAATTATTGAATCACAGGTCAAAAGGATTAACAGCGTTAAAACAGCTTCTTATAAGATTAGGCTATCATCTCCCGACGTCATTCATTTGAGTACTCTAAATGCCATGTTATCCAAGAACGTTACGATAATGAAAGCAGCTTAGTATTTGATGTTAAAGTCGAGAACTTCGGACAGCGGGTAAATTCGGACATACCATTGCAAACAGTGAAAACCAGATGAGACGGCTCACAATGAGCCGTCTCATCAGGATTTTCACTGTTTGCCAAGTTAATTTTGTTTTAATTCCAAACAACTGACATATAAAGAAAACAATGTCACTGTCCGAATTTACCTGCTGTCCGAATTTATCAGACTTCACCCTAAGGTAAATTGGTGAACTTGTCCATGAAGCATCTCTGTCATGTTTGTATGATTACCCGACACTTAGAGAATCTATGATGGAATTGAAGCCGTGACAAGAAAATCTCAGGCTCGTTTTCAGATTATTGAATCTTATGCGAGGCTTGCCGAGCATAAGACAATTAATCTGAAAACGAGCCTGAGATTTCCTTCTCGAGGCCCCAACCCCATCTTTGATTATTTTTCTCACCCATTATATTTGACTGAGCAGAATATTCATTAAATACGTTATGGTACCCTATATATAACTTCTTGTTGAAGCCATTTCTATAAACTTTAAGTTAATTTTCTACTTATAGTTCTGACATGCGTTAATTTCACCTTTAGCATGCACTTTTCATGACTGGAAGCTAATCAAAAACTTACAGTGACATTTCCTGTACGTCACCGGCTGTCAATTTCATTTTGCATGCAATTTACATGACAGGTAGCAGCAAGTGGAATTGTTGAATTTTAGTGTGTAATTAATTGGGCTGTACTATATAGCAGTGACAGCTTTCTGAGCCTATTCTAAGATAGCAGGCCGAGATAGAAAAATCTCAGGCAGCTCTAGAAGAAGATGTTTTTGTACAGAGAGTGAGAACTTGAGAAAAAGGCTTCCAAAATGATCTTGTAGTACATATACGCTCGTAACCATGTAGACTAGTGTTAGTCCATTAAATAAAACAAGACCATAAATGAATAAATGAAAATGAATATACGTATCATACTCTATCATTACATTTCAAAAGATGTTGGATTTAATGTATTTCAGGAATTGGCAAGTAATAAAACAACTTGGTGACAGTAATGTACCGGTTATGTACCTTACCATCTAAATACATGGGCTGAATGTCAGGCTAGTAACCATGGTCCGTCATCCGTCCTTTGTCAGTCCATATTTTCAACACAGTCAGTAGGACATACTTGAATAAATCTTATCTGTAGCATTGCTTGGGTAGGGGAATGCAAAAGGTATTTGCACAGATCGGTTTAAATATGCGATTGTCATGGCAACCAGAATATACCATAGACTGACAACGGAGAAAATCTCTCCAAAGAAGAGCAACTTCGATGACTGAAGTTTTTGCTTTTAATCAAATCAAAATGAAACTTGCAGATATTTAAGCTATACCTGAAGTCTCAGACAGGGTTTTAAATTTTGGATGGTTAAAAGTTGAGCCATTGACTGCTGACAAAGGACATATACCGACCACTTGATTTTCATGAGACTTGTTGATAAATAGAGAAGTGTTAAATTTTGTGAAGGACTGAAATCAGGCCAGATTAGAGTTAGTTATTTGACTTGATTGTTAAAAATGTTAAATTTTCCCTTTTCCCTGCCCTAGCTTATTTAATAATTTGTTGCATCTTTATCAGATGTCGCAAAAAATTAGGAGAGGTATAAAATGCCAAACAAGCTTGAAATGCAGCCAGAGCCAGATTGCGCTAGAGCCTGAGTATAACTTACACTTATTTGTCGACAAGGTATGTATTTTAATTTTTCCCGTATACAGGCATTTATTGTTTTATTCGAAACAAAATACGAACTATGGAAGTCCTGGAGGGACTTCTGACTTCATCACTTCACACTTCAGGCTTGTGTGAAATGGTGAAGTCTGAAGTGTGAAGTGATGAAGTCCCTTCAGGGCTTCCATAACGAACAACCAGTAAAAATACAAAATCTCGAATAAAATAACGCGAGATAGGACTGACTAATCATCATAAAGTTGGTTTACAGTATTTGTATTCAAATAATTTATACATACATATAAATAACGCAGTGGAGCAATACATGATCTGACAGTAAGCGTAACGCTTATGTTATCTCCTGTTAGTAGAGTTAGAGTTACTTGCCAATGCGCGCCATATGACAGTATAACTGCACCTGTGTGAAATTCCCTCAAATATAGTCTGCTTAGATTTATCAGATTTTTCTGATACGTGTGGATAATTTAGTAAATTTCCTTTTTTTTTTTTTTTCGCGCCGTTTAGACTTGCAGGAACCACCTGGGTTCAACTAAAATTTATTTGCTCCGGTGTTTCAGTGTACACACCGGATAGGCGGCAATCGAAAACGCTCATATAGTCGACGAACGCGGATTAAAACCAATTTAAAACAATGTTTTCGATTGCAAATTGTCACCAATCGGCGACAATTTGCAATCGGAAACGCCGTTTCTTACGGTTTATGATCCGCGTCAATCGATTGTTAACGGCGTTTTCGATTGCCGCCTATCCGGTGTGTTGTAGGTTTGAAGTTTTGATCAATTAATGGGTTGAAATACCTTCCCGCCGACAAATTCCTTACTGCCCTTGCTGGTCGAAAATGGCATCTTCTACCCTGTTTTGCGCAAACCTACAATAACCATGACAGGTTTGGAATTACTTTGCTGGTTTGAAAATCCCGTATTTGAACTGAGCATATTGTGACACAGGTGAGAGCGATCAGTGCCCTTTGGTGACATTTAAGCCCCCCCCCCCTAAACACACACACACACACACACACACACACTTTGGTGACTTATTTACCCCCCCCCCCCCCCGCCCCCAATAAACACACACGCACACCCCGCCCGATTTTACTCCTACAGATGCACAATCTTTCCTTTAAGTGCAGAACCGTTTTAAAAGGAGAAAAGGAGAATATGCTTAAAAATGTTGACAGAATTCGGCTTTCTACCTATACTATCGGCGCACCTTTGCGAATTCAGCTCATGTAGAGTATCGTCGGCGAATCTTTTTTTCTTTTTCTTTTTTGTCTTATCAAAATTTTCAACTTACTACCACATAAAGGATTTCACCAAAAGGCATCTACATGTATATATTTCAAAGTCAAAAGTAATTTACATACTTTAAGTACTCCTGTTTCATCGTTATCGTATTTCATAGGTAAGTCTCAAAAAGGTCACTGAGAATTACATCATGGCAGTCTGCTGTTCTATAATTCACTAGAGCATTTGAACCGGCACACGACAAAACAAAGTGGCATGTGCGCCAAATGAAGACTCAGATCACCCTGGACAACCGCCAAGTCTGATCATATATAATAGTCTACACTGTCCGCTTAACGCTTAAAGGGTAGCTAAGTGTCTAAGATAGTTCCATGCGGACAGCGAAGACTCTGATCAGACTGAGCGGATGCCCAGGCTGATCTGAGTCTTCACTGGGCGAACAAGCCACTTTGTCACGGCTCATTTTTAATGCCCCCAACTTCGAAGAAGTTAAGGGGGGCATATTGCTTCTGGGTTGTCCGTGCGTGCGTCCATGCTTCTGTCCGTCCGTTCGTTCGTCACGCATACCATATCTTAGGAACCGTGCATGCTGGTGTTTTGAAATTTCACATATTGATTTATGATCAAAAAATAGCTGACACGTTTTTTTTTCTTTCTTGTCCGCGTTGTCTCCCTTCTTGGAGTTATGCCCCTTGAGAAAACATCGAACTGAAACCTTGTGAGCAAGATATTTCAAAAAGTATTTTAGCTAGAGTCTTGAAACTTTGCCAGCTTATTAGGACTGATGAATAGATGAACTGATAAGCTTTTGGAAAAAAAAATCGTCAATTTTTTACTTAGTTATGCCCCTTTTTCAACTTAGTGTATTGTAAGCCTATGGAATCTGTCATGCATACCATATCTTGGGAACCGTGCATACTGGAGTTTTGAAATTTCACATATTGATTCATCCTTAAAGAATAGCTGACACGTATTTTTTCTTGTCCGAGTTGTCTCCCTTTTTAGAATTATGCCCCTTGAGAAAACATAAACTGAAACCTTGTGAGCAAGATATCTCAAAAAGTATTTTAGCTAGCGTCTTCAAATTTTGCCAGCTTATTAGGGCTGATAAATAGATGAACTGATTAACTTTTGAAAAAAATCGTCAATTTTAGACTTAGTTATGCCCCTTTTTCAACTTTATGTATTGTAAGCCTATGGAACCTGTCATGCATACCATATCTTAGCAACCGTGCATGCTAGAGTTTTGAATTTCACGTATGTTTTCGTCATCAAAAAATAGTCGACATGTATTTTTTCTTGTCCGAGTTGTCTCCCTATTTGGAGTTATGCCCATTGAGAAAAAAAATCAAACTGAAACCTTGTGAGCAAAATATCTAAAACAGTATTTTATCAAGAGCATTGAAACTTTGCCAGCTTATTAGGACTGATGAGTAGATGAACTGATTAACTTTTAAAATAAATTCGTGATTTTTTTTACTTAAATTGGAGTTAAAAAACAGACTGAAACCTTGTGAGCAAGATATCTAAAAAAGTCTTTCAGCTAGAGTCTTGAAACTTTGCCACCTTATTAGGACCGATAAGTTAATGAACTGATTAACCTTTGAAAATATTGTGAATTTTTGATCGAGTCATACCCCTTTGTCGACTTAGTGCATTGTAAGCCTATAGAAACCTTGTGAGCAAGATATCTCAACAAGTATTTTAGCTAGAGCCTTGAAACTTTGCCACCTTATTAAGACTTATGAGTAAATGAACTGATTAAGTTTTGAAACAAAAATGATTTTTTGATCGAGTTATGCCCCTTTTTCGACTTAGTGCATTGTAAGCCTATGGAACCTTGTGAACAAAATATCTCAAAAACCCCTGATTCTAGGATCATGATTTATTGCAGGAAGATATTGCCCAAGGGGTAGATGACTTGATTAAATTTTGAAAAAAAAAAAAAAATTTGGCCGAGTTAAGCCCCTTTTTCAACTTAGTGCATTGAAGCTTATAGAACAAAGGTACTCTAACATACGGTCAAGAATGGTAAGAGCTAAGAACTTGAAACTTTATACACATGATCAGTATGGAAAATAAGCCAACATGTGTTTTTTTCTTTTCCCCGCTTGTCATCTTTTTCCAGAGTTATGCCCCTTTTTCGACTTAGCCTGTGGAACCTTGTGAATAAAATATCTCAAGGACTCCTGATTCTAGGATCATGGCTTTTTGCAGGATGACATTGCCCATGGTGTAGATGACCTGATTAACTTATGAAAAAAATCGTGCAAAGTTTTGACCTAGTTATGGCCCTTTTTCAACTTTGTGCATTGTAAGCTTATGGAAACTTGTGAACAAAATATCTCGAGAATCCCTGACACTAGGATCATGATACTTGCAGGAAGATATTGCAGAAGGTGTAGATGACCTGATCAACTGTTTTTAAAAAAATCGTAAATTTTTCATGGAGTTAAGCCCCTTTTTTGACTTAGCGCCTATGGTACAAAGGTTCAAACATTATGAAATGAGCCTTCTTTAGAGGCAAGCATATGGTTGGGAGCATAGTGTTTCATAAACACATTTTCAAGTTTTCGTTTATATGTGTCGTCGTTGTTGATATTATTTGCGCGTATAACACGGAATTAAATGACTCAAGAATAAATATTTGTTTGAGAAGATCTAAAGTTTCTGTTTAAAGCATTTCAGCATGTTATGTCATTGAAAAATTGTCGGAGCATGGCAAACACTGTTTGTCATGCTCCTATACCTGTGATGGTATGTTACCATAGCAACTATGGAATTACCAACTGCTGTGCTTAGTACTTTGGCAGAATGACATCTCGATGACGTCACTTTGTCATCAATATGGACTCATATTTGTTATGGTAACAGCTTTATAACGCCATTAGTTCCGGAGCATGGCATATAGTGTTTGCCAATTTCGCAAAGCCATTACAAGCTGAAAATCTGTCAACAGACACTTCAGATTTTCTCAAACAAATAATTATTCTCAAGTTATTTGATTCCGTGTTATATACATTCTACCCTTAAAGCGAAAAAAAGAGAAAATGGAATTTACAAACAGCTAAGACACAGATCCTCATTTTGATTTACATTGTTTGCCCTGTAGTCTAATTTTTAATAGTATATAGCTTATACACTTATTTTTAACTTCTGCATGCGCAAATTATATTGTCCGCTCTTTGGCAGGTAAATGTTCCTTTTAAAAAAAAAACTGCTTCGACAGGGAAAATGTGCTACGTTGCTGAATTATGTAAGACCATAGAAAATACATCATAGTGTTCGATATAGAGATATCATGGTGATAATTTATAGATACATTTTTTTATTTCTTCATTTGCCACAAATACGAGGTGTGAAAAAAAGAAATTAGAATTTGCTGATCCACCCTTTATCTGCTGATTAAGAGTAGATCAGTAAAGCCCCATTTCTTTTTTTTTTTTTTTTTTGTAGTTTTGGATTTTAAAACGTACAGAAAAAATTCTTTTGTCAGATTGCATTTAAGGTAGTTTTGGATTTTTAAACACAGATAAGTTTTGGATTTTAGAACACACAGAATTTGTTCTTTTGTTAGGCTGAGTTTATGGTAGTTTTTTTTTTATTTTTAGATATTTTCCCCTTTCTAAGATTGAGTTGATGGTAGTTTCGGTTTTGTATTCTAAATCATCAAATAAGACAGAAAATTTTCTTTTGTTTGACGAGTTTATGGTAGTTTAGGATTTAAAATTTTCTGGTTTTTTTTGTTGTTGTTGTTGTTGCTTTACAGAATCAAGATTAAGTGATTTTGTGTGATTTACTGACATATAATACGTCATATGATTTAATATTTAATATTTCATTATTATTCTAAAGTGAACCATTTACGTTCCTGGTCGCCCATAAATATCAATAAGAATCAAAAGAGCAAACACACTGAGCCTCCAACTCCAATTTTACTTTGCTATTGATTCAGAATGATAAATCTTATCATATAGTCTCATCCATCTATCCGGAAACATGAAATTTCTTCGCATTTTACTTTTAAAGGTATGAAAGGAGAAGAACTACATAAGCAAATACGAGGGGAGTTCAATAAGTTTGTAGAACTCGGGGTTTAACTCACAGATTGGAAGATGGATTCAACATTATTTTTCAATTTAATCCCCCTTTACTTCAATGCATTCGGCCCACTTTTCTGTTAAGCAGTCTATGCCTCTGAAATAAAAGTCGTCTGTTTGGTCCTCAAACCAAAGCTCTGTAGCAGCCTTGAGCTAATCATTCTCCCGAAATCTCGTTCCACGCAAGTGGGACTTCAAATTTCGAAACAGATAATAATCACTTGGGGCCAGGTCTGGACTGTATGGTGGGTGATTTAACTGCTTGCACTCACGAATAGCCGCTTGTGCAACCCTGGACTCCACCATTTGCTGACAATCTTGCATGCTCAGGTTTCTGAGTACCCACCTGGCAGATACTTTTGACATGCTTAAATGTTCATGGATTATAGTGTAAACACTTCCTATAGAAATACCACATTCTGAAGCAAGTTCGGCAACTTTTATTCGGCGATCGTTTAGCACAAGTCTCTCAGCACGGTCGATCATCTCCTGGCTGATGACATCAGCAGGGCGACCTGGCCTTGGGTCATCTTCTGAGGAGTCTCGCCCACGTTTAAATTCTGCTGACCACTTTGCCACTACGGAATACTTTGGGCTACTATCACCATACACATCAGCCATGCGCCAATGGATTTCTTTGGCGTTTGCACCCTCCTTAGTGAGGAACTTTATGACTGCTCTGAACTCAATATTCTGACTTCCATTTTTGCCTATGGGTATAGGTTTTCAAACAAAAAGTCAGAGCAAAAATGTACGTGTTGACTGAACGGCTGTTATCATTCAACTGACAAAGGTTTACACTGCACAAAAATGAAAAAAGAAATCTTGAATTGTATAGAAAAATACCGAGGTCTACGAACTTATTGAACTCCCCTCGTAGCTTCCGTCCTGAACAAAAAGCCCGTACTGATACCTTATATATGTTCATGTACAGTCAGCTCCTGATATATCGAAGACGAAATTCAACTCAAACTACTGATATCTCGAAATACAATTTCTGGTCCTAGAAAATTTACTTTAATAAACCAATAGTTTGAGAAAACAGGA
>OZ022506.1:60726433-60751433 GCA_963989385.1 Ctena decussata
TAGGTAGGTAGCTAGGGACGTAGGTAGGCAAATAGGTAGGTATGTGCATTTTGTCTTAATATGCATTTCTAACAAATTATTAACTTCGTCTTAATACACATTATTCTTTGCCAATAATAGATATATAGATAGATAGATAGATAGGTAGGTAAGTAAGTAGGCAGATTGTTAGATATGTTATATGGTAGGAAGGTAGGTGTGTAGATAGGTATGTAGGTAGCTAGATATGTAGGAAGGTAGAGAGGTAGGCAAAGAGGTAGGTAGACTTCGACTTAATATGCATTTTTAACAAATTAACTTTGACTTAATACACATTTTAATTCGTCAATAATAAAGAGGTCCAGAAGATAGATAGATAGATAATAGACAGACAGACAGACAGACATTTTGACAGATAGAAAGATAGATAGATAGATAGATAGATAGATAGATAGATAAGTTGATAGACAGGGAGGCCAGCAGGCACCTAGATAGATAGATAGATAGATAGATAGATAGATAGATAGATAGATAGATAGATAGATAGATAGATAGGTAGGTAGGAAGGTAGGCAGTCAGGCAGGCAGGCATGGGGGCTAGCAGGAAGGTAGGTAGGTAGGTGTGTAGGTAGCTAGGTTATTTGGTATTTAGGAAGGTAGGTAGGTAGGTAATAGGTAGGTAGGAAGGTAGGTAGGTAGGTAGATAGATAGATAGATAGATAGATAGATAGATACATACATACATACATACATACATACATACATACATGGAAAATAGATAGACAGTCAGAATGACAGATTTATAGACAGATAGATAGATAGATAGATAGATAGATAGATAGATAGATAGATAGATAGATAGATAGACAGACAGACACACAGGTAGGTAGGTAGGTAGATGGGTAGGTAGGTAGGTAGCAAGGCAGGCAGGCAGACAGACTGGGAGACTGACAAGCATGTAGTTAAGCTGGTAGTTAGGTAGGTAGTTAGGTAGGTAGGTAGGTTGGCAGGTAGGTAGGTAAACAGCTTGGTAGTGGCACTTCGACTTAATACACATTTTTATCGCCAATAATAAAGAGGATCAGATGATATAGATAGATAGATAGATAGATAGATAGATAGATAGATAGATAGATAGATAGATAGATGCACAGACGCAAAACACCGACAAGACTGTTGTACGAAAAATTATTCTTGTTATAGTTTTGATAGTCAATTACAAACTGAATGGATACTCTAATAAAAATTATTCTCACATAACAGTTTCTTTTCTGTATGAGTTCTTTGTCATAGATAGATAGATAGATAGATAGATAGATAGATAGATAGATAGGGAGGCTGGCAGGCTCGTAGGTAGGTAGATAGATAGATAGATAGATAGATAGATAGATAGATAGATAGGCAGTCAGGCAGGCAGACAGGCATGGAGACTGGCAGGCAGGTAGGTAGGTAGTTGTGTAGGTAGGTAGGTTATTTGGTAGGTAGGTAGGTATGTAGGTAGGTAGGTAATAGGTTGGTAGGTAGATAGATAGATAGATAGATAGATAGATAGATATATAGATAGATAGATAGATAGATAGATAGAAAATACACAGATAGTCTGACAGATAGATAGATAGATGGATAGATATATATATAGATAGATAGATAGATAGATAGATAGATAGATAGATAGATAGATAGATAGATAGAAAGATAGATAGATAGATCGTAGGAAGGTAGGTAGGTAGGCAGGTAGGTAAATAGGTAGGTAAATAGGTAGGTAGGGAGGTAGCTAGGGAGTAAGGTAGGCAAATAGATAGGTAGATGCTTTTCGTATTAATATGCATTTTTAAAATTTATTAACTTCGACTTAATACACATTTTTCTTTGCCAATAATAGATAGATAGATAGATAGATAGAGAGATATATAGGTAGGTAGGTAAGTAGGTAGGTAAGTTGTTAGAGAGGTTATTTGGTAGGAAGGTAGGTGTGAAGATAGGTAGGTAGGTAGGTAATATGCAGGTAGGTAGGTATGTTTGTAAAGTAGTAGGTAGGTAGTCTTCGACTTAATTTGCATTTTTAACAAATTAACTTCGACTTAATACACATTCGCCAATGATATAGAGGACCAGAAGATAGATAGATAGATAGATAGATAGATAGATAGATAGATAGATAGATAGATAGATAGATAGATATACAGACAGGAAGGTAGGTAGGTGGGTATGCTGTAGGTAGGTAGGTAGGTAGGTATGCAGGCAGGCAGACAGAAAGGGAGCCTGACAGGCATGTAGTTAGGCTGGTAGTTAGGTAGGTAGTTAGGTAGGTAGGTAGGAAGGTAGGTTGGCAGGTAGGTAAATAAATAGGTTGGAACTTCGACTAAATACACATTTTTATCGCCAATAATAAAGAGGACCAGAGGATAGATAGATAGATAGATAGATAGATAGATAGATAGATAGGGATGCTGGCAGGCACGTAGGTAGGTAGATAGATAGATAGATAGATAGATAGATAGTAGGTAGGTTGGTCGGTAGGAAGGTAGGCTGGCAGGCTGGCAGGCAGACAGTGAGGCTGACAGGCAGGCAGGTAGGTAGGTTGGCTGGTAGGTAGATAGGTTAGTACTAAGGACTAAGGTAGGTAGGTAGGTAGGTAGGAAGGTAGGCAGGCAGGCAGGAAGGCTGGCATGCAGGTAGATAGGTCGGTATGTAGGTAGGTAGGTAGCGTATTTGGTAGGAATGTATGTGTGTAGATAGGTAGGTAAGTAGGTAGGTACTAGGTAGGTAGGTAGGAAGGTAGGTATGTAGGTAGACAGTTAGGTAGGTAAAGAGGAAGGTTGGTGGACTTTGACTTAATATGCATTTTTTACAAATTAACTTCGATTTAATACACATTTTAATTCGACAATAATAAAGATGAAAGACAATGAGGCTGACAGGCAGGTAGGTAGGAAGGTAGATAGGTACGTAGGTACGTAGGTAGGTAGGTAGGAAGTGATACTTCAACTAAATATGCGTTTTAAGAATTATTAACTTCCACTTAATACACATTTTTATTTACCTATAAAAAAGCGAACCAGAGGATAGATATATGATAGATAGATAGATAGATAGATAGATAGATAGATAGATAGATAGATAGAAAGGTAGGTAGGGAGGTAGGTATGTAGAAGGTAGGCAGACAGGCAGGTAGGCAGAGACGCTCGCAGGTAGGTAGGTAGGTAGGAAGGTAGTAGGGTATTTGGTAGGTAGGTAGGTGTGTTGGTAGGTAGGTAGGTGGGTAGGTATGTAGGTAGGTAGGTAGATAGATAGATAGATAGATCGTACATACATACATACATACATACATAGATAGATAGATAGATAGATAGATAGATAGAAAAATACAGACAGTCAGACAGATAGTCAGATAGATAGATAGATAGATAGATAGATAGATAGATAGATAGATAGACAGACAGACACACCGGTAGAGGACCAGAAGATAGATAGATAGATAGATAGATAGATAGATAGATAGATAGATAGATAGATATACAGACAGGAAGGTAGGTAGGTGGGTATGCTGTAGGTAGGTAGGTAGGTAGGTATGCAATAATAGATAGATAGATAGATAGATAGATAAATAGATAGGTTGGTAAGTAGGTAGGTACGTTGTTAGATAGGTTATTTGGTAGGAAGGTAGGTGTGAAGATAGGTAGGTAGGTAGGTAATATGTAGATAGGTAGGTAGGTTTGTAAAGTAGTAGGTAGGTAGTCTTCGACTTAATTTGCATTTTAAACAAATTAACTTCGACTTAATACACATTCGCCAATGATATAGAGGACCAGGAGATAGATAGATAGATAGATAGATAGATAGATAGATAGATAGATAGATAGATAGATTGTTAGATAGGAAGGTAGCTAGGTGGGTATGCTGATAGATAGATAGATAGATAGATAGATATATAGATAGATAGATAGATAGATAGATAGATAGATAGATAGATAGATAGATAGATAGACAAGGAGGCTGGCAAGCACGTAGGTAGGTAGGTAGATAGATAGATAGATAGATAGATAGATAGATAGATAGATAGATAGATAGATAGATAGATAGATAGATAATAGGTAGGTAGGTCGGTACGAAGGTAGGCTGGCAGGCTGGCAGGCAGACAGGTAGGCTGACAGGCAGGCAGGTAGGTAGGTTGGCTGGTAGGTAGATAGGTTAGTACTTAGGTAGGTAGGTAGGTAGGTAGGAAGGTAGGCAGGCAGGCAGGAAGGCTGGCATGCAAGTAGGTAGGTCGGTATGTCGGTAGGTAGGTAGATTATTTGGAAGGAAGGTATGTGTGTAGAAAGGTAGGTAAGTAGGTAGGTACTAGGTAGGTAGGTAGGAAGGTAGGTAGGTAGGTATATATTTAGGTAGGTAAAGAGGTAGTTTGGTGGACTTTGACAATATGCATTTTTATCAAATTAACTTCGATTTAATACACATTTTAATTCGACAATAATAAAGAGGACCAGACAATGAGGCTGGCAGGCAGGTAGGTAGGAAGGTAGATAGGTACGTAGGTACGTAGGTAGGTACGTAGGTAGGTAGGAAGTGACACTTAAACAATATGCGTTTTAAGAATTATTAACTTCCACTTAATACACATTTTTTTTCACCTATAAAAAAGATAACCAGAGGATAGATATATGATAGAGAGATAGATAGATAGATAGATAGATAGATAGATAGATAGATAGATAGAAAGGAAGGTAGGAAGGTAAGTATGTAGAAGGTAGGCAGACAGGCAGGTAGGCAGGGAGGCTCGCAGGCAGGTAGGTAGGTAGGTAGGAAGGTAGGTAGGGAATTTGGTAGGTAGGTAGGTGTGTAAGTAGGTAGGTGGGTAGGTAGGTAGGTAGATAGGTAGATAGGTAGGTAGATAGATAGATAGATAGATAGATAGATAGATCGATAGATCGATAGATAGATAGATAGATAGATAGATAGAAAAAAAGATAGAGATAGATAGATAGATAGATAGATAGATAGATAGATAGATAGATAGGTAGATAGATAGATAGATAGATAGATAGATAGATAGATAGATAGATAGATAGATAGATAGAAAGAAAAAAGACGGATAGATAGATAGATAGATAAATAGATAGATAGATAGAAAGATAGATCCTTACATACATACATACATACATACATACATACATACATACATACATACATACATAGATTGATAGATAGATAGATAGATAGATAGATAGATAGATAGATAGATAGATAGATAGAAAAAAGACAGACCGTCAGACAGATAGTCAGATAGATAGATAGATAGATAGATAGATAGATAGATAGATAGATAGATAGACACACAGGTAGGTAGGTAGGTACGTAGGTAGGTGGTTAAGTAGGTAGGTAGGTAGGTAGGCAGACAGGCAGACAGACTGGGAGGCTGACAAGCCTGTAGTTAGGCTGGTAGTTAGGTAGGTAGTTAGGTAGGCAGGTAGGTTTGCAGGTAGGTAGGTAAATAATAGAGGATCAGATGATAGATAGATAGATAGATAGATAGATAGATAGATAGATAGATAGATACATAGATAGATAGATAGATAGGGAGGCTGGCAGGCACGTAGATAGGTAGATAGATAGATAGATAGATAGATAGATAGATAGATAGATAGATAGATAAATAGATAGATAGATAGATAGATAGATAGATAGATAGATAGGCAGTCAGGCAGGCAGACAGGCATGGAGACTGGCAGGCAGTAGGTAGGTAGTTGTGTAGGTAGCTAGGTTATTTGGTAGGTAGGTAGGTGTGTAGGTAGGTACGTAATAGGTAGGTAGGTAGGTAGATAGATAATTAGATAGATATATAGATAGATAGATAGATAGATAGATAGATAGATAGATAGATAGACAGATAGATAGATAGATAGATAGAAAATAGACAGACAGTCAGATAGATAGATAGATAGATAGATAGATAGATAGATAGATAGATAGATAGATAGATAGATCGTAGGAAGGTAGGTAGGTAGGCAGGTAGGTAAATAGGTAGGTAAATAGGTGGGTAGGTAGGTAGCTAGGGAGCTAGGTAGGCAAATAGATAGGTAGGTGCTTTTCGTCTTAATATAGATAGATAGATAAATAGATAGAGAGATAGATAGGTAGGTAGGTAAGTAGGTAGGTAGTTTGTTAGAGAGGTTATTTGGTAGGAAGGTAGGTGTGAAGATAGGTAGGTAGGTAGGTAGGTAGGTAGGTAGGTAGGTAGGTTTGTAAAGTAGTAGGTAGGTAGTCTTCGACTTAATTTGCATTTTTAACAAATTAACTTCGACTTAATACACATTCGCCAATGATATAGAGGACCAGAAGATAGATAGATAGATAGATAGATAGATAGATAGATAGATAGATAGATAGATAGATAGATAGACAGGAAGGTAGGTAGGTGGGTATGCTGTATGTTGGTAGGTAGGTATGCAGGCAGGCAGACAGAGAGGGAGCCTGACAGGCATGTAGTTAGGCTGGTAGTTAGGTAGGTAGTTAGGTAGGTAAGTAGGTTGGCAGGTAGGTAGGTAAATAGGTTGGCACTTCCACTTAATACAATTTTTTTTAATCGCCAATCATAAAGAGGACAAGATGATAGATAGATAGATAGATAGATAGATAGATAGATAGATAGATAGATAGATAAGATAGATAGATAGATAGATAGATAGATAGATAGATAGATAGATAGACAGGGAGGCTGGCAGGCACGTAGGTAGGTAGGTAGGTAGATAGGTACGTAGGTACGTAGGTAGGTACGTTGGTAGGTAGGAAGTGACACTTCAACTTAATATGCGTTTTTAGAATTATTAACTTCCACTTAATACATATTTTTATTCACCAATATAAAAGAGAACCAGAGGATAGATATATGATAGAGAGATAGATCGATAGATAGATAGATAGATAGATAGATAGATAGATAGATAGATAGATAGATAGATAGATAGATAGATAGATAGATAGATAGATAGATAGATATATAGAAAGATAGATCCTTACCTACATACATACATACATACATACATAGATTGATAGATAGATAGATAGATAGATAGATAGATAGATAGATAGATAGATAGATAGATAGAATAAAGACAAACAGTCGGACAGATAGTCAGATAGATAGATAGATAGATAGGTAGATAGATAGATAGATAGATAGATAGATAGATAGATAGATAGATAGATAGATAAATAGATAGATAGATAGACAGACACACAGGTAGGTAGGTAGGTAGGTAGGTAGGTAGGTAGGTAGGCAGGCAGACAGACTGGGAGGCTGACAAGCCTGTAGTTATGCTGGTAGTTAGGTAGGTAGTTAGGTAGGTAGGTAGGTTGGCAGGTAGGTAGGTAAACAGCTTGGTAGTGGCACTTCGACTTAATACACATTTTTATCGCCAATAATAAAGATGATCGGATGATACATATAGTTAGATAGATAGATAGATAGATAGATAGATAGATAGATAGATAGATAGATAGGAAGGTAGGCAGCCAGGCAGGCAGACAGGCAGGCAGACAGGCAGGCAGACAGGCAGGCAGACAGGCATGGAGACTGGCAGGCAGGTAGGTAGGTAGGTTATTTGGTAGGTAGGTAGGTGTGTAGGTAGGTAGGTAATAGGTTGGTAGGTAGATAGATAGATAGATAGATAGATAGATAGATAGATAGATAGATAGAAAATAGACAGACAGTCAGACAGACAGATAGATAGATAGATAGATAGATAGATAGATAGATAGATAGATCGTAGGAAGGTAGGTAGGTTGGCAGGTAGGTGAATAGGTAGGTAAATAGGTAGATAGGTAGGTAGCTAGGGAGTAAGGCAGGCATATAGATAGGTAGGTGCATTTCGTCTTTATATGCATTTTTAAAATTTATTAACTTCGACATAATACACATTTCTCTTTGCCAATAATAGATAGATAGATAGATAGATAGATAGATAGATAGATAGATAGATAGATAGATAGATAGATTGATAGATAGATAGATAGGAAAGTAGGTAGTCACGTTGTTAGAGAGGTTATTTGGTAGGAAGGTAGGTGTGAAGATAGGTAGGTAGGTAGGTAATATGTAGGTAGGTAGGTAGGTTTGTAAAAAAGTAGGTAGGTAGTCTTCGACTTAATTTGCATTTTAAACAAATTAACTTCGACTTAATACACATTCGCCAATGATATAGAGGACCAGAAGATAGATAGATAGATAGATAGATAGATAGATAAATAGATAGATAGATAGATAGACAGGAAGGTAGGTAGGTGGGTATGCTGTAGGTAGGTAGGTAGGTAGGTATGCAGGCAGGCAGACAGACAGGGAGCCTTACAGGCATAAAGTTAGGCTGGTACTTAGGTAGGTAGTTAGGTAGGTTGGTAGGAAGGTAGGTTGGCAGGTAGGTAGGTAAATAGGTTGGCACTTCGACTTAATACACATTTTTATCGCCAAAAATAAAGAGGACCAGAGGATAGATAGATAGATAGATAGATAGATAGATAGATAGATAGATAGATAGATAGAAAAAAGACAGACCGTCAGACAGATAGTCAGACAGATAGATAGATAGATAGATAGATAGATAGATAGATAGATAGATAAACACACAGGTAGGTAGGTAGGTAGGTAGGTGGTTAAGTAGGTAGGTAGGTAGGTAGGCAGACAGGCAGACAGACTGGGAGGCTGACAAGCCTGTAGTTAGGCTGGTAGTTAGGTAGGTAGTTAGGTAGGTAGGCAGGTTTGCAGGTAGGTAGGTAAATAATAGAGGATCAGATGATAGATAGATAGATAGATAGATAGATAGATACATAGATAGATAGATAGATAGGGAGGCTGGCAGGCACGTAGATAGGTAGATAGATAGTTAGATAGATATATAGATAGATAGATAGATAGATAGATAGATAGATAGATAGATAGATAGATAGATAGATAGATAGAAAGATAGATAGATAGATAGGCAGTCAGGCAGGCAGACAGGCATGGAGACTGGCAGGCAGAAGGTAGGTAGTTGTGTAGGTAGCTAGGTTATTTGGTAGGTAGGTAGGTGTGTAGGTAGGTAGGTAATAGGTAGGTAGGTAGGTAGATAGATAATTAGATAGATATATAGATAGATAGATAGATAGATAGATAGATAGATAGATAGATAGATAGAAAATCGACAGACAGTCAGACAGACAGATAGATAGATAGATAGATAGATAGATAGATAGATAGATAGATAGATAGATAGATAGATAGATAGATAGATAGGTAGATAGATCGTAGGAAGGTAGGTAGGCAGGTAGGTAAATAGGTAGGTAAATAGGCAGGTAGGTAGGTAGCTAGGGAGCTAGGTAGGCAAATAGATAGGTAGGTGCTTTTCGTCTTAATATAGATAGATAGATAAATAGATAGAGAGATAGATAGGTAGGTAGGTAAGTAGGTAGGTAGTTTGTTAGAGAGGTTATTTGGTAGGAAGGTAGGTGTGAAGATAGGTAGGTAGGTAGGTAGGTAGGTAATATGTAGGTAGGTAGGTAGGTAGGTAGGTTTGTAAAGTAGTAGGTAGGTAGTCTTCGACATAATTTGCATTTTTAACAAATTAACTTCGACTTAATACACATTCGCCAATGATATAGAGGACCAGAAGATAGATAGATAGATAGATAGATAGACAGGAAGGTAGGTAGGTGGGTATGCTGTATGTGGGTAGGTAGGTATGCAGGCAGGCAGACAGAGAGGGAGCCTGACAGGCATGTAGTTAGGCTGGTAGTTAGGTAGGTAGTTAGGTAGGTAAGTAGGTTGGCAGGTAGGTAGGTAAATAGGTTGGCACTTCCACTTAATACAAATTTTAATCGCCAATCATAAAGAGGACAAGATGATAGACAGATAGATAGATAGATAGATAGATAGATAGATAGATAGATAGACAGGGAGGCTGGCAGGCACGTAGGTAGGTAGGTAGGTAGATAGGTACGTAGGTACGTAGGTTGGTACGTAGGTAGGTAGGAAGTGACACTTCAACTTAATATGCGTTTTTAGAATTATAAACTTCCACTTAATACATATTTTTATTCACCAATATAAAAGAGAACCAGAGGATAGATATATGATAGAGAGATAGATAGATAGATAGATAGATAGATAGATAGATAGATATATAGAAAGATAGATCCTTACCTACATACATACATACATACCTACATACATACATACATACATACATAGATTGATAGATAGATAGATAGATAGATAGATAGATAGATAGATAGATAGATAGATAGATAGATAGATAGATAGAATAAAGACAAACAGTCGGACAGATAGTCAGATAGATAGATAGATAGATAGGTAGATAGATAGATAGATAGATAGATAGATAGATAGATAGATAGATAGATAGACAGACACACAGGTAGGTAGGTAGGTAGGCAGGCAGACAGACTGGGAGGCTGACAAGCCTGTAGTTATGCTGGTAGTTAGGTAGGTAGTTAGGTACGTAGGTAGGTTGGCAGGTAGGTAGGTAAACAGCTTGGTAGTGGCACTTCGACTTAATACACATTTTTATCGCCAATAATAAAGAGGATCAGATGATACATATAGATAGATAGATAGATAGATAGATAGATAGATAGATAGGAAGGTAGGCAACCAGGCAGGCAGACAGGCATGGAGACTGGCAGGCAGGTAGGTAGGTAGGTTATTTGGTAGGTAGGTAGGTGTGTAGGTAGGTAGGTAATAGGTTGGTAGGTAGATAGATAGATAGATAGATAGATAGATAGATAGATAGATAGATAGATAGATAGATAGATAGAAAATAGACAGACAGTCAGACAGACAGATAGATAGATAGATAGATAGATAGAAAGATCGTAGGAAGGTAGGTAGGTTGGCAGGTAGGTGAATAGGTAGGTAAATAGGTAGATAGGTAGGTAGCTAGGGAGTTAGGTAGGCATATATATAGGTAGGTGCATTTCGTCTTTATATGCATTTTTAAAATTTATTAACTTCGACATAATACACATTTCTCTTTGCCAATAATAGATAGATAGATAGATAGATAGATAGATAGATAGATAGATAGATAGCTAGATAGATTGATAGATAGATAGATAGATAGATAGATAGATAGATAGGAAAGTAGGTAGGTACGTTGTTAGAGAGGTTATTTGGTAGGAAGGTAGGTGTGAAGATAGGTAGGTAGGTAGGTAATATGTAGGTAGGTAGGTAGGTTTGTAAAAAAGTAGGTAGGTAGTCTTCGACTTAATTTGCATTTTAAACAAATTAACTTCGACTTAATACACATTCGCCAATGATATAGAGGTCCAGAAGATAGATAGATAGATAGATAGATAGATAGATAGATAGATAGATAGATAGATAGATAAATAGATGGATAGATAGATAGACAGGAAGGTAGGTAGGTGGGTATGCTGTAGGTAGGTAGGTAGGTAGGTATGCAGGCAGGCAGACAGACAGGGAGCCTTACAGGCATAAAGTTAGGCTGGTAGTTAGGTAGGTAGTTAGGTAGGTTGGTAGGAAGGTAGGTTGGCAGGTAGGTAGGTAAATAGGTTGGCACTTCGACTTAATACACATTTTTATCGCCAATTATAAAGAGGACCAGAGGATAGATAGATAGATAGATAGATAGATAGATAGATAGATAGATAGATAGATAGATAAGTAGATAGAAAGGGAGGCTGGCAAGCAAGTAGGTAGGTAGGTAGATAGATAGATAGATAGATAGATAGATAGATAGATAGATAGATAGATAGATAGATAGATAGTAGGTAGGTCGGTAGGAAGGTAGGCTGGCAGGCAGACAGTGAGGCTGACAGGCAGGCAGGTAGGTAGGTTGGCTGGTAGGTAGATAGGTAAGTACTGAGGTAGGTAGGTAGGTAGGTAGGTAGGTAGGAAGGTAGGCAGGCAGGCAGGAAGGCTGGCATGCAGGTAGGTAGTTCGGTATGTAGGTAGGTAGGTAGGTTATTTGGAAGGAAGGTATGTGTGACGAAGGTAGGTAAGTAGGTAGGTACTAGATAGGTAGGTAGGAAGGTAGGTATGTAGGTAGATAGATAGTTAGGTAGGTAAAGAGGTAGGTTGGTGGACTTTGGCAATATGCATTTTTATCAAATTAACTTCGATTTAATACACATTTTAATTCGACAATAATAAAGAGGACCAGACAATGAGGCTGACAGGCAGGTAGGTAGGAAGGTAGATAGGTACGAATGTACGTAGGTAGGTACGTAGGTAGGTAGGAAGTGACACTTCAACTTAATATGCGTTTTAAGAATTATTAACTTCCACTTAATACACATTTTTATTTACCTATAAAAAGAGAACCAGAGGATAGATATATGATAGAGAGATAGATAGATAGATAGATAGATAGATAGATAGATAGATAGATAGAAAGATAGATAGATAGAAAGGTAGGTAGGGAGGTAGGTATGTAGAAGGTAGGCAGACAGGCAGGTAGGCAGGGACGCTCGCAGGCAGGTAGGTAGGAAGGTAGGTTGGGTATTTGGTATGTAGGTAGGTGTGTAAGTAGGTGGGTAGGTAGGTAGGTGGGTAGGTAGGTAGGTAGTTAGGTAGGCAGGTAGATAGATAGATAGATAGATAGATAGATAGATAGATAGATAGATAGATAGATAGATAGAAAAAAGATAGATAGATAGATAGATAGATAGATCGATCGATAGATAGATAGATAAATAGATAGATAGATAGATAGATAGATAGATAGATAGATAGATAGATAGATAGATAGATAGATAGATAGATAGATAGATAGACAGATAGATAGAAAAAAGACAGATAAATAGATATATAGATAGATAGACAGATCCTTACATACATACATACATACATACATACATACATACATACATACATAGATAGATAGATAGATAGAAAAAAGACAGACAGTCAGACAGATAGTCAGATAGATAGATAGATAGATAGATAGATAGATAGATAGATAGATAGATAGATAGATAGATAGATAGATAGAAAGATAAATAGATAGATAGATAGATAGACAGACAGACACACAGGTAGGTAGGTAGGTAGGTAGGTGGGTAGGTAGGTAGGTAGGTAGGTAGGAAGGCAGGCAGGCTGACAGACTGGGAGGCTAACAAGCCTGTAGTTAGGCTGGTAGTTAGGTAGGTAGTTAGGTAGGTCGGTAGGTTTGCAGGTAGGTAGGTAAATAATAAAGAGGATCAGATGATAGATAGATAGATAGATAGATAGATAGATAGATAGATAGATAGGGAGGCTGGCAGGCACGTAGGTAGGTAGATAGATAGATAGATAGATAGATAGATAGATAGATAGATAGATAGGCAGTCAGGCAGGCAGACATGCATGGAGACTGGCAGGCAGGTAGGTAGGTAGTTGTGTAGGTAGGTAGGATATCTGGTAGGTAGGTAGGTGTGTAGGTAGGTAGGAAATAGGTAGGTAGGTACATAGATAGATAGATAGATAGATAGATAGATAGATAGATAGATAGATAGATAGATAGAAAATAGACAGACAGTCAGACAGACAGACAGATAGATAGATAGATAGATAGATAGATAGATAGATAGATAGATAGATAGATAGATAGATAGATAGATCGTAGGAAGGTAGCTAGGTAGGCAGGTAGGTAAATAGGTAGGTAAATAGGTAGGTAGGTAGGTAGCTAGGGAGCTAGGTAGGCAAATAGATAGGTAGGTGCTTTTCCTCTTAATATAGATAGATAGATAGATGAATAGATAGATAAATAGATAGAGAGATAGATAGGTAGGTAGGTAAGTAGGTAGGTAGGTTGTTAGGGAGGTTATTTGGTAGGAAGGTAGGTGTGAAGATAGGTAGGTAGGTAGGTTATATGTAGGTAGGTATGTAGGTAGGTTTGTAAAGTTGTAGGTAGGTAGTCTTCGACTTAATTTGCATTTTTAACAAATTAACTTCGACTTAATACACATTCGCCAATGATATAGAGGACAAGAATATAGATAGATAGATAGATAGATAGATAGATAGATAGATAGATAGATAGATAGATAGATAGATGGTCAGACAGACAGATAAATAGATACATAGTTAGATAGATAAAAAGGTAGATAGATAGATAGATAGATAGATAGATAGATAGATAGATAGATAGATAGATAGATAGATAGATAGATAGATCCTTACATACATACATACATACATACATACATACATACATACATAGATAGATACATAGATAGATAGATAGATAGATAGATAGATAGATAGATAGATAGATAGATAGATAGATAGAAAAAAGACAGACAGTCAGACAGATAGTCAGATAGATAGATAGATAGATAGATAGATAGATAGGTAGATAGATAGATCGTAGGAAGGTAGGTAGGTAGGTAGGCAGGTAGGTAAGTAGGTAGGTAGATAAGTAGGTAGATAGGTATTACGGTAGCTAAAGAGGTATGTAGGTACGTAGATACGTTAATAGGTAGGTAGGTGTACTTCGTCTTAATATGCATTTTTATCAAATTATTAATTTCTACTTAATACACATTTTTATTTGCCATTAATAGATAGATAGATAGATAGATAGATAGATAGATAGATAGATAGATAGATAGATAGATAAGTAGGTAGGTAGGTAGATATGCAGGTAGGTAGGTCGAAAGGTAGGTAAATAGATAGGTAAAGAGGTAGGTAGGTGTACTTCGACTTTATATGCATTTTTAACAAATTCATTTCGACTTAATACACATTTTAATTCGAAAATAATAAAGAGGACCAGAAGATAAATAGATAGAAAATAGACAGACAGACAGACTGACAGACAGATTGACAGATAGACAGATAGAGAGATAGATACTTAGATAGATACTTAGATAGATAGATAGATAGATAGATAGATAGATAGATAGATAGATAGATAGATAGATCGTAGGAAGGTATGAAGGTAGGTAGGCAGGCAGGCAGTAGGTAGGTAGGTAGGTCGGTTGCTAGTTAGGTAGGCAGGCAGGTAGACAGACAGGGAGGCTGGCAGGCTCGAGTTAGGCTGGTAGTTAGCTAGGTAGGTAGGTAGGTAGGTATGCATCTTTAACAAATTATTAACTTATTATTAGCTAGGTAGGTAGGTAGGTAGGTTGGTAGGTAGGTAGGTAGGTTGGTAGGTAGGTAGGTTGGTAGGTAGGTAGGTTGGTAGGTAGGTAGGTAGAGGCACTTCGACTTAATATGCATTTTTGACAAATTATTAACTTCGACTTAATACACATTTTTATTCGCCAATAATAAAAGGGAACCAGAGGTATGTAGGTACGTAGATAGGTTAATAGGTAGGTAGGTGCACCGTCTTAATATGCATTTTTATAGAGGATCTTACATGAGTGCTCATGTATTATTGAATTTATTAAACGAGTTGGGGGAAAAGATAAGATGCGAGGCTTTTCCGAGCATCTTATCGCTTTTTCCCAACGAGTTTAATAAATTCAATAATACAGGAGCACGAATGCAAGATTCTATTTATCATATGCCACTAAAATCGCATTTTATTAGCAAAATTTGCACTAAAACGTCACGATTGCGCCATTAGAAAACGCGACGTTTTAATGGACGTCAACGTATAACGTTACGACGTAATTTGCATATTTAATCCACTAGTGGATTATCGTTTTTAATGCCTGGCTTTATTACACTCTCGGATGCGACGTCATATGATAAAACAAATTATTAACTTCGACTTAATACACATTTTTACTTGCCAATAATAGATAGATAGATAGATAGATTGCCAATAATAGATAGATAGATAGATAGATAGATAGATAGATAGATAGATAGATAGATAGATAGATAGGTAGGTAGGCAGGTAGGTAGGTAGGTATGTAGGTTGGAAGGTAGGTAGATAGGTAGGTAAAGAGGTAGGTAGGTGGACTTCGACTTAATGCATTTTTAACAAACTTCCTTCGACTTAATACACATTTTAATTCGACAATAATAAAAAGGACCAGAAGATAAATAGATAGATAATAGACAGACAGTTTATTTTTGATTGATTTGTTGCTTTACGTCCACGGTAAACAACTATGGTCATGTCGGGACCGTCAGCTAACCTAACCACACTATTCCTGGGCTGGCTTAGACTTCCTAAGCGGTTAACCAGTACTAAGTGCACATACTTTCACCAGTAACTGACAACTGCCATTCTTGACTCAGCGGAAGGAGAAACGAAAGTATGTGGCCAGACCGGGTTTTGAACCCAGGACTTATAAGTCAGGTGCCCTACCGACTGCGCTACGCGGTCCGGCTAATAAATAGACAGACAGACAGATTGACGGATAGATATATAGATAGATAGATAGATAGATAGATAGATAGATAGAAAGATAGATAGATAGATAGAAAGGTGGACGGACGGACGGACGGACTGATAGATAGATAGATAGATAGATAGATAGATAGATAGATAGATAGATAGATAGATGGTATGAAGGTAGGTAGGTAGGCAGGCAGGCAGGTAGGTAGGTAGGTAGGTAGGTAGGTAGGTCGGTAGGCAGGCAGGTAGACAGACAGGGAGGCTGGCAGGCTCGTAGTTAGGCTGGTAGTTAGTTAGGTAGTTAGGTAGGTAGGTATGCATCTTTAACAAATTATTAACTTCGATTTAATACACATTTTTATTTGCCAATAATAAAGAGAACCAGAGGATAGATAGATAGATAGATAGATAGATAGATAGATAGAAAGAGAGATAGATAGATAGATCGTAGGTAAGTAGGTATTTAGGCAGTCAGGGAGGCTGGCAGGCAGGTATAATGGCTGTTAGGTAGGTAGGTAGGTAGGTAGGTAGGTATGTAGGTACGTACGTAGGTAGGTGGGTTGGTAGGTAGGTAAATAGGTAGGTAGTGGCACTTCGACTTAATATGCATTTTTAACAAATCATCAACTTCGACTTAATACACATTTTTATTCGGGAATAATAAAAGGGAACAAGGGGATAGATAGATAGATAGATAGATAGATAGATAGATAGATAGATAGGCAGGCAGTCAGACTGACAGGGAGGCTGGCAGGCTGGTACTTAGGCTGGTAGGTAGTTAGTTAGGTAGGTAGGTTGGTTGGTAGGTAGGTAGGAAGGTAGGTAGGTAGGTAGGTAGGTATGAAGGTTGGTAGGTAGGTAGGTAAGAAGGCAGGCAGACAGGAATCGTATCAACTGCTGACTTCTTCCGCTTCCTTTTTTTCTAGAAATTAGTTGATGTCGTGAACGTCGGATCGTTCGGCTTGGTTTGGGGTTAAGTATTCTTTACAATATTGTGCGATGGCTGCTGGCATTATATATTATTATTAGTAGTAGTATTTTCGGTTTTACTACACGTAGTTAGGTGTTTTCGATATACGCTACGCTTAAATTTCTTTTTCCTATCGAAATTATGCTGAATACGCTGTTTAAGCCGATTGAATGTATAATTATCATTGTCATTATTATTTCTTCGGTCATAATGATGACAATCTCTGCTCCCCAGGTTACATTTTAATGTAATTGGGGTGTTGTGAAGATAATTTTTTTTTATTTAATACTTTTAAGTCGCTAAACTTGAATGACTGAATATGTTTCTGGCCTTTTCTTACTCCCTCTCCTTTCTTTTCTGTAGTCTGAATTAATTATGCCCCCAACTTCGGAAAAATTGAGGGGACATATTGCTTTGGGCCTGTCCGTCCGTCCATCCGTCCGTCCGTCCATCCGTCCGTCCATCCGTCCGTAAAGCTTTTGGGCAGCTGGGACACTCAAGAACCGCTTATGCTATGATCTTGAAATTTTATATGTGGCATGTACATGAAAAATAGCGGAGCCGTATTTTTTCTTTTCTCCGCTGGTCACATATTTTCAGAGTTATGCCCCTTTTTCGACTTAGTCTATGGAATCTTGTGAACAAAATTTCTTCAGAACCCCGGATGCTAGGATCATGTAATTATGCAGGAAGACATTGCTCAAGGTGTAGATGACCTGATTAACTTTTGAAAAAAAAAATCGTGAATTGTTGACGGAGTAATGACCCTTTTTCGACTTACTGCATTGTAAGCCTATTGAGCCTTGTGAACAAAATATCTCTAGAATCCCTGATGCGAGGAGCATGATTTTATGCAGGAAGACATTGCACAAGGTGTAGATGAACTGATAGACTTTTGAAAAAAGATCGTGAATTTTTGACTGAGTTATGCCCCTTTTTCGACTTAGTGTATTGTAAGCCTATGGAATCTTGTGAACAAAATATCTAAAAAAAAACTGATGCTAGGATCATGATTTTTTGCAGGAAGACATTGCCCAAGGTGTTAATCTACTGTTTAACTTTTGAAAATATATCGTAATTTTTGACTGAGTTATGCCCCTTTTCGACTTAGTGCATTGTAAGCCTATGGAATCTTGTGAATAAAATATCTCAAAAACCCCTGATGCTAGGATCATGATTTTTGGCAGGAAGACATTGCCCAAGGTGTAAATCTACTGATTAACTTTTAAATTTTTGACTGAGTTATGCCCCTTTTTCGACTTAGTGCATTGTAAGCCTATGGAACCTTGTGAACAAAAACTCTCAAAAAACCCTGATGTTAGGATCATGAATTTTTGCAGGAAGACATTGCCCAAGGTGTAGATGTACTGATCAACTTTTGAAAATATATCGTGAATTTTTGACTGAGTTATGCCCCTTTTTCGACTTAGTGCATTGTAAGCATATATTGTGAACAAAATATCTCAAGAACCCCTGACGCTAGGATCATGATTTTTTTGCAGGAAGACATTGCCCAAGGTGTAGCTTACCTGATTAACCTTTGAAAAAAGATCGTGAATTTTAGACTGAGTTATGCCCCTTTTTCGACTTATTGCATTGAACCCTATAATACAAAGGTACTCTTACATACTGTCAAGAACCGTAAGAGATAGGAACTTGTAATTTTATATGCTGCATGAACATGAAAAATAAGATGACCCATATTTTTTTACTCTACCTGTCTTGTCTTTCAGGAGTATGCCCCTTTTTCGACTTGGTCATTTTATATAGGAACAACCTTGTGAACAAAATATCTGAAGCACCTCTGAAGCTAGGATCCTGATATTTCGCATGCAGATGCAGACCAAGGTTTAGAGGACCTAAATTAACTTTTGAGCATATTTCGTAACTTTTGAGCATATTTCATAAATTTTTGGTTGAGTTAGTCCCTCTTTTCAGACATAGGCATATATACTATGGGAACAAGCTTGTGAACAAAATATCTGGAAAACCGCATAAGCTAGGATCCTTATACATGTATTTGGTATGCAGGTTTGGACCAAGATGTAGATGACCTGATTAATTTTTGAGGCATATTTGAAGAACTGCTAAGCTATGTTCCTTATATTTGGCATGCAGTTACAGGCTAATTAAGATGCAGATGAACTGATTAAACCCCCTTTCTGACTTAAACATTAATATGGGATGAACATTCTATAGAGTCAAGCATATGGTTGGGGGCATAGTGTTTCATAAACACATTTTCTAGTTGTATCATTACATTTCGATTTATATGTTTGTAAGCTACCTGTACCTGCTACGTTTAGTATATGAACAGTTCCTCTTATGTCATGTTTGTGTCATATTATTAAGTGAATAAAGTTATTTTGACTTTGACTTTTTGGGAGGCTGGCAGGCAGGTAGGTAGGTAGGTAAGTAGGTAGGTAGGTAGGTAAGTAGGTCGGTAAGTAGGTTCGTACGTAGGTAGGTATATAGGTAGATAGTAGGTAGGTAGATAGGTAGGTGGGTAAATAGGTAGGTAGGTGGACTTCGACTTAATATGCATTTTTAAAAAATCATTAACTTCAACTTAGTACACATTTTAATTCGCCAATAATAAGAGGACCAGAAGATAGATGGATAGACAGATAGATAGATAGATAGATAGATAGATAGATAGATAGATAGATAGATAGATATATAGATAGATAGACAGAAATATAGACAGATAGATAGATAGATAGATAGATAGATAGATAGATACGATGGATTAGATAGATAGATAGATAGTAGATAGGTAGGTAGGTAGGTAGGTAGGTAGGTAGGAAGGAAGGTAGGTAGGCAGGCTGGCAGGCAGGCTGGCAGGCAGGCAGGTAGGTAGGTAGTTAGGCTGGTAGATAGGTAGGTAGGTAGGTACTTAGGTAGGTAGGTAGGTAGGTATCTAGCTAGGTAAATAGGATTTTAGGTGCACAACGCCTTAATATGCATTTTAAACAAATTATTAACTTCGACTTAATACACATTTTATTTGCCAATAATAGATAGATAGATAGATAGATAGATAGATAGATAGATAGGTCAGTATGTAGGTAGGTAGGCAGGCAGACAGACAGGGATGCTGGCAGGCAGGTTGTTAGGCTGGTAGTTAGTTAGGTAGGTTGGTAGGTTGGTAGATAGGAAGGTAGGTAGGCAGACAGACAGGGAGGCTGGCAGGTAGGTAGGCTGGTAGGTAGATAGTTAGGTAGGTAAGTAGGTAGGTATATAAAAGGTAGGTAGATGGTAGGTAGGTATGTAGGTAGGTAAACAGGAGGGGAGGTAGGCAGGCTGGCAGGCGGACAGTGAGGCTGGCAGGCAGGCAGGTAGGTAGGTTGGCTGGTAGGTAGATAGCTAAGTACTTAGGTAGGTAGGTAGGTAGGTAGGCAGGCAGGTAGGTAGGCTGGCATGCAGGTAGGTAGGTCGGTATGTAGGTAGCTTATTTGATAGGAAGGTATGTGTGTATGTAGGTAGGTGAGTAGGTAGGTACTGGGTTGGATAGGTAGGTAGGTAGGTGGGTATGTAAGTAGGTAAATAGGAAGGTAGGTGAACTTCGACTTAATATGCATTTCTAACAAATTATTAACTTCGACTTAATACACATTTTAATTCGCCAATAAAAAAAGAGGACAAAAAGATAGATAGATAGATAGATAGATAGATAGATAGATTAGATAGATAGATAGATAGATAGATAGATAGGGTTTGATTTTGACTTCAACATATTTTCCTTAATGAAATGAATAATATCAGGTAGATGAATAGATATAAATATAGATAGATAGATAGATAGATAGATAGATAGATAGATAGATAAACAGACATTCAGACATACTTACAGACAGATGGATAGATAGATAGATAGATAGATAGATAGATAGATAGATAGATAGATAGATAGATAGATAGATAGATAAAAATGTAGATGGGGTTTATTTCGATATAATTTCCGTAGATAGATAAGGCGATTAAGAGATAGATAGATAGATAGATAGATAGATAGATAGATAGATAGATAGATAGATAGATAGGCAGACAGACAGATAAACAGATAAATAGATAGATAGATAGATAGATAGATAGATAGATAGATAGATAGATAGATAGATAGATAGATATATAGATAGACAGCTAAACAGATAGATAGATAGATAGATAGATAGATAGATAGATAGATAGATAGATAGATAGATAGACGGATAGATAGATAGATAGATAGATAGATAGATAGATAGATAGATAGATAGATAGATAGATAGATAGATAGATAGACGGACGGATAGATAGAAAGATGGATAGACGGACGGATAGATAGATAGATAGATAGATAGATAGATAGATAGATAGATAGATAGATAGATAGATAGATAGATAGATAGATAGATAGATAGATAATTAGACAGATAAATATAGATAGATTGATAAACGGACGGATGGATAGATAGAAAGATAGATAGATAGATAGATAGATAGATAGATAGATAGATAGATAAATAGATAGATAGATGGTATGAAGGTAGGTAGGTAGGTAGGTAGGTCGGTAGGCAGGCAGGTAGACAGACAGGGAGGCTGGCAGGCTCGTAGTTAGGCTGGTAGTTAGTTAGGTAGTTAGATAGGTTGGTAGGTAGGTAGGTTGGTACGTAGGTAGGTTGGTAGGTAGGTAGGTAGTGACAGTTCGACTTAATATGCATTTTTAACAAATTATTAACTTCGACTTAATAAACATTTTTATTTGCCAATTATAAAGAGGACCAGAGGATAGATAGATATATAGATAGATAGATAGATAGATAGATAGATAGATAGATAGATAGATCGTAGGTAGGTAGGCAGTCAGGGAGGCTGGCAGGAAGGTATAATGGCTGTTAGATAGGTAGGTAGGTAGGTAAGTAGGTATGCATGTATGTAGATAGGTAGGTAGGTATGTAGGTACGTACGTAGGTAGGTGGGTTGGTAGGTAGGTAAATATGTAGGTAGTGGCACTTCGACTTAATATGCATTTTAACAAACTGTTATCTTCGACTTAGTACACATTTTTATTCGCCAATAATAAAAGGGAACCAGGGGGTAGATAGATAGATAGATAGATAGATAGATAGATAGATAGATAGATAGATAGATAGATAGATAATGAGGTAGGTAGGTAGTTAGGTAGGTATGTAGGCAGGCAGGCAGACTGACAGGGAGGCTGGCAGGCTGGTACTTAGGCTGGTAGGTAGTTAGTTAGGTAGGTAGGTAGGTAGGTTGGTAGGTAGGTAGGAAGGTAGGTAGGTAGGTAGGTAAGAAGGTAGGTAGGTAGGTAGGTAAGAAGGCAGGCAGACAGGAATCGTATCAACTGCTGACTTCTTCCGCTTCCTTTTTTTTCTAGAAATTAGTTGATGTCGTGAATGTCGGATCGTTCGGCTTGGTTTGGGGTTAAGTATTCTTTACAATATTGTGCGATGGCTGCTGGCATTATATATTATTATCATTATTATTATTATTATTATCATTATTATTATAATTATTATTAGTATTTTCGGATTTACTATACGTAGTTAGGTGTTTTCGATATACGCTACGCTTAAATTTCTTTTTCCTATCGAAATTATGCTGAATACGCTGTTTAAGCCGATTGAATGTATAATTATCATTGTCATTATTATTTCTTCGGTCATAATGATGACAATCTCTGCTCCCCAGGTTACATTTTAATGTAATTGGGGTGTTGTGAAGATAATTTATTTAATACTTTTAAGTCGCTAAACTTGAATGACTGAATATGTTTCTGGCCTTTTCTTACTCCCTCTCCTTTCTTTTCTGTAGTCTGAATTAATTATGCCCCCAACTTCGGAAAAATTGAGGGGACATATTGCTTTGGGCCTGTCCGTCCGTCCATCCGTCCGTCCGTCCATCCGTCCGTCCATCCATCCGTCCGTCCATCCGTCCGTAAAGCTTTTGGGCAGCTGGGACACTCAAGAACCGCTTATGCTATGATCTTGAAATTTTATATGTGGCATGTACATGAAAAATAGCGGAGCCGTATTTTTTCTTTTCTCCGCTGGTCACATATTTTCAGAGTTATGCCCCTTTTTCGACTTAGTCTATGGAATCTTGTGAACAAAATTTCTTCAGAACCCCGGATGCTAGGATCATGTAATTATGCAGGAAGACATTGCTCAAGGTGTAGATGACCTGATTAACTTTTGAAAAAAAAATCGTGAATTGTTGACGGAGTAATGACCCTTTTTCGACTTACTGCATTGTAAGCCTATTGAGCCTTGTGAACAAAATATCTCTAGAATCCCTGATGCGAGGAGCATGATTTTATGCAGGAAGACATTGCACAAGGTGTAGATGAACTGATAGACTTTTGAAAAAAGATCGTGAATTTTTGACTGAGTTATGCCCCTTTTTCGACTTAGTGTATTGTAAGCCTATGGAATCTTGTGAACAAAATATCTAAAAAAAACCTGATGCTAGGATCATGATTTTTTGCAGGAAGACATTGCCCAAGGTGTTAATCTACTGTTTAACTTTTGAAAATATATCGTAATTTTTGACTGAGTTATGCCCCTTTTCGACTTAGTGCATTGTAAGCCTATGGAATCTTGTGAATAAAATATCTCAAAAACCCCTGATGCTAGGATCATGATTTTTGGCAGGAAGACATTGCCCAAGGTGTAAATCTACTGATTAACTTTTAAATTTTTGACTGAGTTATGCCCCTTTTTCGACTTAGTGCATTGTAAGCCTATGGAACCTTGTGAACAAAAACTCTCAAAAAACCCTGATGTTAGGATCATGAATTTTTGCAGGAAGACATTGCCCAAGGTGTAGATGTACTGATCAACTTTTGAAAATATATCGTGAATTTTTGACTGAGTTATGCCCCTTTTTCGACTTAGTGCATTGTAAGCATATATTGTGAACAAAATATCTCAAGAACCCCTGACGCTAGGATCATGATTTTTTTGCAGGAAGACATTGCCCAAGGTGTAGCTTACCTGATTAACCTTTGAAAAAAGATCGTGAATTTTAGACTGAGTTATGCCCCTTTTTCGACTTATTGCATTGAACCCTATAATACAAAGGTACTCTTACATACTGTCAAGAACCGTAAGAGATAGGAACTTGTAATTTTATATGCTGCATGAACATGAAAAATAAGATGACCCATATTTTTTTACTCTACCTGTCTTGTCTTTCAGGAGTATGCCCCTTTTTCGACTTGGTCATTTTATATAGGAACAACCTTGTGAACAAAATATCTGAAGCACCTCTGAAGCTAGGATCCTGATATTTCGCATGCAGATGCAGACCAAGGTTTAGAGGACCTAAATTAACTTTTGAGCATATTTCGTAACTTTTGAGCATATTTCATAAATTTTTGGTTGAGTTAGTCCCTCTTTTCAGACATAGGCATATATACTATGGGAACAAGCTTGTGAACAAAATATCTGGAAAACCGCATAAGCTAGGATCCTTATACATGTATTTGGTATGCAGGTTTGGACCAAGATGTAGATGACCTGATTAATTTTTGAGGCATATTTGAAGAACTGCTAAGCTATGTTTCTTATATTTGGCATGCAGTTACAGGCTAATTAAGATGCAGATGAACTGATTAAACCCCCTTTCTGACTTAAACATTAATATGGGATGAACATTCTATAGAGTCAAGCATATGGTTGGGGGCATAGTGTTTCATAAACACATTTTCTAGTTGTATCATTACATTTCGATTTATATGTTTGTAAGCTACCTGTACCTGC
>OZ022506.1:60753933-60763933 GCA_963989385.1 Ctena decussata
GGTAGGCAGTCAGGGAGGCTGGCAGGAAGGTATAATGGCTGTTAGATAGGTAGGTAGGTAGGTAAGTAGGTATGCATGTATGTAGATAGGTAGGTAGGTATGTAGGTACGTACGTAGGTAGGTGGGTTGGTAGGTAGGTAAATATGTAGGTAGTGGCACTTCGACTTAATATGCATTTTAACAAACTGTTATCTTCGACTTAGTACACATTTTTATTCGCCAATAATAAAAGGGAACCAGGGGGTAGATAGATAGATAGATACATAGATAGATAGATAGATAGATAGATAGATAATGAGGTAGGTAGGTAGTTAGGTAGGTATGTAGGCAGGCAGGCAGACTGACAGGGAGGCTGGCAGGCTGGTACTTAGGCTGGTAGGTAGTTAGTTAGGTAGGTAGGTAGGTAGGTTGGTAGGTAGGTAGGAAGGTAGGTAGGTAGGTAGGTAAGAAGGTAGGTAGGTAGGTAGGTAAGAAGGCAGGCAGACAGGAATCGTATCAACTGCTGACTTCTTCCGCTTCCTTTTTTTTCTAGAAATTAGTTGATGTCGTGAATGTCGGATCGTTCGGCTTGGTTTGGGGTTAAGTATTCTTTACAATATTGTGCGATGGCTGCTGGCATTATATATTATTATCATTATTATTATTATTATTATCATTATTATTATAATTATTATTAGTATTTTCGGATTTACTATACGTAGTTAGGTGTTTTCGATATACGCTACGCTTAAATTTCTTTTTCCTATCGAAATTATGCTGAATACGCTGTTTAAGCCGATTGAATGTATAATTATCATTGTCATTATTATTTCTTCGGTCATAATGATGACAATCTCTGCTCCCCAGGTTACATTTTAATGTAATTGGGGTGTTGTGAAGATAATAATAATTTTTAGTCGCTAAACTTGAATGACTGAATATGTTTTCTGGCCTTTTCTTACTCCCTCTCCTTTCTTTTCTGTAGTCTGAATTAATTATGCCCCCAACTTCGGAGAAGTTGAGGGGACATATTGCTTTGGGCCTGTCCGTCCGTCCATCCATCCGTCCGTCCGTCCATCCGTCCGTAAAGCTTTTGGGCAGCTGGGACACTCAAGAACCGCTTATGCTAGGATCTTGAAATTTTATATGTGGCATGTACATGAAAAATAGCGGCCCCGTATTTTTTCTTTTCTCCCCTGGTCACATATTTTCAGAGTTATGCCCCTTTTTCGACTTAGTCTATGGAATCTTGTGAACAAAATTTCTTCAGAATCCCTAATGCTAGGATCATGTAATTATGCAGGAGGACATTGCTCAAGGTGTAGATGACCTGATTAACTTTTAAAAAAATATCGTGAATTTTTGACTGAGTTATGCCCCTTTTTCGACTTAATGTATTGTAAGCCTATGGAATCTTGTGAACAAAATATCTCAAAAATAGCCATCAGAGGAGATGGCAAATCCCCCGACCCAAGACCCCCATGGGCCTTGGTAAATAGGTGCACTTGAAAACCATATTAGTAATATATTGTCCTTCTTTTATGCTTCTGATTGACATTAACTGTTAACAGATGCACGATTATCTAATACTCAGACTAAAACAGTATGCTTGACTGCTAAAACGAGGTAATATCTCAAACAGCCACCATATACACAAATGTATAGCATACGATACATTCATTTTTCAAAATGTGTGAATAACTTCTAAAGCACAAGCCCTACAAACCTAGATTTGAGCTCTCTAGTAAGTGAATTTGGACAAAGAATCCAAATCTGGAATTTTTTTTTTGGGGGGGGGGAGGTGCGGGAGGGGCACTGGAATGTGGAGGGGTCAGAGAGAGTTAGGAACACTGATAAGATATCACAGCAAGATCATCAATGTTCTAAAATGTACACGGTTATTCAAATTCTGGAGCTGGCCAGGGTTATACAGATATGGAGCAGAGACTCAAACAGCAGCTCAAACTACCAGAGGGAAATAACTCACAAAGTATATAAGCAAGAGTTATCATTCATGTATGAGACAAATTGTCATAATGTGCTCTGCATATCTGTGAAGTATCATGAAAATATTTCAAAAGGTATTCAAGCTATGAAGCGGACACCTAAAATCATCAAAGGGAAATAACTCCCAAAGTAAGAAAGCAAGAGTTGTCATTCTTGTTCGCGTCACATCATCATGACCTGTTCTACATGTCTGTGAAGTATCATGAAAATATTCCAAAAGGTATTCAAGTTATAGAGTGGACACGAAATCATACCTAAAATGATCAAGGGGAAATAACTCAAAAAGTAAGAAATCAAGAGTTGTCATTCTTGTTTGCGACACACCGTCATGACCTGTTCTACATATCTGTGAAGTATCATGAGAGTATTCCAAAGGGTATTAAAGTTATAGAGCGGACACGAATCTGCCAAAAAATCACAACTAAAACTATCAAGGGGAGATAACTCAAAAAGTAAGAAAGCAAGAGTTGTCATTCTTGTTCGCGACACATCATCATGACCTGTTCTACATTTCTGTGAAGTATCATGAAAATATTACTGAGGGTATTCAAGTTACAGAGCGGACACGAATCTGCCAAAAAATCACCAAAGGGGAGATAATTCAAAAAGTACAATAGCAAGAGTTACCATTCTTGTACGCCAAACATCGTCATGACCTGTTCTACATTACTGTGAAGTATCATGAAAATATTCCAAAGGGTATTCAAGATATAGAGCGGACAAGAAAATGTTTACGGACGGACGGACGGATGGACGCCAGGCTCATCGCTATATCCCCCGAACCTTTCGGTCGGGGGATAAAAACCCCTGGTGCTAGGATCATGATTTTTTGCAGGAAGACATTGCCCAAGGTGTTAATCTACTGATTAACTTTTGAAAATATATCGTAATTTTGACTGAGTTATGCCCCTTTTCGACTTAGTGCATTGTAAGCCTATGCAATCTTGTGAACAAAATATCTCAAAAACCCCTGATGCTAGGATCATGATTTTTTGCAGGAAGACATTGCCCAAGGTGTAAATCTACTGATAAACTTTTAAATTTTTAACTGAGTTATGCCCCTTTTTCGACTTAGTGCATTGTAAGCCTATGGAACCTTGTGAACAAAAACTCTCAAAAACCCTGATGCTAGGATCATGATTTTTTACAGGAAGACAATGCCCAAGGTGTAGATGTACTGATCAACTTTTGAAAATATATCATGAATTTTTGACTGAGTTATGCCCCTTTTTCGACTTAGTGCATTGTAAGCCTATGGAACCTTGTGAACAAAAACTCTCAAAAACCCTGATGCTAGGATCATGATTTTTTACAGGAAGACAATGCCCAAGGTGTAGATGTACTGATCAACTTTTGAAAATATATCATGAATTTTTGACTGAGTTATGCCCCTTTTTCGACTTAGTGCATTGTAAGCCTATGGAACCTTGTGAACAAAACCTCTCAAAAAACCCTGATCCTAGGATCATGATTTTTTGCAGGAAGACAATGCCCAAGGTGTAGATGTACTGATCAACTTTTGAAAATATATCATGAATTTTTGACTGAGTTATGCCCCTTTTTCGACTTAGTGCATTGTAAGCCTATATTGTGAACAAAATATCTCAAGAATCCCCGACGCTATGATCATGATTTTTTGCAGGAAGACATTGCCCAAGGTGTAGCTTACCTGATTAACCTTTGAAAAAAGATCTGAATTTTAGACTGAGTTATGCCCCTTTTTCGACTTATTGCATTGAACCCTATGATACAAAGGTACTCTTACATACTGTCAAGAACCGTAAGAGATAGGAACTTGTAATTTTATATGCTGCATGAACATGAAAAATAAGATGACCCATATTTTTTACTCTACCTGTCTTGTCTTTCAGGAGTTATGCCCCTTTTTCGACTTGGTCATTTTTTTATAGGAACAACCTTGTGAACAAAATATCTGAAGCACCTCTGAAGCTAGGATTCTGATATTTCGCATGCAGTTGCAGACCAAGGTTTAGAGGACCTAATTTAACTTTTGAGCATATTTCGTAACTTTTGAGCATATTTCATAAATTTTTGGTTGAGTTAGTCCCTCTTTTCAGACATAGGCATATATACTATGGGAACAAGCTTGTGAACAAAATATCTGGAAAACCGCATAAGCTAGGATCCTTATACATGTATTTGGTATGCAGGTTTGGACCAAGATGTAGATGACCTGATTAACTTTTGAGGCATATTTGAAGAACTGCTAAGCTATGTTCCTTATATTTGGCATACAGTTACAGGCGAATTAAGATGCAGATGAACTGATTAAACCCCCTTTCTGACTTAAACATTAATATGGGATGAACCTTCTTTAGAGGCAAGCATATGGTTTGGGGCATAGTGTTTCATAAACACATTTTCTAGTTGTATCATTACATTTCGATTTATATGTTTGTAAGCTACCTGTACCTGCTACGTTTAGTATATGAACAGTTCCTCTTATGTCATGTTTGTGACCTGAGTGAATAAAGTTATTTTGACTTTGACTTTTTGGGAGGCTGGCAGGCAGGTAGGTAGGTAGGTAAGTAGGTAGGTAGGTAGGTAAGTAGATAGGTACGTACGTAGGTAGGTATATATGTAGATAGTAGGTAGGTAGATAGATAGGTGGGTAAATAGGTAGGTAGGTGGACTTCGACTTAATATGCATTTTATAAAAATTATTAACTTCGACTTAGTACACATTTTAATTCGCCAATAATAAAGAGGACCAGACGATAGATAGATAGATAGATAGATAGATAGATAGATAGATAGATAGATAGATAGATAGACAGGAATAAGTATATATATATAGATAGATAGATAGATAGATAGATAGATAGATAGATAGATAGATAGATACAATAGATACGATAGATTAGATAGATAGATAGATAGATAGATAGATAGATAAATAGATAGATAGATAGATAGGTAGGTAGGTAGGTAGGTAGGTAGGAAGGAAGAAAGGAAGGTAGGCAGGCTGGCAGGCAGGCAGGTAGGTAGGTAGTTAGGCTGGTAGGTAGGTTGGTAGGTAGGTAGGTAGGCTGGTAGGTAGGTAAGTAGGTAGGTAGGTACGTAGGTAGGTATATAGGTAGATAGTAGGTAGGTAGATAGGTAGGTGGGACAATAGGTAGGTAGATGGGTAAATAGGTAGGTAGGTGGACTTCGACTTAATATGCATTTTTAAAGAATTATTAACTTCGACTTAGTACACATTTTAATTCGCCAATAATAAGAGGACCAGGAGATAGATAGATAGATAGATAGATAGATAGATGGATAGATAGATAGATAGATAGATAGATAGATAGATAGATAGACAGAAAGATAGATAGATAGATAGATAGATAGATAGATAGATAGATAGATAGATAGTAGTTTGGTAGGTAGGTAGGTAGGTAGGGAGGAAGGTAGGTAGGCAGACTGGCCGGCAGACAAAGAGGCTGGCAGGCAGGTAGGTAGGTAGTTAGGCTGGTAGGTAGGTAAGTAGGTACTTAGGTAGGTAGGTAGGTAAGTTCTTGCTAGGTAAATAGGATTGTAGGTGCACTTCGTCTTATTATGCATTTTATACAAATTATTAACTTCGACTTAATACACATTTTTATTTGCCAATAATAGATAGATAGATAGATAGATAGATAGATAGATAGATAGGTAGGTCGGTGGGTAGGTAGGTAGGCAGGCAAGCAGGCAGGCCGGCAGGCAGACAGGGATGCTGGCATGCAGGTTGTTAGGCTGGTAGTTAGTTAGGTAGGTAGGTAGGTTGGTAGATAGGATGGTAGGTAGGTAGGTAGGTAGGCAGACAGCAAGGGAGGCTGCCAGGTAGGTAGGTACGTAGGCTGGTAGGTAGATAGTAAGGTAGGTAGGTAGGTAGGTATAAAGTAGGTAGGTAGATGGTAGGTAGGTATGTAGGTAGGTAGGTAGGTGGGTATGTAAGTAGGTAAATAGGAAGGTAGGTAGGCAGGCTGGCAGGCAGACAGTGAGACTGGCAGGCAGGCAGGTAGGTAGGTTGGCTGGTAGGTAGATAGGTAAGTACTTAGGTAGGTAGGTAGGTAGGTAGGTAGAAAGGTAGGCAGGCAGGCAGGTAGGCTGGCATGCAGGTAGATAGGCCGGTATGTAGGTAGGTAGGTAGCTTATTTGATAGGAAGGTATGTGTGTATATAGGTAGGTAAGTAGGTAGGTACTAGGTAGGTAGGTAGGTGGGTATGTAAGTAGGTAGATAGGTAGGTAGGTGAACTTCGACTTAATATGCATTTCTAACAAATTATTAACTTCGACTTAATACACATTTTAATTCGCCAATAAAAAGTGGACCAAAAGATAGATAGATAGATAGATAGATAGATAGATAGATACAGGTCCGTTTAAAAATAATATACCCCTGCAATGTAGGATATTAAATTGCACCCTTTGTATGCATTGCATCGGTTAATGCCGAATTTTTATTAAACTAGCTGACATGAAACTTCTACAATCTGTTAACATGCATATGTGTGATAAAGTGGTAGTTGGTCAATTCAGATCATAAGGTTCGTGACCAAATGGGAGGCTGCTTTTGAAGTATACCGAACCTTAAGCAGATTTTAACCACATTTTTCAAGTTATTCCGACTGGTGCACTGTATGCAACGTAAAAAGTGCCAATGTCTGGCATGACCGTCACGCATTGAGAACTACTAAAGAGGCATACAAAAATTCATTTTATTCGCAAAATATCTGAAGTATAGAAAAAGCCTGAATTACGCCGACTGTCTAATGGATATGAAAATGAAAAATAAACTTGTAAAAGTAAACAGTCTTTAGATTGACTGCCTTGTACCTCGAAATTACAGTGTGCTTTCTCTGGCATTCATTGCAATTGCCAGTTTGTTCAGGGTCACTGAGGAGAATTTATCATTCGAAATTATACAGTCTGGCCCACACCCTTTCTTTTGAATGTTTTCACTGCTCTTAAAGGAACTCACTTTTATGTATTCGATTTGAACTTTCAGACATCAAGAGAGAGAGAGAGGATATTAAATTGTGTACACCTTATATGTCTGTCAGAATTGTGTCATTCGTTTCATTTGACTGTTCGTGTATCACGTGTTAGTATTGGGTAGGTCTTCCTTTAGCCTTCATGATTCATTGACGAGTTAGAGGGTTATCACGCGAACCGAACAACTAACTAAATGTTTTGTACCACTTCAGAAACTGAGGGTGAGGTTGGGCCTGTAAAATCGATTTAAGCCCCCCAGTAATTCATTACTGACCGTTCCAAGGCGGTAGTTCTGTTGTGGTTCTCTGTTGCCTGTTTTTGGTGTCAGAGTTTCTGTGATGTTTTACCTTATGTATGTTCTTATTATTTTTGGTTCGGTTTGGGTTGCTGAGTAGCCACCTTTTGGGAACAAGCTGCTCACTCGGTTGGCCATATGTTCTCTGTATCTTGATTATTTGTAATCTTAGTTGTTTCCAACTATGGTTTGAGGGCTGGATTTGGATTTTGATTGTTTCAGTTCCTGGTCTTTGCATACTTTTTACTTTTAAACTGTTAAATGTTGCTTGCACCCGTATTGTATTAAATCGTACAGTTGCATTAATATATTCCTGTTAATAGAATACCACACATGTCCATAAATTTCTTTTCCAAATTGGCCTTTTTCATGTTTTCTTTAATAATGTCCTCCTTTCTTCAATTGGATTTAAGTCCTTGGAATTTCGAGGGCAATCTTAAACTTTTACTCCCTTATAAGCTAGATTCATTTTCAAATCCATTAGACAATGGGTGAATTTAATCATTCTTTCTATACTTTAGACTCTTTGCGATTCAAATGAAATTTTGTATGTCTCTTTAGTAGTTGTCATTGCATAACAGTCATGCCAGATATTGGCATTTTTCACATTACATACAGCGCACTAATCGGAATTACTTGAAAAATGGAGTTAAAACCTGCTTAAAATTCGGAATACTTCAAACGCAGCCTCCTATTCGGCCAGGGTCCTCATGATCTGAATAAACCAACTACCATTTTATTACACATATACATATTAACAAATTGTAGAAGTCTAATGTCAGCCAGTTCAATATCCATTCGACACTAACCCATACAATGCAGGAAAAGAATGCAATTTATTGTGAAATATTGCAGGGGTATATTATTTTTGGAATGGACCTATAGATAGATAGATAGATAGATAGATAGATAGATAGATAGATAGATAATTGGATAGATAGATAGATAAATAGATAGATAGATAGATAGATAGATAGATAGATAGATAGATAAAAGATTGATAGATAGACGGACGGACGGACGGGCGGACGGATAGATAGATAGATAGAAAGATAGATAGATAGATCGATAGATAGATAGATAGATAGATAGATAGATAGATAGATAGATAGACGGACAGATAGATAGATGGATAGATAGATAGATATATAGACGGACGGACGGACAGATCGATCGATCGATAGATAGATAGATAGATAGACAGGGAGGCAGGCAGGCAGGTAGGTAGTTAGGTAGGTTGACAGATAGATAGATAGATAGATAGATAGATAGATAGATAGATAGATAGATAGATAGATAGATAGATAGATAGTTGGCAGGTAGGTAGGCAGGAAGGTAGGTAGGCAGGCAGGCAGGCAGACAGGTCGGCTGGCAGGTAGGTAGGTAGGTAGGCTGGTAGTAGGTAGGTAGGTAGGTGGGTAGGTGAACTTCGTCTTTATATTCGTTTTAACACATTATTAACTTCGACTTAATACACATTTTTATTTGCCAATAATAGATAGATAGATAGATAGATAGGAAGGTAGGTAGGTAGGTAGGCAGTCAGACAGGGAGGCTGGCAGGCAGGTAGATAGGAAGGTAGGTAGGTAGGTAGTGGCACTTCGACTTAATACACATTTTTATTCGAAAATAACAGAGGACCAGGGGATAGATAGATAGATAGATAGATAGATAGATAGATAGAAAGATAGATAGATAGATAGAAAGATAGATAGATAGGGAAGATGGCAGGCAGATAGATAGATAGATAGATAGATAGATAGATAGATAGATAGATAGATAGATGGGGTTTGATTTTGACTTAAACATATTTTCCGTAATGAAATTAATATCAGGTAGCTGAATAGATATTAGGACTGCAGGATAGATAGATAGATAGATAGATAGATAGATAGATAGATAGATAGATAGATAGAAAGAAGGATAGGCAGATTTATGATTTCGACTTTATACACATATTTTCCATATTGAAATGAATATAAGGTCTCCGAATAGATAGAAAGATAGATAGATAAATAGATAGATAGATAGATAGACAGACAGACAGATAAATACATAGATAGATGAGGTTTGATTTTGACTTAAACATATTTTCTGTAATGAAATGAATATCAAATAGCAGAATAGATATTAAGATTGCAGGATAGATAGATAGATAGATAGATAGATAGATAGATAGATAGATAGGCAGACAGACAGAGGCAGACAGATAGATAGATACATAAATAGATGGATAGATAGGAAGATAGAAATTGGGAAAGGCAGGGTTTTTATTTCGACTTTATACACATACATTCCATATTTAAATGAATATCAGGCCACTGAATAGATAGATAGATAGATAGATAGATAGATAGATAGATAGAGATAGATAGATAGATAGATAGATAGATAGATAGATAGTGTTTTATTACGATATAATAAACATGTTTTCCGTAGATAGATAAGGCGATTGAGAGATGGATAGATAGATAGATAGATAGATAGATAGATAGATAGATAGATAGATTTCGACTTAATACCCATATTTTCCATAATCGGTGAATAGATAGATAGATAGATAGATAGATAGATAGATAGATAGATAGATAGATGGGGTTTGATTTTGACTTAAATATATTTTCCGTAATAAAATGAATATCGGTTAGCTGAATAGATATTAAGATTGCAGGATAGATAGATAGATAGATAGATAGATAGATAGATAGATAGATAGATAGATAGGCAGGGTTTCGA